>OZ008368.1:120724891-121154819 GCA_963931995.1 Phaonia tiefii | reverse complement strand
AGACAGTTGTCCGAGGCCTTCGGCCACGGACTGTCCCTGCAGGCTGTGTCAGAGACACGGCCATTAAGTTTAACGTAGAATACGCCATCCGATAAGACAGAAAACATATATAACAATAAAATCATTTGCTTATATTATTTATCATTTATTGTTATATATGTTTTCTGTCTTATCGGATGGCGTATTCTACGTTAAACTTAATGGCCGTGTCTCTGACACAGCCTGCAGGGACAGTCCGTGGCCGAAGGCCTCGGACAACTGTCTGCTGTAATTTTTTTTTTAAAGTATAATACTTCCCTTTAACCCCTCAAAGACCAGACATATTTAAGGAAAATTAAAAATATTTCAAAAAAATCACGAAATTTTTCTGATTTTGCCACACATCGACGTAAAGTAGAGGGGGAATTTGAACCCCCCTGCCTTGGTGGAATATAAATTTAACGATTTCCAAAAATTTATTTTCATTTTCATTTTGACGTTACGGAAATTTTACTCGAGCCGAACATGTCTCAAACTTTGGAAAAAAAATTTGTGGTTTTTTTTATTTAAAAATAAATTCTATACACCCGCTAAAAAATTAAAACAATGCTCAATTGTCCCTAAAACTGAGTTGTTCCCGAAAAACATTTCTAAAAAAGTTTTTTAATAAAAATTTTAAAAATAAGAGAAAACACTTAAATAACTTTTTTCAACTTTAATATCTCCGAACTTTGAAGGGTTATTGTTGAGTATTATACCTTAAACACACAAACGACTGAAGAAAAATATATGTATACTAGGGCATTTTTTTGAAAAAAATAAATTTTTATCAAAAAACTGAGGTTAAAAAATAGTTTTTGCCCCCAATTGGTTAATAAAAATAAATTTCTTTATACACTGAGTTATAGAGTTTCAAAAGAGCTTTGTAATGATACCCATTTTAACCACATCGGATAATAATTAACTGAGATATGAGCGACTATATACTCAAGCTTTGGAGGCCAATATTTTGGAAAATATGGACTTCCACCGAAAATTTTTTGTTTTAATGCCCTATCAGGTTAAAAAAACAAAAAAATAGGGCCATGGGCCCAAAAGTGAATTTGTTCCTAAATTTTTTTCCAATATGTAACTTAGCATAAATTTGCTTTAATCAAGAATCTTTGATCTACACCAAAATTTCACCACCGACAAAGTTTGCTGTGCTAAGTTGAAATATATATTTTTTCCTCCCACTCGGCCCAACTACTTGAGATACAGGTCTTTAAAGCTTGAATATATAATCATATTTCAGGTATTTATTTTATTTTATTAACCCATTATGCACCCACTTACAAAGATTTTTTAAACTCACTTTTTTTGTTAAAATGCACTATTTTCAAACAAATCTCTTGTGTACTTATTTGATTACTAGAATCCGATAATAGGCAAGACTTCAACCTTTTTTTAGAGGTATAATAATTTGCTTTAACCCCACAAAAACCGTAGTCATTTATGTTGCAAGTTTTGGAATACATTTTTTAACATAAACAAATACAAAAATCATCGTTTTAATGTGCAATCTTACCAAATGTTTAACCAATTTTTTTCATATTTACAGAAACAAAATTTGTTTTTGTTTTCAATTAAACAATTATTTATTGCATAATCTGTAGCTGCTTACAATAATAACATTTAAATAAATGATATTATGATAACGAATAATGTGTAGCACCTCTCGTGTGTCACAGCCGGAGACTCCATTCACGTTCCCTGTGAAGAAATTTTTTTAATAATTAGATAAAAGTATCAAACATTTTGGTATAAAAGTTGTTCGTTTCTACAAAAGACATACATTTTAATTCTTCAAGTAGCTAATTTAATTTAGTAGTTGAATCAAGATTATATTGTTTTTATAAAGTGTCAAGGATTTTATTTTGTCATGTACCCTATCTTGATTGAACTTGAGCTGTTATGTTTTGGCGTTTTTAAAAATTTTTTTGTAGGTAAATGAAGATGTTATCTTTCGTTTGATATACATTTCATATTGGTTGATATCTTCCTAAAATTTAAATTTCTCAAATGAAAATTGTTTAAACACATACACTCAAACATATGTGTGGTGTTTGGTTGAGAGTTTGTAGCGTGAACACAAACTATGTTGCTGTTTCAGTGTGGACACAAACCTTCGACTGTTGTCTTGATTGATGAAATATTGAAATTTCGTATATTTACTTATGTATTTAAGTGAAACAAAATATTAAATGTGAATTTGAATTTAACATGGATATATAATTATAAAAAATATATGAAAAAATTAATTCATACATTTTTATGTTAAATTAAAGTGCTGCCAAGTAAGCAAAATAACAATGCTTTTTGACAGCAGCTGACAGTTGACGTTTAGTAAATTAAAATAAAAACTTCTAATCAAAATGGCACCTACACGAAATACAAGAAAGCAACGAGTGGTTGTTATGCAGAAAAATAAATACTCAGGTAAGTTTTGTGTTCCTTTGTTTATATATATTTTTATTAAAAATGTTAATTAATTTGTAGGCGCAACATCAACAATGTATATATGTTTTCTGTTTTATCGGAAGGCGTATTCTACGTTAAACTTAATGGCCGTGTCTCTGGCACAGCCTGCAGGGAAGGTGATGTAAATGATTCAAATATTGAAGAAAACGTAAATACGAATAACACTATAAATGAATTTGCCAAGCATTCTGAAACTGAAAAAATAAATGAATTTAACGTAAATTACATAAATAATTTTGAAAAAATGATGTAGCGAAATTTATTAGTAAACGCACAGAAGTATCTTCAGATTTTTTCCTTGAAGCTGCTGCCAAATTTATTGTTGCGCTTCATAATAATAATAATTTTACTAGGAAAAATATTGAGTATATCCCAAAACTAGTTACCGAAACATTTTTAGCTCCTGTTGCAAAATATCTAGAGCCATTAAGTGACCACATTTCTAATTTTCAAGTAACATTTCATTTAAAACAATTTATTGACAACATCTCTAATCCGTTTGCTTTGTGTAAAACTGATTTTTTAATGTTCAAGTGGCTTGAGAATAATGGTTATTTCGAGATGTTGGCACAGTTTTCTATAAATGAAACTGCAATGGATTAAGGTGATAACGCTTATGATGAGGTAGATATCAAGGGAACTCTCTTGCGACTAAAATTTCAGTTCAAAAAGTATTTTGAAAAACCAAATGTCCTTAGTGATACAATCAATAAAATCAAAACAAGAGACGAAATTCATGATTGTTATTATCATTTGCATTCCATTTTTTTTATATTTTGATGATTTTGAAGTCAACAACCCTTTGGGCACTCATTGCCAATCAATTAGTGGAATTTAAGTCTTATAGTTTTCATCTGTCCAATAACTGTCTTGATCTTGATCATATCTTGGTAGCAGGTTTTATTAAATGTGAAGATATAAAAGAATTTGGTAATGATGCATCACTTAAATACCTGATTAGTGAGCTAAGTGAAATGGAAACAGATGGAATAATGTTATTTACCGCAGATTAATATTGGGCGATATTTTAGGGGTAAATTCAATGTTTGGATTCAGCAAGTCATTTGCAAGCACTTTCTTCTGTCGTTAACATACATTAACATACATAATAAAAAAAGAACGCCCAAAATATTTGCGTAATGTTGAAAATTATAATGATGATGTCAAAAAAATCGTTGTGTTCAAACTGGTATATTTCAAAATTCACCATTCAATCAACTTCCATCATTTCTCGTAGTTGAGAACTTTTGTGTTGATATGATGCATGATATATTTGAAGGAATTTGTCATTATGACATTTGTCATATTATCAAACATTATACACAAGAAAATAAAATATTTTCTTTAGCAGAACTTAACCTACGTAAGAAAAACTTTAATTATGGCCCTTTAGAAATAGGAAACTTTTCAAAACCAATTCATAAGAAACGTTTGATTAAAAACCGTCTAAAAATGACCGCAAGTGAAATGAAAAGCTTCATTCGACTTTTTCCTCTAATTATAGGGGACCTTATACCAGAAGGAGATAACGTTTGGCAGTTTTTTCTAGTACTATTGAAGATTGTTGAGTTGTTTCTTAGAAACTGGTTGTCTAATAACGACGTTTCACTTCTTCGTGAATTGATTTCTGAACATAATGAAAAATATATACCGGGTCCGCCAAATAACGTTTTTTTTTTGGAAAATGCTATAAAAAAAAACTACTGAATATTTTCTCAAATTTCTTTTTTTATTTGAAAGTACAATCCTTCCGGTTAATAATGCAAAATAATTTCATTCAAATGGCTGAATCGGCTGGCCATGCAGTAGCCTACACGATCGGTCTAATTTTTAAGCACATTATCGATTGTGTGCAGCTGTATTTCACCAATGGCTTCACGAATATCACGAAAAGCGTCAATTGTCTCTGGCTTGTCGGCGTAACACTTATCTTTGAGGGCACCCCACAAATAATAGTCCAACGGTATCAAATCGCAGCTCCGAGGTGCCAAACGACATCAGCTCTGCGGCTGATAATGCGATATACAAAAGCAGGGCGCAAAAAATCGAGTGTAGCTTCGGTTGTGTGGCACGTAGCGCCGTCCTGTTGAAACCAAATGTTGCCAATATCCTCCTCTTCAATTTTTGGGAACAAAACTTCGTTCAACATGGCCCGATAATGATCGCCATTGACTGTAACGGCCACTCCTTGCTCATTTTCGAAGTAAAATGGCCCAATTATGCCTCTGTACCAAAATCCGCACCAAACAGTGACTCATTTTGGGTGCATCGGCTTTTCAATGTATGCGTGCCCCAAATGCGACAATTTCGCATGTTTACACACCCGCCAAGATCAAAATGAGCTTCATCTGAAAAGATGATTTTTTTTGGCAAAATCGGCATCTTCTGTAAGTCGATCGCAGTCCCATTTTTCCCATATTTCCCAGCATTCTTCAAGCGTATACACAACCATATTCGTTCAGCGGAAGGATAAAACTAATTATCTGTCAAATCAGATATGAGCTAAGTGTTACCATTCACGAAATAAGCACTAGTTGAAAAAAAACGTTAGATGGCGGACCCTTTACTTTTATTTTCTGATAACCTTAAACCAAAACACCATTTATTAATCCATTATCCAACAGTAATTAAAAATTCTGGGCCGCCAAAACATTTTTGGTGTTTCGATTTGAGGCGAAACATAAAGATATTAAGGCATATGGAAATGTGACAACATCAAGAAAAAATGTTTTGTTAACACTAGCTAAAAAATTTCAAATTAAATTTGCGTACTTTTTAATGTCACCACAAAATAATGACTTAATGATAAAACTGATATTATTGATGACATTGTATTTCAGAAACTAAAAATTATACCTCAAAAATCAGTTGCTGTAACGCAAATTAAATATAAAGGACCTATTTTTAAAAGCGGATATATTTTGACAATGCCAGATAAAGGGCTATGCGTTTTTGAAATAATTGAATTATTTATCTTGCAAGAAACTTCGGATATAATATTATTACTAAACGAACTATTAGTAAATGGTTATCATACTCATTATGATGCTTATGAAATTGATTCACAAAAGACAATAATATCACAAAAATTAGCATTTAATAACAACGAATTTAAAACTAATCCCATTAATATACATAAAACTATAAATGGAAAGCCAATGATTAGATTAAAAGAGTATATTTAAATTTTGAAGTATTTAATAAGTCATAATAAACCAAAATTGTTATATGAATTTAAATTTAAATTTTTATTTTAATTTAGAATTTAATTTTTAAAATTAAGACAGTAAATAATTATAAAGTAAGACAGTAAATAATAATTATAAGTCGGACAAAAAAAGGATCAACCACGTCTGGATAACATCACCGACGTAGACGACGTTTCCCAAAACCAAGGCGTTCATTACGACTTTGAAATAATAAGTGATGAATATATATAAATGACAAATACGTGAACTCCTTTAGTGATGAATTGACAGAAAATAATATAAATTATTGTGCTGCCTCCTGGATGACAACTACTGCGATTACAGAACTTAAGGAACTTTTACATAAATGGAACTTTGGAAGTCTATTTCCAGTTTTCTCCGGTAAAGGGTAGAATACAATTTTCTATATTTAGGAAACTGCTAATTCCGTATATTTCGTGTAGATGAATTTATAGATATTAACGCGTTGAAGCTAATGACTCCTCAACACGTGCAGCAATTAGGGAAGAAATGGAAAATATATTTAGGCGTTCAAATCAAATTTGAGACTAAGTTAATATCCCGGCAGAAATCTGAGGAAAATATTATTTCACCTTCCATTTGTTCAAAGACTGTATGTATGTGTATGTATGTATATTCTGAACGTGAAATTTTTTCAAAAATAATGAGATTGTCGTCCCAAGGAAGGTCAGTTTTGGACTATCATGAAAAAAATTCTAAATTGAATATGGCGTCCCGTATAGTTATTGTCGATCTTACAATAAATTACATGATACAAAATGACATCCCTATGACTGTTATGATGGCTAAAAAAGCAGCGGAATCCATACTTAATGTATTTAAACTGAATTTTTGGTGGGAATACGATTACTTTACTACATTGGTTCACATTATAATTCTTTATGTTTCTAGGGTTATTATTATTCAAAACAACCTGGAAAGAAACCTCAAGGAAAACTTTATGACAAATATTTTAACGCAATACATAGGCTAAGGAATAATGGTATTTTGCAAAAAAGGTCTTATACGTCCAGAAGTTCACCGTGTGCACGAAAAAGAGAACTTCATTTAGGTAAATTTTCTCAAAATATGCAATATTCATATTATATTATTATTTTATATTATATTTAGATCCTCCTGAACTAGACATTGATAACACGGTGTTACAAAAAATATATTTTTTTCTGTCCTATGAACCAAATGCACATATTCGGAAAGAGGGGGAAAAATAAAAATACACGTGTATCGTCGATTTTCATGTACACGTCAGAATTTTTTTTTTTAAGTTTGAAGTATAAAGTTCGTAGTGGCCAGTGTGAAAGCCTTTGGACCGATTTTTAACCCTTTTTCACTGATCCAATCGAGCTGATTTTTTGCAGGCAGACTCGTGGAAATGACTGTATCACGTCAAATTTTTTAAAAACAATTTTTATCAATTCTCAGATTTTCCCCAATTTTTATTATATTTGAAAAAAAAATATTTTTGTTTCACTTTTCTTAGCATAACTTGAAGGGACTCCAAATTTTTAAACTACATAAGCGTTACGAAAAAAAAATGTTTTTTGACCCATCCTACTCGATATAGTTGTAGTTAATCAATAGTAACCTTCTAACACTAAACAGTTTTTGAATTTTACAACACTTACAACTGGTCTGACAGATGAAATAAGGAATTGCAAAATTGTTTTAAGTTCTGTTGTGCGAAAACGTATTTGTATATATTTCATCTGGAAAAAATGCAGTGTCCGACGCGAAATAGCTTTTGTTACGTTTGTGGCTTATTCGCACCAAGTAAAAATTTGAAAAATATTACTAAAACAGTGGTGAATTCGTTTCAGAAAATATTTAAGACTGCTTATGTTCCTTACTTGTGGTATACTCCGGAAGTCGTGTGCGACTATTGCTATAGAAATTTGAGCAAGTTTACTGATGGAAGGTCAACAATAAAGTACGCTGTACCAACAATTTGGCTACCACGCACGGAGCACTGCAATGAATTGTGCTACTTTTGTGTAACTTTTGCTCAAACAAAAGGGTACCAATACATTCACCGCAGCAAAATTCGGTACGCTAATGTAGAACCGGTAATTCCAGCAGTTCTATACTCACCAGAAGAGCGTGTAGCGGCTTTAGTGGAGATTTTGGATAATGTTCCCGAAATAAGCGATGCAGATTCAACAGTTGTACCAACACTGCTATCAACTTTTCTTGCATTGAATGCGAGATGCGAGAGTCCACAGGTATCGGAATTTGTGGCAACACCCAGTGAAATTGGGACTGCAATGCCGCATTTAATAACGCAAGCCGACTTCAATGACCTCGTACGAGACGGAAATTTGTCGAGGAGAACAGCAGAACTCTTTGCATCACGCTTTAAGCAGTGGAATATAGTGGCGGTTGATTTTAAAATAACAGCCGCTCGTGGTCGAGGTACCACTATTCCATATGACGAATTTTTTAAATTGCACGAAGATCGGGAAAAAAACCTAGCTTATTGTTATGATATTGATTTGATGTTTGCAAAAATTGGTTACCCTCATATTTCAGAGGAGTGGCGACTTTTCATCGATGCATCGGTCAACAGCCTTAAAGTCGTGCTGCTTCATATCGGTAACATACATCCATCTGTCCCGATCGCATATGCCACAAACCTCAAGGAAACATACGAAGGCATGGAATTAATATTACAGCTGATAAAGTACAAAGAGCATAATTGGAAAATATGCTGCGATCTGAAAGTGGTCGGTTTACTCATGGGTGTTAAGCGTGGATTTCCAACCCACCAGTGCTTTTTGTGTACATGTGAAGGTCGAAAAAGAGATGAGCATTACACTGAATTTAAGTGGAAGCCGCGAACATGCTACAAAGTAGGCGTAGTACGTATAGAGAATCTACCATTGGTGCAGCCGTCTCAAATCATTTTGCCTCCACTACACATTAAGCTCGGTCTCGTATCAAATTTTGTTAAAAAACTGGATCGTGATGGCGAGGCCATTGCAACTTTGCGCAAAGTTTTTCCGAAATTGAGCGGCGCAAAGATTCATGCAGGTATTTTTTTAAGAAGTCATTCAGTAACTTTGTGTTTTTTAATGATTTTTTTGATTTAAGGTGTTTTCAATGGTCCGCAGATAAAAAAAATAATTGCAAGTTCTGAATTTTCATCAAAATTAAATGCTATCGAACAACGTGCATGGAAAGGTACAGTTGCCGTTATTGAGCAGTTTCTTGGCAACAAACGACCTGCCAACTATAGAAATATTGTAGCAGAAATGGTTTCGGCATATGGCGAAATGGGCATATTAATGTCGCTAAAGATCCATTTTCTTCACTTTCATTTAAATTTTTTCCCTGATGATTTAGGAGCTTGTAGCGATGAGCATGGCGAAAGGTTCCATTGCGGCTATTGAAAAGCGCTTTAAAGGAAAAGACATTACGCATATGCTTGGCGAATACTGTTGGTCTATTTGTCGCGATACTGAAGCAAATGCTTACAACCGCAAAAATAAAAGGCCTAAATTTCTTTAAAAACATTAAAATTTTTAATGTAACAATTCTTTATTTTTATAAAACAAAAGTAATAAAAAAAATTGTTTTTTAACGAACTGAAACCTTAAAAAAACGATATCCATTTAAAAAAAAAAAATTTAGGAAAATCTGAGAATTGATAAAAATCTATTTTTTAAAAAATTTGACGTGATACAGACATTTCCACGAGTCTGCCTGCAAAAAATCAGCTCGATTGGATCACTGAAAAAAAGTTTAAAAATCGGTCCAAACGCTTTCACACAGGCCACTACGAGCTTTATACTTCAAACTTCAAAAAAAAAAATTCTGACGTGTACATAAAAATCCCCGATACACGTGTATTTTTATTTTTTATCCCCTTTCCGAAAAAGTAAATTTGGTTCATAGGACAGAATGTGTGTAACACGGTGTAATAACATCGAGGCAATATTACAGAATGGGCAGAAATTGAAAACCATTGGGCTGCTACTAGAAATTATAGACTAGCCGAAGTCACAAATGCAGTACAAACATTCAATGGGCTTTAAGTTGGTAAATATGTTAACTGGTTTTTTAATATCTATGAAAATATAACTATACTGTTATATAACGTTTACAGATTGCTAGGGATTTTAAACATTTATTTCCTAATGCGGAAAGTTTTGTACTTAAATACGAAACTGTTGCTTCGAAAATAATTTCAATATTTGAGGATCGCATCAAGGACCAATCGAGCAAGTTGATATTGCAGAAAATTAAAGAAATGCCAAATATAACCGAAAGTAAGTTGCTACTATTATTGTTAATAAAGGGTAATAACATTTTCTATAATTTATGGATGGTCGTTGCTGTGGTATATTTTTTCTGATACATAGTGCCTTAATTCCTTCATCAAAAATCGTGCAGATCAAAGATGGAAAGAAAATGTATACACGCTTTTCTATTCGAGACTCGCAAAACAATTTTTTTGTTAATGGAAGCAGAGTTTCTGACTGTGGTAAAATACCAATTCATCCGTCGATATTAATATCAGGTTCAATTTTAGAACCCGAAAAAGTAGTAGTATATTTTGATGGTACAAAATACAATATGCATTCCACAGTAAGTGCTATTGCAATATGCTTTAAACTATTTTATGTATTTAATTTAAAGTATCCTATGGCTTCATCGTTGGTTTGGAATTTTATTCCAAAATTTTTTTATAACATGTTTACTAATACTGACTCTGATAGTTCTCAAGTAAATACATTAATTTCAGATTTAATGAAATAGTAAGGTTATTAACTACAAAAACATACATACAAATGTTTTTTTCAGTGGCTTTCAATATATTATTTTGGATTTAATATACACAATCTGATATATTTACTTATTTACAAATCTAATGAATTTAGTAATTTTCCTATAATTTAAATACAATTTGTATATGTATGTATGTTAGGGCGGGTCGGTTTGTAGGGAGTGAAAAAATTCACCAATTTCCCAATGATTTCCGTATGCTATGGGTTATTCCATGAAAATTTCCCGAAGGAACCATACCTCTATCGTTAAAATCGAGTCTATCGTTAATTGAGCCAAAAAAATGGCCATGAAAGTAATATTCTTGGACAAAATCATGAAAAAAATGGAAAAATGGTCCAAAATTTGGACAAAAATGCCCGTAACTTTTGAACTTTTTACCAACAAAAAGTAGGGCACTCGATTTTAACGATAGAGGTATGGTTCCTTTGGCAAATTTTCATGGAATAACCCATAGAATACGGAAATCATAGGGAAATTGTCGAAAAATAAATCGACCCGCCCTAATGTATGTACAATTATACAAAAAATTGTAGTTCTGTACATCTATGAATTTATTTTACAAGAATTTTTTATAATTATGTATGTTTCATATGGCACATTTATAGTTGTATGGGTTTATATTAAATTATAGAAAGTTGAACAATTTGGATTCGAAGAATAATAATTACTAATATAATAATTAAATTTATCTTGGAGCCTAATTGTACTTTTTTTCCTTACACACGAATTATTCAACTTTATATAATTGTAATAAATATATGATTGTGACCGTTACACTGAATTTAAGTGGAAGCCGCGATCATGCTACAAAGTAGGCGTAGAACGTATAGAGAATCTACCATTGGTGCAGCCGTCTCAAATCATTTTGCCTCCACTACACATTAAGCTCGGTCTCGTATCAAATTTTGTTAAAAAACTGGATCGTGATGGCGAGGCCATTGCAACTTTGCGCAAACTTTTTCCGAAATTGAGCGGCGCAAAGATTCATTCAGGTATTTTTTTAAGAAGTCATTCAGTAACTTTGTGTTTTTTAATGATTTTTTTGATTTAAGGTGTTTTCAATGGTCCGCAGATAAACAAAATAATTGCAAGTTCTGAATTTTCATCAAAATTAAATGCTATCGAACAACGTGCATGGAAAGGTACAGTTGCCGTTATTGAGCAGTTTCTTGGCAACAAACGAGCTGCCAATTATAGAAATATTGTAGCAGAAATGGTTTCGGCATATGGCGAAATGGGCATATTAATGTCGCTAAAGATCCATTTTCTTCACAATCATTTAGATTTTTTCCCTGATGATTTAGGAGCTTGTAGCGATGAGCATGGCGAAAGGTTCCATTGCGGCTATTGAAAAGCGCTTTAAAGGAAAAGACATTACGCATATGCTTGGCGAATACTGTTGGTCTATTTGTCGCGATACTGAAGCAAATGCTTACAACCGCAAAAATAAAAGGCCTAAATTTCTTTAAAAACATTAAAATTTTTAATGTAACAATTCTTTATTTTTATAAAACAAAAGTAATAAAAAAAATTGTTTTTTAACGAACTGAAACCTTAAAAAAACGATATCCATTTAAAAAAAAAAAAATTTAGGAAAATCTGAGAATTGATAAAAATCTATTTTTTAAAAAATTTGACGTGATACAGACATTTCCACGAGTCTGCCTGCAAAAAATCAGCTCGATTGGATCACTGAAAAAAAGTTTAAAAATCGGTCCAAACGCTTTCACACAGGCCACTACGAGCTTTATACTTCAAACTTCAAAAAAAAAATTCTGACGTGTACATAAAAATCCCCGATACACGTGTATTTTTATTTTTTATCCCCTTTCCGAAAAAGTAAATTTGGTTCATAGGACAGAATGTGTGTAACACGGTGTAATAACATCGAGGAAATATTACAGAATGGGCAGAAATTGAAAACCATTGGGCTGCTACTAGAAATTATAGACTAGCCGAAGTCACAAATGCAGTACAAACATTCAATGGGCTTTAAGTTGGTAAATATGTTAACTGGTTTTTTAATATCTATGAAAATATAACTATACTGTTATATAACGTTTACAGATTGCTAGGGATTTTAAACATTTATTTCCTAATGCGGAAAGTTTTGTACTTAAATACGAAACTGTTGCTTCGAAAATAATTTCAATATTTGAGGATCGCATCAAGGACCAATCGAGCAAGTTGATATTGCAGAAAATTAAAGAAATGCCAAATATAACCGAAAGTAAGTTGCTACTGTTATTGTTAATAAAGGGTAATAACATTTTCTATAATTTATGGATGGTCGTTGCTGTGGTATCTTTTTTCTGATACATAGTGCCTTAATTCCTTCAGCAAAAATCGTGCAGATCAAAGATGGAAAGAAAATGTATACACGCTTTTCTATTCGAGACTCGCAAAACAGTTTTTTTGTTAATGGAAGCAGAGTTTCTGACTGTGGTAAAATACCAATTCATCCGTCGATATTAATATCAGGTTCAATTTTAGAACCCGAAAAAGTAGTAGTATATTTTGATGGTACAAAATACAATATGCATTCCACAGTAAGTGCTATTGCAATATGCTTTAAACTATTTTATGTATTTAATTTAAAGTATCCTATGGCTTCATCGTTGGTTTGGAATTTTATTCCAAAATTTTTTTATAACATGTTTACTAATACTGACTCTGATAGTTCTCAAGTAAATACATTAATTTCAGATTTAATGAAATAGTAAGGTTATTAACTACAAAAACATACATACAAATGTTTTTTTCAGTGGCTTTCAATATATTATTTTGGATTTAATATACACAATCTGATATATTTACTTATTTACAAATCTAATGAATTTAGTAATTTTCCTATAATTTAAATACAATTTGTATATGTATGTATGTTAGGGCGGGTCGGTTTGTAGGGAGTGAAAAAATTCACCAATTTCCCAATGATTTCCGTATGCTATGGGTTATTCCATGAAAATTTCCCGAAGGAACCATACCTCTATCGTTAAAATCGAGTCTATCGTTAATTGAGCCAAAAAAATGGCCATGAAAGTAATATTCTTGGACAAAATCATGAAAAAAATGGAAAAATGGTCCAAAATTTGGACAAAAATGCCCGTAACTTTTGAACTTTTTACCAACAAAAAGTAGGGGACTCGATTTTAACGATAGAGGTATGGTTCCTTTGGCAAATTTTCATGGAATAACCCATAGAATACGGAAATCATAGGGAAATTGTCGAAAAATAAATCGACCCGCCCTAATGTATGTACAATTATACAAAAAATTGTAGTTCTGTACATCTATGAATTTATTTTACAAGAATTTTTTATAATTATGTATGTTTCATATGGCACATTTATAGTTGTATGGGTTTATATTAAATTATAGAAAGTTGAACAATTTGGATTCGAAGAATAATAATTACTAATATAATAATTAAATTTATCTTGGAGCCTAATTGTACTTTTTTTCCTTACACACGAATTATTCAACTTTATATAATTGTAATAAATATATGATTGTGACCGTCGGTGGTGCAATGGGTAGTGTGCGCGCCTCTTGTACAGGAGATCCTGGGTTCGATCCCTGCTCCAACCACCTTAAAATTTCTTTCGACGACGGTCACCTCGCTAAGTGACGGCGACACTATCGAGTATATAGCCATGAAAAAGCTTCTCAAAATGCCGTTCGGAATCGGTGTAAAACTGTAGGTCCCAATCAGAGAGTGAAAACTGGAAAGCGCACAGCTCAGTGATTGTGAGAAGTTCTCCCCGGTCCCTTCATGGGATGTAATGGGAAACCATTTATTTATTTTAATAAATATATGATTTGTAAAATATAGAAAATGGTTGTCATATTAAATATAAAATATAAGAATATATATAAAAGCATTTTTATTGTGGTTCAAAATCGACAAAATATCGTCAAATTGAATAAAACCATTAGTGCAATTTAATATATATTTTTATTCAAATTGACGAATTTTTATCAAAATGAATAAAAAATAATATTCAATTTGACGATAATTCGTCAAATTTACTACTCAAGAGAAAACGAAAAATTTACAAAAAAAAATTAGTCAAATCAACAGCCGCTTTTTGTTACATGTCTGAAAGCAAAATCAGTTGTTCTAATGCGCCAACCTCTACTCGTTCAGCCATGATCTGGCCGCTTCAGTCAAATCTCTTGCCGAAGTTACTGTCGTTGAAAAATCAGAGACAGTTGCGAGCACAGATTAATACTTATAGTAGATTTAATAGTTCTCCCACCAAATTTATGACATTTGGCCTGGTGTGATATTTACGTTTGATGTTGGAAAGAATTGCTTTACTAACACCAGATAGAGGCAATGGTTCAAAACAACGAACAAAATAACAACAACGGCATTTCGTTTTGTGTGTTAAAATTATTGTGTTAAATACAACACAAATGTATGCTAACAACAACAGTCAATAAAAAAGTTTAAAACACCTGTAAATTTCACAGTTTTTCACCAAAATTACATGAAAAATTAAAGCAAGAAGTTATTATAATTCCACCTGGTGTATGTCACTTTTCGTCAAACATGTCTCTATACACCGACCGCATCACGAGGAAACGTCAGATGAGCCAAATATTTTCTCTACTATGATCCCAACTAATTGTAGGAGCTGACCTGGCAGTTGTTTTATGTAAACAGGTTCGAAATAAGTATAAAATATTAAATTAAAAAAACGATTACTTGCTTAGTTATCGAGTTATGGAAGTTGAAAAATGTTAAAATACAGACTTTCTACACAGAAAAAAATCCTAGTGTAATATTACCCACATTCTTGGTCTGATATCAGCTGACCTGACACTTGTTTGGAAAAGTAGCCTTCGCAGGGACCTATGTTGTTCGTACCGTGTGGTAGAACTTTTGGAAAATCGTTAAATTTATATTGCACTAAGTCGCCGGCCGGGCTCAGGCAGGGGGGTTAAAATTCCCTCCGTACCTTAAGTCGATGTGTGGCAAAATCGGAAAAATCACTCGATACTTTAAAAAAAAATTATTTTTCTGGATGGTTACCATAACCAATCTCATGGTTTCTGTACGCACCAAAGTGGACTTATATGGACTTACAGACATCCCACGAAGAAAAGAATGACACCACGGAAAATCGCGCGATTTTTTAAAATAATTTTTATTTTTTGGCATGTTTATGAAATTTTTGCATGCAGTTTTCGAGAAATCTTCCTAAGCTTTCCAACGATACCTATATTGCCATATCCCACCGGAAAATGTTAAGCATATAAGGGGAATATATGTATGTTCAAGGTTCGGGGACCCGTAATCCGAGAAATATGGGCGACCGCCAAAAAATATATATATATCTTTTCTCTAAACGACTAGTTCTATGTGTGGAAAAAGTTTGGGCCGATACGAGAGGTGGGACTATTCTAGATATAAGCCAATAATTTTAATTATGAAGAAGGTAAGACGATACAAATTTTATACAATATACAAAATGAATTAATGTACATATAAGGGTTTTTCAACAGAGACGCTATAAAAGTAAATCGATAATGACAACAAACGACGCCATATTATTCCCGCTCTTTCGACATTTCTCTTCAGTAAGGTTTGCCATTTCATGATGGAAAGATATACGAGCCAACAACGAGTCGAAATTATTAAAATTTACTACCGAAATTTGTAGTCAGTGGCCTCAACTTTAAGAGCGGAAAATCATCTTCAGCGATGAGGCTCATTTCTGGCTGAATGGCTGGCTGAATGGCTATTGGTCAGACAGCAATCCACACGTAATCCATGAGTCATCATTGCATCCCGAAAAAATTACGGTTTATGGACTGGCGGCGTCATTGGCCCGTACTTCTTCCGTGACCATCAAGACCGGCACATTACTGCACATTAATGCGAATCGCTTCCGTTCAATGATAACCGAATATTTTTGGCCCTAATTGGATAATATGGACTTGGACTATGGACCACAAGCCACACAGCGAATGCCACAATCAATTTATTGGAAACTAAGTTTGGTGAACGTGTTATCTCACGAAATTACCCAGACGATTGGCCGCCTCGGTCGTACGATTTGACGCCGTTAGATTATTTCCTGTTGGGCTACGTCAAGTCTATGGTCTATGCCAACAAGCCAGCGACGATTGATGAACTTCGTACGAATATCGAACGTGAAATTGCAGCAGTATCGGCCGATTTATGCTTGAAAACCGTCGATAATTGGGTTCAGAATCTGGACTTCTGCAAGCGAGCCCGTGGTGGCCATGCAAAAGAAATCGAGATCCATACATAATGGCATCGAACGTACTTTCTAAAACCGGGTTTGTTTTATTTAAAAAAACTTTTGTAGCTCTCTTATTGAAAAACCCGTTATATTTTCTTTCAGATAATTGCGATTTCACAACAGTGGCGCCAGCAGTGAAATGAATGTGAACGAAGAATAATAAAGTGCTAAGAACTACGCTAATGCCGGTAGCTGCACAGCTATCAATTAAACGAAATTCCGGAACAGACCTAGTATAGATCGGCACGTCCAATTTTGTTGTTTTTTTTTGGGGTGTAGGGATCGTTATTTTAAGTAAAAAAAGTAAAATAAAAAAATCGGGGGAACCCCTATTTTGGGAGTTACGGGCCAAGTAGCCCTGGCAGGGACCTATGTTGCTCGTACCGCGTGGTAGAACTTTTGGAAAATCGTTAAATTTATATTGCAATTAGTCGTCCGGCCGGGTTCAGGCAGGGGGGTTGAAATTCCCTCTGTACCTGAAGTCGATGTGTGGCAAAATCCGAAAAATCACTCGATTGCTTGAAAAAAAATATTTTCTGGATATTTTTAAAAATCCGATACGTGGATAACTAAGCAGTTATCGAAAAAATGTATTTATTTATTTTTGTTTATTTCAACTCGTTTTACACAAAAAAGTTGTGAAATCGGTCCCATAACACACAACTCCGAAAATAGGCGTTGCCCCCGATTTTTTTATTTAATTTTTTTTACTTAAAATTAAAAGTTCTATCCAATGGTAATAGTTTGGAGCCGAAGCGAGTTGCCGACCTATTCTAGGTTTAAGCCGAAATTCCTTTAAATTCATCCTTCTGAGTAAATTTATACGCGATGGGCATTGCCGGTATTAGGGTATGATGTGGAAATAATTATCAAATTGGCTGGTTTGGTGTTGGCAATAAGTCGTTCCAGACTGTGAAAGATGCGGAAATAATCATACAGACTGACCTCATAAAATATGAACAGCGGTTAATACAAAAACAAAACAGGATCAACAAAATAATTACATGCTGATATCATTGATGCGAACATAAGACGTAAGTCCTATACGAGATGACGGTTGGACGTTTGGCGGTGGCAACGAGTCGTTCTAGATTGTGACTGTATGTTTGACACTCCTAATGCTATTTTAATCATTTACTTTACTTTAACGGTCAATAAAATAAATAAATGCTAAAGAAAATATAGTTTTTTTTTTGTAAGAAACATTTTCTTTAGATGATTGTTAATCAATCCAAACAAATATGGGTTTTCAGCTGTAGAAAATGGCAGTTAAGCAAATAAGTATTTGTAAATTCACCAAAAGTTATACGAAAGTGTACACATTGGAAATATGTAAATTTACAATCTATGATAGTCATTTTACCAAAAGTTGTACGTAGTTTTTCGAACATAAAAACCGCCTATAACTTTTGGTATTATTACCTACAACACAGCAAATGCCATGTTGCCTATGCCAATTGTTGATATTATACAACATTCATAGGCAATTTTACCAACAATCTTCTTTGTGTGTGTAAGTGTGGTAGGAAAAATGTGTGAATGTATTTCTACTGTCGGAGCAAAACTGTCCCGTGTAAACGCTAGGATACCGATTCTCAATGCCCACATAAGAGTCCAAACAGAACCAGACACGCTTCAGACGGCGACGGAAAAAATCTGTAGCGTCTAAACGAAATGAGAAAGAGAGCGTCTAGCGACTTCGGTTGATTTTTTTTCTCTCTACGTCGAATATATTTTCGGCTCTTTTCTGGGATTTGTTTGAAAGTTTCGAAAAATAATATTGAAGTTGTGTAGGAATTAAAGTATTTTTACTGCTTTTAAAAATGTATTCACTTTTATTGTATTGTGTTCAACAATAAATTATTTTTAACCCTTTAGTTTTCTTTTGCATTCACATGTATGGTTTACATGTGTTGGTTTCTCTTATGATTTCCATGAACATGTGGCAACTTCATTCTCTCAATTGAGAGATTTCGTGAGAGCGCCGCCAAGAAATTAGAAAAGATTATATTCCAGCGGCGAGTCGTCAGCCCATGGTACAAACAAATGGTAGAAGCACTAGCCCAGCTGATTTGAACATTTTTCTAGGGTTTACAGTTTGTTTACATTTGTTTGTCTGCAACCCCAGTTCGATAGCAACTGTTGTTTTTGAAATGTTTTCTCTGTAAAAAACGCAAAGAAACGGTTTAATTTTCACACTTAAACGCTTTCAAAATATCAATTAAATCACAATCATTTTCTAAATGGCACTTTTTCTAATATTTACATTTTCATTATTTTTCAACCAGCTGACTTGACACAATACAGGCACTGACCAAAAACAAAATGCCTGTTGTTTTTGACTTGTTGTATTTGTTGCCGTACTGCATCTACCTAATATTTGTACCATGCGTCAGCCGCAGCGGATTTTCGTGACAATTTTGCCCTGCCATAAGCAACCTATGTCGAAAAAACGTCGTCGTCTGTAGCGTGTTTGATTATGTTTAGACTCTAATATGGTTAATTGGGGTTATCTGGGTACACAGATACCGCTCCCATAAAATTTGTGAGAAATATGCCCATTATTTGAGTAACTACAGTTTGCCTGTTTCTAGCTGTTCCTAACTGTACCCCATAGAATAACACATACTATAGAAGAACTTATTCTCTCATCTGACGTTTCATTTCACACTCTCTCGGTAGGTCTGTGGAAATGTTTACATACACCAGGTGGAGTTACAAAATATGTTCACTTAACTATTTCCTGTCGTTTTGGTGTAGAACTGAAAAATTTAAATGTATTTTGCACTTTTTTGTTGACTTTTAACGTTGGTATTCATTTGTATTGTATTTAACACAACTAGTTTGCCACAAAAACACGAAATTCGGGTGTAGTTCCTTTGTGGATCGCTGTATACTATTGCCACCATCTGGTATTATTGAACCCATATTTTCCACCCTCCACTGTGTAATTTCCATCGTACCTATGACGTTTAATTTATTGAGCGAATAAAACCTTCTACGTATGTGTTATTCTATGCTGTATCCGGGCAAAAAATGAGGACCAGGGGCAGGCAAAAAAATTTTTTTAAAAAAAACCAAATTAAAGAAAATTTAATGAATGTGAGAAAATGGAAAACTAGCCGTCGGACGGGACAATTTTTATCGAGTTCGCGACCGATAAAATACAAAATTTCGTACAAGGAGCGTATTTAATAGCGCGATTTTTTTTTAAAAATTTTATTTTTCTGGATGGTTATCATAATCAATCGCGCATGGTCACTGTACGTACAAAAGTGGACTTATATCGCGCAATATTTTTAAAAAAATGTTTACTTTTCTGGATGGTTATCATAACCAATCGCATGGGCACTGTACGTACAAAAGTGGACTTATATGGGCTTACAGACATCCCACGAAAAAAAAGTGATACCGCCGAATTCGTGACATGAATACCTTTCGTTGAAGTATCCACACTAATCCATACCCAAATGGTCGTGTGTGTACCGGTTTTTTGGACCCTGTGGGCCCCATAGGTCCCTCCAACGGCTAGTTTTCCATTTTTTCACATTCTTTAATTTTGGTTCTTTTTAAATTTTTTTGCCTGCCCCTGGTCCTGAACTTCAGCCCTGTACCCGTTTCTGGACCCTGTGGGCACCACAGACCCGTCCGACATATCAAAATATATTTTTTGAATTTCCGTATTGTTTTCTTCCTTGCCCTTGTTCTACTTTCTTCTCTTCATTTGTTGGTCATCGCCATTTGTTTTTATCGATATCCTCGAAGCAGTTTACAAAATCAATCGATTTATTACGACTGGTTTTCACATTCTCAGTACCTCGTTTCTGTAGTTCTCGAATCGAAAAAGTTTTCACATTATGCAGGAAACAAAAAATTCCATCGTTTCTCGATTTGTGAGTAAAAAGTGTTTCTGTATACCAATGCGAAAAGAGACAACACTGATTTCTGTCAAATCAGTTTTTTCGTCAGATAAAGCCGATAATGAGAACTGCGCTTCAAAGAGCACAGGTTTCCACAACATAAATCCCATAATGTGATCGTCGCTTTATTTAGGTACATCAAAAAAAGTGTTAGTTTTTGGTATCTGGTAACCGATAATCGGTATTGTAGATTTATTGTGCTAAATAATTGTATGCGCGTAAAATTGGCGGCATAGGAAAAATTTGAAGAAACAAGTCATCTAAAATGGAAGATTTCCAGAAAATCGAAAAAATTGGCGAAGGAACCTATGGAGTTGTTTACAAGGGACGCAACAGGCTGACTGGCCAAATTGTGGCAATGAAAAAGATTCGTTTGGAATCTGATGACGAAGGGATTCCATCGACAGCTATAAGGTACATTATTTTATGACATTTCTGCTTTTTTGTGAGACTAAATTGCAAAAGATGATCCGATCCACGCAGAAATGTGGATTGGATGCAATTGCACATAAAACTGAATATGCTCTACTAGATCTTCGGGCTTCCATTCTCTTTCCATGGTACGTATGTACATGCAAATACCATGTATAATACGTACATATATATATATATTTATTATCTATTAATTTTTTTTTTGTATTCCTGACTAGGTTTATGACTTACGTTTAGCTATAGGATACCCAGAGATTGATAATTGTGTTAAATTGCATATATTTTCGTTATAGAGAAATTTCTCTTTTAAAAGAGTTGAAGCACCCCAATATCGTTTGTCTGGAAGATGTCCTTATGGAAGAGAACCGCTTATATTTAATATTTGAGTTTTTGTCCATGGATCTCAAGAAATATATGGATTCATTACCGTCAGACAAGCCGTTGGACACTGAACTTGTTAGAAGTTATCTCTACCAGATCACAAGTGCAATTCTATTCTGTCATCGTAGAAGAGTGCTGCATAGGGATTTGAAGCCACAGAATTTGCTGATTGACAAAAACGGTATAATAAAGGTAGCTGATTTCGGACTTGGGCGATCATTTGGGATTCCAGTACGCATTTATACCCACGAAATTGTCACACTTTGGTATAGGGCACCAGAAGTATTGTTGGGATCGCCGAGATATTCCTGCCCAGTAGACGTATGGTCTATTGGTTGTATATTTGCAGAAATGGCAACACGAAAACCATTATTCCAAGGTGACTCCGAAATTGACCAGCTATTCAGAATGTTTAGGTAACTCGAGCTAATTGTAGTGTTACTTGATTATTTTGTAGTGCTATTTGATTATTTTTCATTTGCAGAATTCTTAAAACGCCCACGGAGGACATCTGGCCTGGAGTGACGTCTCTTCCAGATTACAAAAACACTTTCCCCTGTTGGTCAACCAACCAACTACCCAATCAACTAAAGAACTTGAGCAGCAGTGGCCTAGACTTGATTCAAAAAATGCTTATATATGATCCAGTTCATCGCATATCGGCAAAAAATGTTCTGGAGCACTCTTATTTTGATGGCTTCGATACTAAGCTTATAGTTAGCCAGTAAACTAAAATTAAGATCAGTATTTTTAACCTTTTAATTACAAAAGGGGGTAGGGAAATAAAACTGATACATTTGTAAATTTAATTTAAACCACAAATTGAGAGTTTAAATTTATATCGTATTTCTTCTGCCTCTAATTATATTTTTGTCAATTAAGAGAACACAACAAATTAAAAAGTATCTTTAAATCGCATTCTAACTGCAATGTTAGATTTCAAAACGTGTAAGTTCATGAGAAGAGGCTCCCCGATGCCATTCAGGCCTGTTCTAATATCTCCATGGATATTAGATTAATTATCACAGAAAAAGTGTTCTATAAACTTTTTTTAAAATTACGTGATTATAAATTGTCAGTAAAATGGTAGCGGTACCGAATCACATGCTTTGTTTCTTTATATATAATTCACTTGAAAGGTTAGAATAAAGTGTTCTTTCTTTACTTCAGCTATAATCTTTGATGTTTTACAAGAATAAATACTAAAAATACACATTTACAAACGACATTGCTTATTTTGGGTCTAACATAAAATGTTTCTTCCCTCTTGCAACCTTGTGATTTTCGGCTTAAACCTAGATTACGGGTATATCTTGGATTTCTCTCATATTTTTACAAGAGTGAAAACTTTGTATTCTAAAGCAGAGTAACAAAAAACTGCGGAGCCAGGTCGAAACTTTCCGAGTTATGGACCTTCAAAATTTCGGATATATTGGCCTATTTTTATTCTTTTATATCGGATCGATATATACATACGTTACTAAATAAAAGAAAGGTTTTGGTGGCAAATTTTGTGTTGTCAACTTACTCAGCCCGATCCCGGCGGTTTTCATTTTCTCTGGAAAAAATACTTTTCTAAAATGACGAGGAAAAGAGTAATAAGAGAGAGAATTGCGAATTTTCGAAATCAGCCGTTTTGCGCTATGACGTTTGGTTTCGGTTGTTAAATACAAATCATTTTAAGCAAATAAAACTTATGGGTCATCATTCTAAGCAAATAATACAGCTGGCAACTGAAGTGGCTTGATAATGATTATATTGGCAACTATGAATTTTTGCAGTGACGTTCCGTCTAAGGTGCGGAGGTGTTCTCTGAACCAAAATATTTCAGCGACAACTATTTTTAAACAAAATGAAATGTATATATGTATTAACATTAGCAAATCAGTATACAGCATAGCACCACTGTTAAAAGTTTTACAATAACATTCATAAAAAATAACTAAAACAAGAAGGACAAAGAATGTTAAGTAGTACAGCTTGTAGCAAGAAAAGAAAAACACACTCCATCCCCTTTTTAATAGTCCTTTTTTGGGAAAGCCTTTAGTAGGCAGTAGAATGTATTGATTTTTTGTTATGATTGTTTTGTACGTAGTTGCTACAACTTAAGTTAGTGTGAAGTATGTACATAGTTCTGTAAATATTATTAAATGTAGGAAAATACGTAGTGATAGATTTAAGTTATCTTTAAGAAACTTTGTTAAAATGGATTTTAGGGACCCAATAAATAAATTGAATTGAATTCAAAAAACACACTCCCATACAAACAATATTGTGTGCAACAGAAATTCTGAACCATAGTTAATTGTAGAATATTCATTTTACATCTGACTGTGAATGAGATCAGACGCAAATTGCAAAATGATATGTGGATGCTCTACTGAAATTTGTTTAGATAGTCTTTTTTCACGATTAAAAGTCGAAGAAAAAACTCAAATAATTAAAAATGGAAGGCCAACGCCAGAACTTCCAAATTTAACAACAAAGAATACAACTTTTATTAGGCATTTCAAGACTTCTAATTATAAGGAAAAGGCTTGGTTGTGTGGTTGTCCCCTTATTAACAGATTATTTTTGCTTTTCGCTTCTAAAAATGAAATCATTTTACTGCTTCTATGATAAAACATCAAACGTCTCAAGTTCACATTAGTAACACCTTGACATTAACAACTTTTGGAAAAGTTCGAATTGACGTTTTACTTGACGAACAAAAACGCATTTCATTATCGAGACATAATGAACAAGTTTCTGAAAACCGAAATGTATTCGAACGTTTAGTCGATTCGGTATGTTTTCTTGGTGCACAGGAACTTGCGTTTAGACGTAACGATTAACCACAAAATTCCAACAATAGAGGAAATTATGTGGAAATTTTACACTTAATTGCTAAATATGATAGTAAATTAGATCGTCATTTATCGACATCCACGATTTTTAAAGGCACTTCCAACCGCATTCAAAACGATATAATTAACTCTATTGGTACAGTCATATTAAATAATATCGAAAAAGAGTTAAATGAAACCATATTTATCGCAGTAATGCTGGATGAAACAACCGATATAAAAACAGTCTCAATTATCAATAATTTTTCGGTATGTTGACAAAAAAGGTGTTGCTAGGCAGCGATTCTAAAATATTATGGACGTAAGTGATGATCGTACGGCAGACGCTATTTCCACAAAATTGATTGATTTAATAAAGCTTAAAAATTTGGGAGGAAAACTGGTAGCTCAAACCTATGATGGCGCGGCTGTCATATCTAGTGCATTGAATGGCACACAAGCTGAAGTAAGATAGCAATTTTCTAATGCTATTTTTATCCTTTGTAATGCTCATGTGTTTAATTTAGTTTTATCGCAATCCTTAAACAAGATGTAATTATTCCTCTAGACTTGTAAATATAGTCCACACTTATCGTTCATCGTTGAAGAAATTATAGAAGATCCTGATACTTGGGGTGCGGATGCAGTTCAAGCTAGGGGATTTATGCAGTTTTTAGATTCAATTAATACAGTTTTCATGCTAAATAATTTTAGCGACATTTTTTCATACACTGATGTATTGCTTGATTGTTGTAGCACATTTATCCATAAATGGCATTACTGCTTGGTTATTGAATCAATAAATTAAATTAAAACTATTCAATATTGCTGCCAACATATTGAAATAACTAAGAAGCAAATATTAGCTAACAAATCAAAGTTTGATAATATATTAATTATGACGAAAGCTACTGCTCGAGTAAGTTTAAAGCGTGGAGAAAACATTGCAAATTTTGATTTGAGGTATAGAAAAACATACAATCAAATAATTGAAACACTGTTTGAGCAAATGGAAACTAGATTTAAGTTTTTACAAAATTTAAAATTTGTAGAATTGCTAAATTTAAAAAAATATGCAAGTTATCAAAAAATATTTCCGACTGAAGCATTTGAAAGTTTAAAAAATTTTATAATCAAAATTTTTTTGATTTCATTAAATTAAAAAACGAATTAGTTGTGTTTTATGCCCATTCGTATTTCTATGACATTGCTATTTTTGACATACCAAGTAATTTAATTAATTTTGTTTTGTCGGATACTTTTTCTAAAGTATTTAAATTAAGCATGTTAATTTTAACAATTCCAGTATCAACAAGTTCTGTTGAGAGATCTTTTTCAGAAACCAAATGTTAGAGGAAAGGTTATCGAGTTAGCCTTAATTTCTATAGAAAAGTCTTTTTTAAAATTTTTAAAAAATACAAAAAAATTCTACGATGATGTGATTGTAGTTTTCATTCAAAAAACACGACGTGTTGTACTGGTTTAGAAATAAAAAATTTAAAAAATTTCAATTTAAATAAAATGAAAAAACAAGAAATTATTGGCAAAAAAAAATAAAAGTGTGATCCCTTCCTGAAACAAGTAAAAGTAATAATTAAAAAATACATATAAAAAAACATAAAAAAACTAAAAAAAAATTAAAAAATAACAAATAAATTTAAAAAAATATAAAAAAAACTTGTAAATGGGATCTTATCTATCGCGACCTCGTCGTGGTCCTGGAATAAACTGAGAATAGACAATTTTTTTTAAGTGTGGAGAACACCCTGCTAAAAACTCCACCGCACGTCCCTGAATTTTTGGTTGCTGTTTAGTTTTTAAAACAACCAACGTTCAGGTGAATGATAAGGTGTCAAAAGCTGTGGTTCTAAAATAAATCCTAATTTTTTGTTGTTAAATTGTAATGTGAATAAAAATTTGTGATAATAAATACAATATTATTTATATAAAATAGAACCTAGTAGCGGGAAAATTGTCGGAGCTCGGACAGCTCAAATCTTGATAAAAAAAAAAAAACGAAATTGGCGAAAAATATAAGAACACGAAAAATATATTTTTTTCTCGGCCGTACCAAGGTCAAAAAAAACGAGTCCAGTAAGAGACGGCTAGAAACAGGCAACTGTGGGTACTCAAATGGAAGGTATTTTTAACCCATTTTTAATGGTGTCTTTGTTTTTATGGAGCGGCATCTGTGCACCCAGATACCCCCAATTTACCATATATACGTCCATGTTCTGCATTACGAATCTTGAAAGTGAAAGTTTTTAACAAAAATGGTGTTCTTGACGTTATTTTCACAAGACATTTTGTGAAATTGTTTCACAATCAAATGTTGTGATAGTAAAAGTAAATAACATTTTCAGTATCAAAAATTCAAATTACTTAAAAAATAAGATTACAGAATGAAAGGCGAGTATGTTTTTTTTTTAACTTGGATGTTCAAAATAAAATTTTCTCAGACATTTATTCACAAAAAGTCATTAAACAAAAGTATCCAAAAATTTTCATTTTTGCATTCACAAACTGACTCACCGCTCCAAAGACCTCCGCTATTTATGCCAACTCACCATACTCATATGTAGTTATATCTAGCGAATTCGATAACCTTCTAGTCGTTGTTGTTGTGTTAGTTATCTTTGTAGAATCATCTCGAATGGTGGAGAGATATCTTAACTGACGCGAATTCATGCTACTGGGTTAGCGAGCTGGTACATTATTACAATGCATACTTTCAGGCACAGCACTAACCGCCTGTTATTTACATAATGTTAGTAGAGTCAAACTGACTCATATGTAGTTATATCTAGCGAATTCGATAACCTTCTAGTCGTTGTTGTTGTGTTAGTTATCTTTGTAGAATCATTTCGAATGGTGGAGAGTTATCTTAACTGAGGCGAATTCATGCTACTGGTTTAGCGAGCTGGTACGTTGTTACAATGCATACTTTCAGGCGCAGCACTAACCGCCTGTTATTTACATAATGTTAGTGGAGTCATTAAGAGCAAGCAAAAGCTTTTACTTATTCGTAACAATATTGTAAATAGATTTCATATGGGACACTCTCATCACAGTGCAGCTTTAAATTCCAGAGAGCTTGAAACAGTATTTTGCAGCGAATAATTATTGGATTTATCAATTCCAAAGGGTCATAAACGCGTGCCATATGTGCTAAAACTGACCTTTTTGTTACCTTCATTGATTTGTTTTGTGAGTATATGCAAATCTATACTCCTATTATCAACTATTATAATATATTGTGGCGGTTCCAATTCATTACCCAAAATTCCCTCATTGCCATTTCCATCTGGCAACCACACATCATCTGACAGCATGGACCTAAGTCAATAACACGACCCATCTATTATTGCATCATTTGCAAAGAATGTGTGGAATGTGCCCAAACCACTTTTTATCTACACAACTGTTGGTTTTGCACACGACCACTAACGCTGCAGCCACACTTTCAAGTTTTTGTTTCAAGTTTTGTACACATACTGCTTGTCAAAATTCATGTAAATTGATAGCTGTGACGTAGGCTGCACGCAACTTGAAAGCAATATTAATTTTTCATAAACCTTCATGTCTTCTGTATAGCTCTATGAATCGCAAAATATCATTGTATTTATTACCTCTACTCACAAACATTTTTAATTATTTATAATATTTTAATATTTGTAAAAGTAGAAATCAAAAAATGATGACGGCAGAATATTTGTAAGGAGGAAAACGAGAAACTGTTCATAACATATGTAATCAGCTGTTTTCTTGAAAGAAAATTGAAACACTCCACTTGAAAGAGAAATTGAAAGCAAGTTCCTTTCAATTTTTAAAAGTGTGAGTGTATTAGTAAAAAAGTATGAATGTATTGAAACTTGAAAGGCACAAATTGACCGTGTAACCCCTGCGTAAGTGACAAGCAAACGAAATACACATACGCACACACAAATGCATGAAAGAATGCAAAATAACGGCCGGCAACATCACGTCACAGCAACAGCGTAGTTATTTCATTCATTCGGAATTTCATCATCAAATTGTTAAGTCGTGTAGTGAATCAGTCTCCTCCATTCAAGTAAAGTTAAAATAAAAGTGGTACAGTATAGTGAAAGTAAAGTGGTACAGTCAAGATTTTAGGAAGGAAATAATCCAGGAAAAAGGACGTTTGGTAGGGACATCTGCTCCCAAGTTATTCCCGTAGGATAAACATATTTTTCACCACTAATTCCCGTCGAACTAGAAGCGGAACTAGCGATCAAATCCGCAATTATTATTGTTGCAGAATTATTATTGTTGCAGAATTATTATTGTTGCAGAATTATTATTGTCGCAGAATTTTTATTGTGTTCCATAAATAATTAGTGCTGCAAAATATTTGAGTGTCCCAGTTTATTAATGCAGCAGAATTTCAAGTCAAGTGTTTCCACTACAAAGACGAGAGCCGCCGAGGAAACGCGCTTCCCACCTTTTGTCAAGACGCCAGTAAGTGCCACCAGTTGTAACAGACACGGTGGAAGCGTAGTGCCCGGGGAGAATTCGGCCTTTAGCACAATTTTGTGGCCTTTAGGCCCGTTAAAAGCCAGATCCCACCCAGAAATTACAACAGCAGAATTTCCGGCAGGATAATTCCATTCAAATAGTAGACGTACAGCAGTTTAGACAAATCATTCCATCAACATTCATTCATTCAGTCAGCTGCATTTTACATCTGTCCCTAGTACATCTGCATCATCCTAAAACATCACAAAAAGGGCAAGTAAAACACCATCACCCCAAAGGACAAGTAAGGTAAGTCCGTGATTCATTTTCACCCCCGGACTTACAAGTACCCCCGACTAAAGATAGGACCGAAAATTAGGGAAAGTGAAAATCTAAAAACCAAAGAGGTTGATAATAAAAGATAAATAGTCAAAAGCATAAAAATACTGAAAACGGCGACAACATAAACCCTTTAAAAGAAAACATAAATTTTAAGAAAAGATAAATTTAAAGTCGACGATGTCTAAGAAAATGGTTCGAAATCAATAAAGGCCAACCACAATAATAACTGCAAATCGTAAGGCCAATAAAAGCAAAACATTTTTAAATATAGTACTACTGACGAAAGTATCATTCAAAATACATTAAGGCCAGGCATGACATAAGATGAAATTTAAAGGCCAAGAAGCAAAATTCGAAATATGAAGTAGCCAATAATGGAAGACTGAAAAGGTCAACAATAAATGTAAAGTTTTGACATTGAAAGATTAAAAATTAGTTTATGAAAGTGAAAAGGTAATGAAAATATAGAATTGTATCTAAAAAAGTACATTGTTATAAGACATAATACTCTTCTAGCCAACATAATTGTGAAAGTGTATTTCTAATATCGATATCTAATAGTGATCATAGTAGACAATGCATTTGGCACGTAAATTAAAGTGGCATATTAGAAGTGCATTTGAAGAACAAAGTTGGAACATATAAAGTGTATTCCTGGTAACGTAATTTAAAATAGGAAAGGAAAAGGAATACGTTAGATTATTGTGATTTGAAAAGGCGAGATTAAGAAGCGCCTATAATAGTTAAGTTTTAGATCTGTAAGAAATATGGTCATAGTTGGAAGAGGCCAATTGAATTAACCTGTAATGGCATATTGTAAAATTGAAATACATGATTCGTTCGCCGTAAACACAAGTAATATTTTAAATAAAGAATAAGGGACGAACAGTGACTTTGACCATTACGACTGACATATAATAATATATATATATATATATATATCCATTCTTATTGATCATATTAATTTTTTACTATACTTATATATATAATCGGCCAATTCGGGCCAAAAGTCAGTTCGATCGGGATTCGGATCCCAGAGCTGGCTTGGTAGCTATACGGTTTATGGAAAATTCGGTACGAAATAACGCATTTTAGCCATTGGTTATATGGCACATCGCGAATACTAAACGATATCGTGCGAAATTTAATTCTTATTCGGAATGCGAAATAGAAAACCGAAAACTCGGTTCATGATATTCGAGACTTGAGAGTAAGTTCTTCTTTTATTCCGAATTTTGGACCTAATGGTCAGATAACACTTTTGGTTTAGGCTACAACGAGCGTGTTAAATAATTACAATTAAAAATTTATTGAGTTCATAAGAAATCTGTTAAATTAAGTGATAATTTTAAGCAAAGCCTATACAGCCCGTTGCTCTGTCAACGGGTATAATGATTAAGTCTCAATCAACCTTTAAGATTAATTGTTTTTGTAGCACTTCGACCGTGGGGCAACATTTTGTTTAAGAAAATTTGACTGCGGTTTGTAAAGTAAAGTACAGGAATGATAAGTTGAGATTGATTTTATTGGTATTCCATGAAGGGAATAATAAAATATTTATAACGTTTTAAGAATCGATTGTGTTTTTAATATGGCTGAGTGAGCAATCCATGATGGTAATAGGGGTAAACAACAGGTAAGCCTCTTTGGGGCAACATACATTTTGGGACTCTGGACGTGAAGCAGAGTCATGGTGAAGTCGTAGGGACTTCGTGAGGGTGGGCTACACTGACCACAACATCTGTCAGTGAAACTTTAATGACAAATAAGTTTACCCTACGTTCGCAAAAATCTTTTATTTTCTTCAAGGCAAACAATCACATGGTAATTTCGAATCGGTTTTGGTTTTGTTTTTCTTTTATTGTTTATCCATCCATCTAACGAAATATCCATTCGTGCTCCGTTTTTTTATTTTTATTATGTCGTAGGATATTGTGTGCTTTCGGTTTGTTTGTTTTTTTTTAGCCTTGGTATGTATTCTTGTTGTTTGCCATGTCAGATTGTGTCGATGTCATTAAGTGGAAAGATCTCCCCGTCCGGCGAGTTTAGCAGCCGAGGCTTAAGCATGGCATACCAAGCAAGCCGCTTAATGATGTATGACAGTGGGGAAATTGACGTTAAATAAACCTCATCAATCTGGCCTGCGCATGAGACATAATGGTGCCCAACTTAATGTATTCAGTCGGGATGCATTAAGATGGAAAACTATTTGTTTTGTACGCGGCGGTGACATAATTGGCGCCCAACGTGGGGCCTGAGCGGTAATTTTTCGTTAGCCGTAGTTTAGTTTAAAAGTTTATTTTTGTTCCTACGCGATACGTAAGTCCCGTCTAAGGAGTTATAAAGTTTCTTGACGCGTTGCGACGGATTTGCTACGGGGCAAAGATACTTTTTCGGTAGAATTTTTTTTGTTTATTTTCGGTTAGTGATGTCTTGACTTGGCGTTTTAGTCCGAGACAATTGCTCATAATCGGTAATAGACTTAAATTTTTGTTTGATCCATTTTGATAGATTAAAGTAGAGTAAATTATTTTTGTGTTTTGATCATGTTCACGTTGTCAGTCTTAACGTAAGCCCCGGTGGAAAATTTTAAATTTTAACCGCGTTGCAACGTTTTTGCCTGCTGCATGACTGACAAAGCTTTAGTTTACATCTGATGATCATTTCGTTTAGTTAGTGTCCGAGGACAGTGCGTAAGTCCCGGATGAGATTTTAAATCGAACCGCGTTGCGACGAATTATGTGACGGCATTCAGGACGAAACGGTTATATTTGTTGAGCTAATATTTAAAGTTAAAGTCAGTTTATAATTCAAGGTTACTACTAGTGTTAATGATTAGGCTGAACACGGTGAAAGTGTTCAGGCGAATCTGGAGGAGGGAGACACGTTAGATGGCCTATAACGTTTGCCCTCGTCTTGATTCGCAGTAATCCTTCAAGTTCAGTATTCGAGGGATTTGGAGTTTGTTTTGTAGTAAGTAAATTTTTGCGATTCTTATTTGTCGATAAGTTGCCCAAAGTAACTTACTTTTGTTTACCCTAATTACCATATACCATCGTTCAGTTTTTGAGATATAGTATTATTTTGAGTTTAGTTTGAGTTGTGAGATTTAGTTTTTGAGTTTTGATATGATTTTTGGATGAAAGACTCCAACTTTTGAGATTTGATTTTTGGATGAAAGACTCCAAGTTTTTGAGATTTAAGGTTTATGATTTTTGATATTTGAGTTTAATGTTTGGATGAAAGACTCCAAGTTTTTATATATGATTTTTGGATGAAAGATTCCAAGTTTTAGTTTAAAGGTTTTGGATGAAGATTCCAAGTGTAGCATTTATATTGGGTGTTTGATCCCGCATTTTTGATTTTGAAGCATGAAACACATAGACGACGACAGGCTACCGACCACAACCTGTCAAAAATAAAATACATGCGTTTATATGCAAGTAAATGTTTTGACGACGGCAAGGCGGCACGACTGCAGGTTGTTGTCTATGCTACTTATGTAGCTGTAGTTGAATTAAACTAATTTCTATTTGTGTGGGCGACAATCAACAGGTTAGAGCTGTCAATGCCTGAAGTGGCACCACTGACAGAATAATCAACTGTTTTCACGATTTTTGTTATGTTTGTAATAATATTTATTAGATATTCTCCAGACATTTTATTTTCTTCTAACACAAATAACACAATAACACAAACGTCAACATTACAGATCAACTGTTTACTTTGCAGTTGCCGTCTTGAAAATAATTCAGTAGCTGCCACACGACTACATTTGCAGTCAGCGGCATTTGTAGTCGTGTGTTCATGTAGCCTGTCGTCGTCTATGTGTTTCATGCTTGAGTATTAAGTTTTTGAGTTTTAGTTTTGATATTCTAAATTAGTATAGCTTTGGTTTAGAGTTCGAGATTTTGAAGTATATTTTGATCATCGACATTTTTACTTTTTGTAATCGATTTATGATTTTATTTTTGGCGGATTTATCACATTTATTCGTCAGTTGAATACTGACGGATAAAATCTTATTCATATTAAACGCATCATACCAGCGTTTTCTAAGCTTGAAGTAAGCTTAATATTATATTTGATTTCTGACTATAATTTATATTTGCATGTTTTTGACATCATATTTTTCTTTTTTGATTTCATTTGTTTTCTTAATTAACCCTTGATTTTCAGTTTGTGTTATAATATTTTTCGACGACATCTTGATTTTCAGCGTGTTTTATTATCGTTTACTATGACTTTTTCTGCGTTTAGAGTTAAATTTTTATCGCAAGCTGTTGCTTAAAAGGCAACACTCGACGAACATTTAAATTTTTGTTTTTCATTTCGATTACCCAGAAAAGGGTAGTAACAACATTCAGTTGTTATCTTGTACTTCCAATTAGGGGAAAATTTTTTCGAGTTTCGTTTCATTTTTCATTTTTGATTTTGTTTTTCTGTTACTTGATCATGCCTGTTAGAAGATCACCACTCACCGGAGGAACTGGAGGGGGTAACCCACCATTAGAGTCCACGGTGGAGGCTTCTTCACACAAGCAGCATTAGCGCCTCTCAAATACACTACTACGGCAGGATCGGCTACGACGACCGTGACTTCAGCCCCAGTAACAACCAACGTTCCAAGAAGTAGGATTTACTCTGCGAGCGTAGACCAGTTCACAGGAGACCGCGGAATGTCAGAGCAAGATGAATCTCCAGAGTCACCAGACTACAGCATGCTGACAGACCGTGGAGCACTTGCTGCACGTGGGCGAATGGCAGATGCAACATCATCCGTGTTTGGAGCAACATCCAGAATTAACCCAGAACGGCAGACGAATCAGGAAATGGAAACCGACCAGCAGAGAAGTGATGAAGCTTTAGTACGTCGTATTTTGCCAGCAATAGTGCAAGCCACTCGGCAATCGTTAGCCAGTAGCATGGGGAGTCAACCAGACGCTACATTACCACCCCCGATGATACCAACCCGGGTGCATCGAGAGCTAACCCCGGTTGAGAATAGAACCCGTAGGCGACCAGAAATTGCAGAATATCAAGAGCAGGAAACAATGAGTAGGCGAAACACAGAACCAGCTGAAAATTATACACGACGACTGGGGGCGGAACGACCGTCAGGAAATACCAGACCAGAATTAGTATCCATGATGGAGGTAGCGACGACCACAGGACAACAGCGGCCGTCAGACAATTTACCATTATCGGCACCACGTTTCTGTCCTCCACGTGGATCAACACCACCCCCAGGCAATACACCACGAAGGAATGATATTCATTAGCAGCGTAGCCAGAGTTTTGGTGGCCGCGAAGAATCTTCAAGCCGAGGAGGGCGAAAAGCTGATTTGATGAAATGGGGCATAAAATTCGACGGTACGAAGAAAACAATGAACGTACAGGAGTTCCTATACCGTGCTAATATTACATGCGAAGACAAAGAGTGTGATGAATCTGAGCTGCTAAAGGATTTACATCATTTGTTGGAAGAACCAGCCCTGGAATACTACTGGAGTTGCAGGAGACTGACACCAGACATCAGATGGAGTGAGCTTCGGCGAGCAATGTTGACACAGTTTCAGAGATTCGATAACGAATTTCAAATCCAAGTCAGCAGCCACAAGAATCTTTTGAGGATTTTTACAACACCGTAATGCGTTTGAGACATCAACAACGAGTCCCGTACACCGAGGCGCAACTAGCCGAAATTATGAAAGACAATTTAAAGCCGGCGCTAGCGCAGTTGATGTTCCCGTGTAATAAGTGTCGCCTTGACTCTCAAATAAAAACGACTGATTGTTTTGATGTTTGTGTTTAGAATGATCTCTATTTACAAAATGTACTGCTTATAAAGAGTTCTTACTTTTCTATTTTACTATCTATGTTTGATCGATCGTGTTCGATCTTACGTAATTCTCAGTGTTTGCAAATATGTCACAACTGGGGCATTAGTGTGTCGCAATGATGCTCCAGTTGGCTTTGTACATTATTAGCTTGTTTCGCATTTTCGAAACTCACATTGTTGATCCAATTTTTGTTCGAGTCATTGCCTGTTGTTTTTGTTTACGTTATAAGCGGCGCCACTTTGCGCTAGCTTTAGAAATCCGAAACACTTGGACTTCTTTCATACGTGCACACACTGACATACACGTAGCTTATCATACGAAATATTTACAATGTATCTTACAATGTATTTTATGCTATTATGTTTCACACTGCTGTGTATTTGAATGAATTCAAATGTTTGCACTGTGACTATTCTTTTATATTTACACTACAGTGTATTTGAATTCATGCATATACTACACCCGATTCCAGCTACATCTTTGAGTGAGTTTTCGCGTGATGTGAAAAGAGCGGAAACCATGTTGTCCATGCAACGACAACAGTATTCTACGCGGCAGGCACATCAGCCGCGAGTAAACGAGATGAGTTTGGAAAGCAATGGAGCTGAAGTGGAATCAGCTATAGAAGTGGATGCAATTGGAGGAGCAGTAAAAGTGACCTGCTGGAATTGTAAAGCTTTAGGGCACATGTTCCGAGACTGCCCGTCAACTATCAGAAAAATTTTTTGTTACAAATGTGGGCGAGAAAACACCGTAACACCCAAATGTCCAACATGTCAGGGTAACCCGTGCAGGAACCCACCTCAGACTAGGGAGGTGAGGTCCACACAGATTTAGACCCAGCCGTACCCAGCTCAACTTTGGATGACCCAGCCCAAGATGTAATAGTTAAAAATGACACCAGTAATGATAACATCGATAATAACAACACAACTGGAAACAACACAACAGGAAACAATACAATAGATAGCAGCACAGCAAGTAACAACACCACAAATGACAACAGTCTAGCTGAAAACAATATAGTAGAAAATTTGATCGAGAACAATGACAGCAGTACAATGGATAGCAACATAACAACTGACAACATCAATCACTTTCAAGAACCCAAAGGAGACGCAGTGGTGACAATCCTACGCAACAACAAACGCGAGGAGGTACCACAATCTTTTCCGATTTTAAAGCAAATTCTGCCAATAAACCAGCGTATGGCTGAATACCGCGAAGTAAGAGAAAGAATCTTCGGAGAGCCGTCCGATAGGATTGATCGAGCGCGAATTCGTTACCAAAAACGACGGCTGGTGCGAAGAGAAATTGCGGCTACCACATTGTTCGAAGGCGATGATAATAGATTTTATGCTAAGGTGAACATAGGAGGAACAGATGTCGAAGGGCTTGTGGACAGCGGAGCGTCTGTAACATGTCTAGGCAAAGGATGCCAGGAACTTGTTGCCCGAGCCGGACTAGAAATCCACCGTTTTGGTTAATTAGTCAAAACCGCCAATGGTAGCGCGCATAGAATACTAGGTCGAGTTCGCGTGAAGATATGTTTCAACAAATGGACAGAGGAAATTAATTTCTATTTGGTACCATCACTGGAACGTGCCTTATATCTGGGCGTAGATTTCATGAGGACATTCAAATTATTGACCAGCATAGAGAGTATTACCACTCAAGGGGTAGACCTATGCGAAGAAGTCGCTTCCTCGGAGGAGGTCCAAACTCACGTACTTTCAGCTCGACAAAATGAAACACTAGAAACTGCATACTGGAGATGCAGTGCCAGTTAAAGATCGTTATAACCCTGTGTCACCGGCAGTGCAGACTCTTCTGTATGCAGAAGTGGATCGCGTGCTAGACCTAGGAATTATTGAAGTTAGCGAAAGTCCGTGGAGCCGTTAGTACGAAAGGGGGCCAATAATCGGCTCTGCTTGGACGCGCGGAAACTTAATGCTCTGACGGTAAAGGATGCGTATCCACTTCCTCATATAGAGGGCTTGCTCAGCAGGTTAGGGGACACACATTACATCTCCAGTGTCGATCTTAAGGACGCGTTCTGGCAGATACCATTGGGTCCATCCAGCCGGGAGAAGACATCTTTTACGGTACCCGGAAGGCCACTCTACCGTTTTAAGGTAATGCCATTTGGGTTGTGTAATGCAGCTCAAAGGCTTTGCCGATTAATGGATAGAGTGGTACCTTCCGCCATCCGTGATCGCGTCTTCGTCTATCTGGATGATCTTATGTTGGTATCTCCAGATTTCGAGTCTCACGTAGAATTGCTGAAACAAGTTGCCAGTTGCCTCGAAAAAGCCGGATTGACAATCAACGTTCAAAAGTCAAAATTTTGCTTCCGTGAATTAAGATATCTAGCATACCTCGTCGGCGGCGGCCAAATTGAGCCAGATCCATCGAAAGTAGAATCGATCATTGGCTACAAGTATCCGAAAACCCTCAAGCAGGTCAGGAGCTTTTTAGGTGCCACGGGTTGGTATAGGAAATTTATTTCCGATTATACCACGATTGCAAGCCCGATTTCCGATACGTTGAAGAAAAGCAAAGTGTTTTGTTTTACGGAAGAAGCAAAAATTGACGAATTGAAGAATGCCTTGGTGTCGAGTCCAGTATTAGTACATCCTGATTTCCAACGACGATTTTTTGTGCAGTGTGACGCGTCAGATCTTGGAATTGGAGCTGTACTGTTTCAAAAGGCATGATGATGAAGGAGAACATCCAATAGCGTATTATTCGCACAAATTAACATCTGCTCAGCGCAACTACACCGTGACAGAGCGTGAATGCTTAGCGGTAGTTCTCGCGATAAAGAAGTTCAGACCCTTCATCGAGTTAATGGCCTTCACTGTGATCACGGATCACAGCAGCCTGAAGTGGCTGATGTCACACCGTGATCTCAGTGGGCGATTAGTTCGATGGAGTCTGCACCTACAATCGTTTGATTTCGTGATAGAACATAGAAAAGGGAAGCTCAACGTTGTACCGGATACCCTATCGCGCTATGAAATGGAAGAAGTCTCGGCTGAAGTAATGCGTTTAATTGACTTCGAAGACAAATCTTTCAAGAGTACCGAGTATGCAGATCTAGCTAAAACCGTAGAGGAAAACGCAAGTAAGTTACAGGATGTAAGAGTGATTGACAACATGGAGTACAAAAGGACAATGCCTTATGACGGCATACCTTTACATGAGGACTTCGCATGGAAAGTATGGGTGCCGACAGAACTGACAGCGTGTGTAATCGGAAATGCTCACGATCCACCGCATGTAGCACATGGAGGTTTTCACAAAACGTTAAAACGAATAAAGGAGCACTTCTATTGGCCACATATGAACGCGCAGGTAAAAACCTATGTGGACGCGTGTCAGATTTGTCATGAAACCAAAGCAGCCAACAGGACCCTAAGACCACCTATGGGTAAGGAAATAATCTCTCAGCGACCATTCCAGCGAATATTTATGGATTTCTTAGGACCATACCCACGTTCCAAGAACGGCAATAGTTACATTTTCATCATCCTTGACCACTTAACTAAATTTGTAATCCTTAAGGCAATGCCTAAGGCAAGCAGTAAAAACGTAATACGTTTCCTTATTAATGAGATCTGTCATAAATTCAGCGTACCGGAGACAATAGTGTCCGATAACGGCAAGCAATTTATTAGCCGTGAGTTCAGCGATTTTACAACGAATTTTGGCATTAAACACCATCGTACTGCGGTACATTCGTCGCAGGCAAATGCATCAGAAAGAGTGAACCAGTCAGTCTTAGCAGCGATTAGATCATACATGAAAGAGGACCATCGCGAATGGGATCGTCATCTTTCCCAGATAAAATACTCGCTACGATCTTCAGTACACAGCGCAACCAAAGTAACGGCATACTTTGCTCTGTTCGTAATGAACATGATTACGCACGGAAGCATGTATCAACTGGCAAGACGTTTGCAGAGTCTAACCGACATCGGAGAAGAATCAGTGCCCAAGTCGGTGGCACAAGAATTGATAAGATCCAAAATTCAGGAAAACTTGCACCGAGCGTATGAAGAGAACGAGCGGACATAGAATACCAGATATAGACAAGTTAAATTCATTCCTGGTCAGGAAGTTTACAGGCGGAATTTCCAACAAAGTTCTTTCAAGGATAATTTCAACGCCAAGTTAGCACGGAAGTTCATAAAGTGCAGGATTTTGAAACCTATCGGTAATAGTTTGTATGAGCTCGAAGATCTGAAAGGCAAACGTCTAGGCGTATTTCACGAGAAATACCTGAAGCAGTAGTGTGTGTGAGATAGCAATTGACCGTATGTTTACTAATAGGATGAATAACATCTTATTACACCGTTTGATATAATGAAGTTTAGGCTAACCAAAAGCTCAGTATTGACCTTTTTTGTTTCACTGAAGATAAATTAAACCTAGATCTTTACATTTTCTAGGCCCAATGTGGACCAAAGCTGGAGGGATACGTGTTACCCTCTGCGTTGCATAGTATACATTGGAATAGGAATTGTGGAGACCACTTGACCAAAATACTCGCGTCAATACTCATCTTTTCAAGCCCTGTGATGATAGTGTTAGTTAATAGCTTGCGAAGGAAAATCTCTATAGATAGGGCCCGGACAGATAATGGTATTTCTCCCTGTTTAGTCGCTCCAAAGTACTTAGGGGTATCTTTATTTTCGTATACTTTCAGCGCAATACTATCAAGATACCTTTGTCAAAACACAAGTAGAAATGGCATCCATGCCTGAATGTAGTATCTGTCTGTCGACGTTGACGGATGATAATCCGCAGGTTTTCGTTTGCGATTGTGGGCACGTTTTTCATTGTGTGTGCCACGAAACCAGGCGTGCTGAAGATCGCACCGACTGCCCCGTATGCAGACATCCGGACTACAGCGTTCAAGCTGTTTACTTGGGTTACGGCGCAGCAGAGCCTGCTCCTACTCCCCAAGAGATAGCGACCCTCCGTGAAAATCTGCACACAAGCATGCTAGAACGTGCACAGACACAGGCTGAATCCGTCCGTAATCAGGATGCATACGTGCAGCTACGGGTGCAGTATGACTTACACCTAACTACGTGGCGCAGGCAAGAAGAATCGTTGCAGTTGATGAATGCACAATTGCGCGAAGAAAAACATCGACTGAAACACGTTATGAAGCGGAGAACGCCGCTCTAAGGCGTCAAGTCAGTGAGGCCGACGGTCTTTATCGGTCGCGAGTGGTCGGATTGGAACACTGCAGGCGCAAGTGGCCGCGCTGAGCACTGAGAATGAGGCATTAAAAGTCCAGCAACAATATCACGCCCTTCATGACATCCAGAAGCAAAACCTCGACTGTGCGCGTGGGCAAGAAGTAGCCAAGAGCAACTATAAGGAGAGCATCCTGCGGAAGAAACAGATTGGGTATGCGGATACGAAAGTAGCGATCAGGGGCTTCCCGGAGACTGTGACTAGTGACCCTCGTGGTCAGATTGTGAAAGTTCTGGACCGGTTAGGGATCTCCCACGCTCCCCAAGACTTTAAAATTCACGCATGATCTCAATTGGTGGCGCAGCCTGGAGATTACCAAGTGATCGTGGAGTGTAATGTTCCCGGTCTAAAATTCGAACTTCTTACTAACTTTCCGAAGTTACGAGATAGTGGACGCGCCGCTCTACGCTAACCCCGTATCAAGGATAGCGTAGCGGTGTCCAACTTGTACAAGGAGGTAGGAACTCGAATTAAGGGTAGAAGAGGCGTCCAGTACTTGCGGATCATGGAAGACCAGGTCATTATCCACCTATGGGGTGAAGCCAGCCCACGTGAGATAGAGAATAGCGAGCAAGTGGAGGAAATTGCTGAGCTTTTTCCGAGTACATCCCAGCTCCAGTCCGGCTCGAGAAGATCACGTCGTTGAGTAGATATGACAGTTTGCACCACCTTGACATTAGGAGAAGGGGGTTGAGCTAGGTATACCAAGTGTAGGGGGAAGTCCACGAGAGTCGCTCCACGAGGGACCCAGTACCGTCCCTAGGGATAGCCTCTGGTACCTCAGGTGGCGATAACTTGTCCACAAAACCCCATGATCACTGGCCTTCCGAACTTAGCTTTCCCTCCCATCGCTCGCCATTGCTGTCTTCTAGATGGTTGGGTTTGTGGCGGTTCCAATTCATTACCCAAAATTCCCTCATTGCCATTTCCATCTGGCAACCACACATCATCTGACAGCATCGACCTAAGTCGATAACACGACCCATCTATTATTGCATCATTTGCAAAGAATGTGTGGAATGTGCCCAAACCAGTTTTTATCTACACAACTGTTTGTTTTGCACACGACCACTAAGTGACAAGCAAACGAAATACACATACGCACACACAAATGCATGAAAGAATGCAAAATAACGGCCGGCAACATCACGTCACAGCAACAGCGTAGTTATTTCATTCATTCGGAATTTCATCATCAAATTGTTAAGTCGTGTAGTGAATCAGTCTCCTCCATTCAAGTAAAGTTAAAATAAAAGTGGTACAGTATAGTGGAAGTAAAGTGGTACAGTCAAGATTTTAAGAAGGAAATAATCCAGGAATCCAGGAAAAAGGACGTTTGGTAGGGACATCTGCTCCCAAATTATTCCCGTAGGATAAACATATTTTCCACCACTAATTCCCGTCGAACTAGAAGCGGAACTAGCGATCAAATCCGCAATTATTATTGTTGCAGAATTATTATTGTTGCAGAATTATTATTGTCGCAGAATTTTTATTGTGTTCCACAAATAATTAGTGCTGCAAAATATTTGAGTGTCCCAGTTTATTAATGCAGCAGAATTTCAAGTCAAGTGTTTCCACTACAAAGACGAGAGCCGCCGAGGAAACGCGCTACCCACCTTTTGTCAAGGCGCCAGTAAGTGCCGCCAGTTGTAACAGACACGGAGGAAGCGTAGTGCCCGGGGAGAATTCGGCCTTTAGTGCAATTTTGTGGCCTTTAGGCCCGTTAAAAGCCAGATCCCTCCCAGAAATTACAACAGCAGAATTTTCGGCAGGATAATTCCATTTAAATAGTAGCCGTACAGCAGTTTAGACAAATCTTTCCATCAACATTCATTCATTCAGTCAGCTGCATTTTACATCTGTCCCTAGTACATCTGCATCATCCTAAAACATCACAAAAAGGGCAAGTAAAACACCATCACCCCAAAGGACAAGTGAGGTAAGTCCGTGATTCATTTTCACCCCCGGACTTACAAGTACCCCCGACTAAAGATAGGACCGAAAATTAGGGAAAGTGAAAATCTAAAAACCAAAAGGGTTGATAATAAAAGATAAATAGTCAAAAGCATAAAAATACTGAAAACGGCGACAACATAAAACCTGGAAAAGAAAACATAAATTTTAAGAAAAGACAAATTTAAAGTCGACGATGTCGAAGAAAATGGTTCGAAATCAATAAAGGCCAACCACAATAATAACTGCAATTCGTAAGGCCAATAAAAGCAAAACATTTTTAAATATAGTACTACCGACGAAAGTATCATTCAAAATACATTAAGGCCAGGCATGACATAAGATGAAGTAGCCAATAATGGAAGACTGAAAAGGTCAACAACAAATGTAAAGTTTTGGCATTGAAAGATTAAAAATTAGTTTATGAAAGTGAAAAGGTAATGAAAATATAGAATTGTATCTAAAAAAGTACATTGTTATAAGACAAAATACTCTTCTAGCTAACATAATTGTGAAAGTGTATTTCTAATATCGAAATCTAATAGTGATCATAGTAGACAATGCATTTGGCATGGTTTTAAGCGAATTATGCGCTTTGTAAATTTCTTTAACGTAAATTAAAGTGGCATATTAGAAGTGCATTTGAAGAACAAATTTGGAACATATAAAGTGTATTCCTGGTAACGTAATTTAAAATGGGAAAGGAAAAGGAATACGTTAGATTATTGTGATTTGAAAAGGCGAGATTAAGAAGCGCCTATAATAGTTAAGTTTTAGATCTGTAAGAAATATGGTCATAGTTGGAAGAGGCCAATTGAATTAACCTGTAATGGCATATTGAAACATTAAAATACATGATTCGTTCGCCGTAAACAAAAGTAATATTTTAAATAAAGACTAAGGAACGAACAGTGACTTTGACCATTATGACTGACATATAATAATATATATATATATATGTATATATATCCATTCTTATTGATCATATTAATTTTTTACTATACTTATATATATAATCGGCCAATTCGGGCCAAAAGTCAGTTCGATCGGGATTCGGATCCCAGAGCTGGCTTGGTAGCTATACGGTTTATGGAAAATTCGGTACGAAATAACGCATTTTAGCCATTGGTTATATGGCACATCGCGAATACTAAACGATATCGTGCGAAATTTAATTCTTATTCGGAATGCGAAATAGAAAACCGAAAACTCGGTTCGTGATATTCGAGACTTGACAGTAAGTTCTTCTTTGATTCCGAATTTTGGACCTCATGGTCAGATAACACTTTTGGTTTAGGCTACAACGAGCGTGTTAAATAATTACAATTAAAAATTTATTGAGTTCATAAGAAATCTGTTAAATTAAGTGATAATTTTAAGCAAAGCCTATACAGCCCGTTGGTCTGTCAACGGGTATAATGATTAAGTCTCAATCAACCTTTAAGATTAATTGTTTTTGTAGCACTTGGCCCGTGGGGCAACATTTTGTTTACGAAAATTTGACTGCGGTTTGTAAAGTAAAGTATAGGAATGATAAGTTGAGATTGATTTTATTGGTATTCCATGAAGGGAATAATAAAATATTTATAACGTTATAAGAATCGATTGTGTTTTTAATATGGCTGAGTGAGCAATCCATAATGGTAATAGGGGTAAACAACAGGTAAGCCTCTTTGGGGCAACATACATTTTGGGACTCTGGACGTGAAGCAGAGTCATGGTGAAGTCGTAGGGACTTCGTGAGGGTGGGCTACACTGACCTCAACATCTGTCAGTGAAACTTTAATGACAAATAAGTTTACCCTACGTTCGCAAAAATCTTTTATTTTCTCCAAGGCAAACAATCACATGGTAATTTCGAATCGGTTTTGGTTTTGTTTTTCTTTTATTGTTTATCCATCCATCTAACGAAATATCCATTCGGGCTCCCTTTTTTTATTTTTATTATGTCGTAGGATATTGTGTGCTTTCGGTTTGTTTGTTTTTTTTAGCCTTGGTGTGTATTCTTGATGTTTGCCATGTCAGATTGTGTCGATGTCATTAAGTGGAAAGATCCCCCCGTCCGGCGAGTTTACCAGCCCAGGCTTAAGCATGGCATACCAAGCAAGCCGCTTAATGATGTATGACAGTAGGGAAATTGACGTTAAATAAACCTCAGCAATCTATCCTGCGCATGAGACATAATGATGCCCAACTTAATGTATTCAGTCGGGATGCATTAAGATGGAAAACTATTTGTTTTGTACGCGGCGGTGTATGACAGTAGGGAAATTGACGTTCAATAAACCGCAGCAATCTGGCCTGCGCATGAGACATAATGGTGCCCAACTTAATGTATTCAGTCGGGATGCATTAAGATGAAAAACTATTTGTTTTGTACGCGGCGGTGACAATATTCTCCCTCTGACTGTGATACATCGGATATGACTGCCTTTGAGGCAAACTTTCGAAGTTGAAAGCCTCCACGCTTCAATAATTCGGAAACTTGTTGCTTAATTTATCAGACTTCTTCTATTGTACTACCGCCGGTCATGAGGTTATCGACATAAAAGGGTAACTGGGGCGCCAATCGGAAACTCTTTAGATTGGTCATGTGCCAGCTGTGAAAACAACCCTTCACTGCTAGCTAGGGAGCGCAGCTCCTGCTTTATGTTATAGTCTGAAGTTGATATGTTGTAAGAGGTTCATGTGTAATATTCCGCCACAGAATGCACTGGCGTCTCGAGGGTCGCTCAACACCTGCCTATACATTTTGGTAATATCGGCAACGAAATCGTATGTAGTGTAAATATGTGTTGCCCAAAGCATGACCATAACTATCACTATCCATCATAACACACGCAGAATATGCCCACTCAGTGGAAATGCGAATGTTGCAATTCCCACAGACTGGTCGTATGGTGTAGTATAACACCACACTTATTTACACCTGCCTAAAGTTAATACTGGCAATAGAGACACGAGCATTTGCTCAATAGACATAACAGAGACCGTGCGTGTGTCTTTTAATAATATAGCGATCCTGCCAGATTAAGAAAATTCCTTTTTTGGTCTTAAAATTCAGACAATGTCGAACCGTACTAAAATGATAAAAAGAAAAACTTTGGACTCGAGTTAGAATAATTAAATTTGTGAAGAAAATATCAATTTGTTACAATTTATTACAAATATGAAAGGAAATTGTTAAAAAAATTAATAATTGATTAAAAAAATTAATAATTGATTAAAAAAATCCAGTGGAAACAAACAACTAAAAATACAGTTTCAGGCAAAACATTTGGTCCATGAGAACCGGATTAAAAATAATAATTAACAATTAATTCAAACAAAAGTGGCCCATCCTTTAGATGTTAAAGAAATCGATATAAACAGAGACCCGTGAAAGTTAAAACCAAAAAAGCTGTGACTCAAAAATAGTGTCTCCTAATAGCAAAGTTAGAAATGAAGTTTGCGAAGGGAGTTTGATCGTAGCTGTCGTGCGCGTCGTGTCTCAGTAACATTGATTACATTTTCTGCATAATCAGAGTTTCATAATTGCCACCATAGAGGGTCTTTCATCTTCAAAAAGTGAGCTAAATGCTCTTAAAAATGCACTTGATACGAATATCAATTACACCGATGTTACAAAACATGACTTAAACAGAAAACGAAAAAACATCAGCATGTCTGATTCTGCTATGCCAAAAGTATACAGAAACAATTATTACTCTATTCTCGATAATGAGTTAGAGGAGTGCGACGAAGAAGTGATTAAGAGTTTTCAACAACATGTTCAATCCAATTCCAAATCTGTCAATTTGGGAGAACAAATTTGTTCCAATACACAATATATGTAACAACAATGCACCAACAAGCGCAGCAGCTGCACATTCGTCGTCCAAAGAAGTGCTCAAAACCAATAGCGATAAGCTCTCCAATAAAAACAACAACAAAAACATTCCACCTTTCAACTTATTTGACATAGAAGCAAAACAAATAATCAAACTAGTTAAAGAAGGTTTGAAAATAACTGAGCTAAAAATCAAAGAATTTAGTCGAAACAAAATTGATCTTTATCTCTCAAATATTGAGGACTATAAGAGAGTTGAGTTCACTTAGAAAAGGCGAATGCTAAATTCTTCTCTTACACACCTAACTGTTTAAAAACAAAAACTTATTTAATGAATGGCCTTAATGGTAACACAAACCGTAAGGAAATTTTGGATGAATTGAATATACACCAAAAAGATAACTTGAAAATTCTTAAAGTTTAACCATTCTCTACGAAAAGATCTAAAAAACAACACTACCCTTCCAATATTTATGGTTCAAATAAGTGCCGACAACAATGTAAACGAGCTAAAACCGATCAAAATTGTTCTCTACCACTGTGTTCCCCAGTGTAGAAATTGCCAGAGTCACTTTCATAGTTCTTGAAACTGTGTTACGTATCCATTGATTACAGGAGTGTCTCCGCGGCTAGCTACGGCGGCATCTCAGAAGGGGTGCCAAGTAGATGGCACTGCTCACAAACGTTTGATGTACTTATTTTCCCAATTAATTTTATGGGGTTCTGGTGTGGGCAGCCCGTCAGCTTGAGTTTATTTGCTCTATTTAAAATAGATTGCGATGCTTGAGTTAAGAGGATATTTCCACATAAAACAGCCTGAAACTTACTTGTAAAAATCTTCACAAATATTCACCAAATTTTTCGCTTAGTTTCACCAAAATCTATATGTTCAGCAACTATATAGAAATAGGTTAATGGTCATTTCTTATTTTATGTTTTAACCTAACCTCACTCACTCTTAAATATTTTGCGACGAGCTAAATTAGACCACGCACTTCAATTCGGTATCACACTTCTCACGACTATGCAATTTAGTTACTTCATCATTTTCAACACGCAAAACCTTTTGAAGCTACAAAATCAGCCATATTTATTGTCAATATGGTTGTTCCCTTCTAATTTCAGGTTTATGCGCAGACTCACCTCTATTCTGCTCTAGAATATTATATAAAACTCATTTCCCCTACTAATTTTCCCTCCGCTTCAGACCTTCTGATTTCACTATTCAAAAATAACAGTTTTCCTTTCGAAATTCTTGAATGAAATTCTCACTTGTCATTCATAGTCCCATTCGTCAGGATTCGAATACCACTGTACAATTGCATGTCGACGGTTGGCACCACGACCATTTAACTGCCTTGCCGACCTAGTACATTGTCAGCTTTTCGTTGTCTTGAGACATTTACTCGCCTCAGACCAAGCACAGAAAACAGACGCACATGTGTTATTTAGAAAACAAAATAGCAAAAGAAAAAAAACGACAGCTATTGGGTCATCTTTGGCACCAATATACCGATATTGCGAGATCCTGGTATCTTGTAATGTGCTCAAACCCACCCGGGAAGACTACAGTTGGTAATTGCCAAGCCATCCCTATACAGGTATTTTCCCACAGGAATGTCGCACCAGTCCATGGGTGATTTCGCGAAGCCACCACAAATAAAAACACCTACTCATGAAAAGGTTATCGAGTTTAACCCCTGACGAGCCAATCCCTTAATCAGTCAAGTCAACCGCACTGGATCAAGGCCAATCTGAACATCAGGTGACCACCTCTGGACTGAAGCCGAAGCATCCCTTCGCAACAAACTCCGTGGCTTCCAAGAATACACAGGAAGGAACGGTGTGCGTGGATGCGACACCGGTGAATCATGGGTATGATTATGGGTGTGAATTTCTTCGGTTTGTAGGAATTATAATGGATTTGTCCCCGTGGTATGACACGTGGGGAACTCCCACGCCCTGAGAGTCTCAGCCGGGTGTTGCGGGTAAAATTCATGTAAATACTAGTCATGTTCCGTATTTCATTCCGTTTCTTTTAGGTGCGTTTTGAGAATGGCTGGTAGCTTTGTCCCGGAATCAATACGGTTGCCCGTTCACGACATTTACATCACCTACCCAAGTAAACTCTTCCTGTACACTATAACTTGAATTAACAATGATTACTGCGGCTTTCGCCAATATTTCATTCAGATCCGTACTTACTGGAAGATTTGGTAGGCCATTGCCTAGGGTCTCGCTTCGTAGAAAACAAAATGTTAAGATCATCCTGACGGAGATTTTCGTGCAAAGAAAGTTTCCTGGACATATTTTGCTAATGTTCGTATTAGTCCTGTGTCCCCGACTGAATTTGATAAAAGATTATCCATCTCATGGTCGTAATTTTCACATTCACGGCACTTTTCACTATAATTTCTTGACCAAATTAAGAAACTGATGAATGGGTTTCGCTACCATGTCTGATGGTTCCCGTTTACTTTTACAAAAATATTGACACAATTCCATGTAAATTCCAACGGTTGTCCAGTATGTGATGGATACAATGGCAAGTAAAGTGAATGTGACGTGTGTGATAACGACATCAGTTTTGTGGCGGTGCCGTAACGCCGGCAATGGAGTTAGTAACATATGGTACCACCTCGTATGTTGAACACAACAACAACCCATATGCACTATCTGCTATAATGCACCATCGCAAACGTCAACACAGGGTTGTTTGTTGAGTGGTAAACAAACCCAAATTAATTACATGTCTAACAGCAGATTTCCACACGACAAAGAAATTTAGAGATTTATAGCAAAGCAAATCTATGTGTGCGTGTGTGTGACAAGAATTTTGGCTGCGTAATTTTTCGAACCGCATTTATTCTGTCACTTAAGAAACAACCCTGCGATCGAGAAGAACAAATAACAACGGCAGACACCAACATACGCATCAATCGTATTGGAAGTTTTCAGGATAGTGAATTTGCAAATAAATTGGTGGATTTATTCGTTTTTTTTGAAGCCAGCGAGACAATTAATTGTGTGCAAGCATTCCATTCGCAGTTAAACCTTAAAAAGGAAGAAAAATAAGACAATCATCTCGGTGAGTCCAACCTCACTTTTGGCCGGAGGATTCCTAAAGTGTCTAATTTCCCTTCCAGCTCAGCAGCGGCAAGAACGGGATCACTAACGGTCACCGCTAGACGGCTCAACGGCTGTATAACAGTTTTTTGTTGAATTAAGACCAAAGCAGGAATTTTTGTGGTAAGTATAACCTCACTTCTGGCCGGAGAAGTGCTAAAGTTTCCTTTTTCACCCCAGCCAGAGAAGTTTCATCAGCTTGGAATACCAGCGGTGTAGTGACAAAGCCGCCCGGAGGCAGCATCAAGTTCGGGACCCCAAAAAGTACACGGTTCGACAGAAAGGAGTCCATCGCCATCCTTGTGGTTCGCGCAATCGCTTTCTCCGCCTAAACCGGTGGCTTAATCGTTGGCCGGCAGGAAAAGGGAAAGAGCGCAAAGCCGAGGGGTGGTCTAGACCACCTGCTGTCGACCCGTGAACCTTTTGAGTCCCGGGAAGACGCAGAAGCGTTAATTTGAATGCCAGTGCCTATCGACGGGTGTGAAATTTTACGTCTTTACTGGACAACTCTACGTTCGTCAACAGTTCCCACTACGTTGTCGGCACAGCCTCCAACATCGCCGGAAACCATCAACCGCCGTAGTCATCATTAGCTGCAAACATCATCAGCTATAAACATCATTAGCTGCAAACATCATTAGCTGCAAACATCATCAGCTATAAACATCATTAGCTGCAAACATCGTCAGCTATAAACATCATTAGCTCTAAACATCATCAGTTATAACCATCACCAGCTCATAGTCAGCAGTAAGCCACCAAAATCATCCCTTAGACCCCCACAAGCGGGAGGTTTTCGGTAAGTTCAGTCCAATTTTTATCTGACTTATCAAACCGTGGACAGACAGAAATATTAAGGCCCAATTCATGGGGCTAAATTAAGTGAAAATTGCGAGGAAGGTTACCAGCTGAAAAGAAAATGCACATAGTGTTATAAGCTGAAGATAATAATAATATAAGCCCAAAATAAAAAAATAAAATCTAAGCCAAAAAAAAAGAAAAAAAGAATTGTTTAAAAGTGACATGTATGGTGGTGCTAATTTGGAAAGAATGTAACGTAAAAAGCACCATACAATGTCGTGTTAATGCCTTAGGGTAATTTGCATAAATTTATAAGTGAAATGAAAATAATGTAAATTGTGCTTGAGTTGCAAAAGAGATTAAAGTATAAAATGGACCTAGTTGTGAAAATTAAGTGATCGTGAGTGCTCCCAAAGAAAAATTTGTGTGTCAATGTTCATGTGAAAACTTTATGCCACGCGATAAGTAGTTACGGCCAAGAAAAGTTTTTTAATTTTTTATATGAGGCCTTAGATACTCCTAGAGTTCATCTAGATGTAGAGAAAAAATTTTAGATAGCCCGAACAGTCACAAGCAAAAGTTTTCACACGAACAGTGGTACGAGCACGATCATGCATTAAGATTAAGAAGTCTTCATGAGTGGAAGCATAAACATGATAGCGTAAAAATAATAATAAAAAGAACCTTTTAACAAAAGCCCACTGAAGTATTTTGGCATTTGTTAAGAAGTTCTCGTAGTAATTAATGAGAAGCTAGACTAAGTAAGAGGTAGGATAGGAAACCCAATACGGAATGCATAACTAACCGCCGTAATGGGCGAAATTTAATACGCTATAATTCTAAGACGACCTGGACTGTTAACGTTTTATATTATTATTTTACATACTAATTAGTAGTTTTGATCTCATGCGAACTGCCTCTGAGAGATACTAATCCGTGAAAATGTTTCGCCGCGAGATTCTAAGGCATTCGGGGCCTAAGGCATTCGGGGCCTAACGAGTTTTAGTCTCAGTCAAGTCGTATTGAACATGAGGTTCGGTTTTTACGCGAAATAAACCCGTCGAACTTACTAAGATTACATAGGCATAGTTGTCAAACCGCATTTCCTGGGAGGAGTTCCCTATCCACCCCAGTAGGATAAGTTAACTCACGGTGTTGAGTTTTGTTTAATTGTAGTTAAGTCAAATTCTGAGTATGAAATACTCTTAACTTAGAAATTTAGTAATATGAATAATTGATTTAATGTTGAAATATGCGATTAAGTCCGAAATTAATTCAGCAGTATCTGGTGTAGCACATAAACGGTGCTATAGTTGTTAAGTAAGCGCACTTCGCCCTTGCGGCATTGTAAATTGCTCCCTTTTGGAGAACTTAAATTATTAAATTGTTAAATTTTAGAATTATTAGTCGATAGAGGCTTTATTATGAATTCTGCCCTATGAACGGGTTAAATAAAACAATTAATTATAACGTTTTCCGAAAATGAAGTATTTGAATATGGCTGGCTAGTCCGCCAAGGTGGTAAGGGATATTATGTGAGGTAAGTCGGATAAGCAACTTTACTATTTGGGACTCTGAAAATTAAACAGAGTCATGGTGAGGCAGCGGGGGCCTCATGAGGGAGGGCCAGACTGGCAATGTCATCCGTCAGTCACCATCGGTGCGTTGAAATGACCTTGCAACGAAAACGTCTTCTCTTTTTTCGAAATGAAACTTCTCGGTGTCAGGAATAATCGGGTGTTCCTTTTTTTTTTGTTTGTTTTCCATCTATCCGTGTCTACTGTTCGGGCTCCTTTTATTTTTTTATGTCTCAATTCTTTCTATGAGAAATGCAGCCTCGGTATGTAAAACAGTGATCAAAGGCAAGTTGTTGTTAAGCATGGTCAGTGGAAAGATTCCCCCCGTCCGGCGAGCTTCAAGCCCAGCAAACGCATGGCATACCGAGCATCCCGCTCGATCAGCTTCCAAACTCGTGTTTCGACATTTTCGGAAATAGCAACTTGGCTAATATGACACAATGGCCTCCAACGTGGGAACCGAAGATTCATTGCGTGAATCTAGAGGTGTCATACCCACGTTGCCGCCTAGTGTTGTAATATGACATAATGGCGCCCAACGTGGGGCCCGAGCAGTAGTATCGGTAGTCCGTTATTGTTTAGTATAAAGTTTTTTATTGTTTTTACGCTTCTCGTAAGTCCCGTTTTAGGAGTTTTTAATCCTTGACGCGTTGCGACGAGTATGCCAAGGGGCAATAAATTTCTTTCTGAACACTTTTTCTAATGTTTGTTCTTGTGAAGTCTTGTCACTGCGACGATGTCGATGGCAATTGCTCCAAGCAAACAATCAGTTTAAGTTTGATTGATCTTTTATTATATTTTAACGTAGAGTCAATAGTTTAGTTTTTGTACAGTATAATTGTGTCAGTACATACGTAAGTCCCGGTGAAAGTTTTCGAATTTAACCGCGTAGCGACGATGGCCTGATGCATGGCTGGCAGAAAATTTTAATATTTCATTGAGCGTTTTGTTTCGTTAGTGTTGTTAACAAAACGTAAGTCCCGGCGAAGATACTTAGTTCTAACCGCGTTGCGACGTCGCGTTTACAGCATCAGCGGCAGAATGTTCGTCATGTTTGTTTTTGTTATTGTTGATTTAGAATCATTGAATAGTTTAGGTAGCTACTAGTTATCCTTAACTAGGCTGAATGCGATTGAAGCATTCAGTGAAGCCTGAGGGAACGATTAAGGCGATACGGCGTTAGACGCATCGTTTTAGTTTTTATTTGTTTGATACCCCCAAGGGGAAGAATTTTTAAATTTTATTTTCGCTTTTCGGCATACGAATATGCCTATTCAACACTCACCGCTTGAAGGTAGTACCGACGTGACCGATCAGTCACAGCCGGCCACTTCCGGTGCAAACCTAACCCAGGCTACACTCAGGGTGAGGAATCTTGCTACAGAAGCGACAGCTACGGCTCCAGCGATGGAGAATGTACCCCAAGCACCAGTGAGAGTCGACGGATCTGTCGCTCAGACACAATCCATCGATTCTCCAAGCTACAGTGTGCTGACTGCTCTCAATTCTCGCACGGAGCGTGCAGGTGAGAGAGAAGATATTTTGAGACTCGGATTGGTTCCTAGATCGAGACCAGATGAGATCCGAGAGCACGAGGACGACATAGATCGTCAAAGAGAGGAAGACGCCCTAGTGCGTCGTATTTTTCCAGTAATTTTGGAGGCCACACGGCAATCCATGGCGGGCAACGCAACCAGCTATCCAGCGGCTCGCGCAAGGCCCAGTGCGGCAACTGCGGCAGTAGGCTATCAACCTACTCCGTTGTACGAAACATCTTATATGGAGCCGGAGCTGACAACACGAGCACCGAATACTCTACATGAGTTGGCACTTCACCGGAATGCCAGGCAACAACAACGGCCTGAGGATGATCAGCCCGCGGCTTATTCAAGACCACAGCTAGCATCGACGCAAGAACTAGCTACTACTGAAGAAGACCAGCAACCACCGTTTGACCGGATAGGGTTAGATGCCCAGTATTGGCCAGCACGAGATTCTACTCCACCGGTAGGAAGTCGTGAGTCTAGAGCGGAAGGAAACTCGCAACAAGCCCGACCTTCGCGTGGATCCCGTTTTAATCCTGATAGGACCGAACGTCAGGAGTCGTTTAGCCACAGAGGAAGAAAAGCCGACCTGTCAAAATGGGGAATTAAATTCGATGGTACGGCTAAAACCATGAATGTACAAGATTTCTTGTACCGTGTTCGAGAATTGACTTATGATTACGCATACACTGAGACAGAAGTGATGCGAGGGCTCTATCAAGTTTTGGAAGGTGCAGCCCTAGAGTACTACTGGAATTATAGGAAGTAGTCACCAGCTCTCAATTGGGCACAACTTCAGGCAGCTTTATTAGCTCAATTCCAGAGGTACGAGAATGAGTTCCAGGTTCAGGTACAAATCTTGAATCGACGCCAGCAACCTCACGAAAGTTTTCAAGAGTATTACAACGTGATGATGAAGCTGCGGAACCAACAAGAAGTTCCATACACAGAAGCACAACTGACAGACATAATGAAGGAAAATCTGAAGTCGTCGTTAACCCAGTTGCTGTTCCCAATTCGTGTGAACAATCTCAGTGACTTCAGCAGAGAGGCTAAGAGGGCTGAGAATTTACTGTCATTACAACGACAACAGCAGTCGTCGCGGCAAGCATACCAGCCGCGAGTACATGAAGTAGCATTAGAGGAAGAGATGTCCGGATTGGACACAGCTGGCGAAGTGGACGCTTTAGGCGCCGCCAGTAAAATTATATGCTGGAATTGTAAGGCAGTCGGCCATACATTCCGTGATTGTCCTTCTACCCATAGAAGGATATTTTGTTACAAATGCGGTAGAGAAAATACTGTAACGCCAAAGTGTCCTAGGTGTCAGGGAAACCTCCCGAAGAACCCACCTCAGACCGGGGAGGTGAGGTCGACAGAAGTATAAGCCCAGTCAATATCAATAATTTACCCAGCACAGACATTACAACACCTTTACCTAATAGTGACACTAATATTACGATCTTGAAGAATGAAGACCGAGCGAAAGTGGCTCAACCAACACCGGCATGGAGACAGCTTAAGCCTTTGCGCCAGCGCATTGAAGAGTACCGAGAGGCTCGAGCTAGGATCTTCGGTGTTGCCTCAGATCGCATCAAACGAGCGCGAGAGAGATATGAGAGGCGACGTCTCATTCGTAGAGAGATCGCAACAGCTACCTTATTCGAGGGTAGCGATAACCGATTTTACGCGAAAATTAAGATTGGCGGAGTTGAAATCGAACGTCTAGTGGACAGCGGGGCGTCCGTAACTTGCCTAGGCAAGGGATGTCAAGAGCTGGTAGATCAAGCCGATTTACAGATCCATCGTTTTGGCTCATCCATTAAGACAGCAGACGGAAGTGCCCATAGGATCCTTGGAAGAGTTCGAGCAAGGATCGATTTTAATAAGAAGTCTGAGGAAGTTACGTTTTATTTAGTGCCCACCTTAGAGCGTGCACTCTACTTGGGTGTTGACTTCATGAAGTCATTTAAGTTGTTGGCGAACCTTGACAGTCTTACCACTCAGGGGGTATATCTCTGTGAGGAAGTCCAAGCCCCTGAGGGGGTTAAGACTCATGCATTGTCACCACAACAAAACGAAATCTTGGAAGCCGTGGTCAAGAGTTTTCCTTGCTATTCTAGGAAAGGTCTGGGGCTGACGCAATTGGAGACCCACTCCATCGACACAGGAGACGCTGTACCGGTTAAAGATCGTTACTATCCTGTTTCTCCAGGCAGCATCAAGTTCGGGACCCCAAAAAGTACACGGTTCGACAGAAAGGAGTCCATCGCCATCCTTGTGGTTCGCGCAATCGCTTTCTCCGCCTAAACCGGTGGCTTAATCGTTGGCCGGCAGGAAAAGGGAAAGAGCGCAAAGCCGAGGGGTGGTCTAGACCACCTGCTGTCGACCCGTGAACCTTTTGAGTCCCGGGAAGACGCAGAAGCGTTAATTTGAATGCCAGTGCCTATCGACGGGTGTGGAATTTTACGTCTTTACTGGACAACTCTACGTTCGTCAACAGTTCCCACTACGTTGTCGGCACAGCCTCCAACATCGCCGGAAACCATCAACCGCCGTAGTAATCATTAGCTGCAAACATCATCAGCTATAAACATCATTAGCTGCAAACATCATCAGCTATAAACATCATTAGCTGCAAACATCATCAGCTATAAACATCATTAGCTCTAAAAATCATCAGTTATAACCATCACCAGCTCATAGCCAGCAGTAAGCCACCAAAATCATCCCTTAGACCCCCACAAGCGGGTGGTTTTCGGTAAGTTCAGTCCAATTTTTATCTGACTTATCAAACCGTGGACAGACAGAAATATTAAGGCCCAATTCATGGGGCTAAATTAAGTGAAAATTGCGAGGAAGGTTACCAGCTGAAAAGAAAATGCACATAGTGTTATAAGCTGAAGATAATAATAATATAAGCCCAAAATAAAAAAATAAAATCTAAGCCAAAAAAAAAGAAGAAAATAATTGTTTAAAAGTGGCATGTATGGTGGTGCTAATTTGGGAAGAATGTAACGTAAAAAGCACCATACAATGTCGTGTTAATGCCTTAGGGTAATTTGCATAAATTTATAAGTGAAATGAAAATAATGTAAATTGTGCTTGAGTTGCAAAAGAGATTAAAGTATAAAATGGACCTAGTTGTGAAAATTAAGTGATCGTGAGTGCTCCCAAAGAAAAATTTGTGTGTCAATGTTCATGTGAAAACTTTATGCCACGCGATAAGTAGTTACGGCCAAGAAAAGTTTTTTAATTTTTTATATGAGGCCTTAGATACTCCTAGAGTTCATCTAGATGTAGAGAAAAAATTTTAGATAGCCCGAACAGTCACAAGCAAAAGTTTTCACACGAACAGTGGTACGAGCACGATCATGCATTAAGATTAAGAAGTCTTCATGAGTGGAAGCATAAACATGATAGCGTAAAAATAATAATAAAAAGTAGAACAAGAACCTTTTAACAAAAGCCCACTGAAGTATTTTGGCATTTGTTAAGAAGTTCTCGTAGTAATTAATGAGAAGCTAGACTAAGTAAGAGGTAGGATAGGAAACCCAATACGGAATGCATAACTAACCGCCGTAATGGGCGAAATTTAATACGCTATAATTCTAAGACGACCTGGACTGTTAACGTTTTATATTATTATTTTACATACTAATTAGTAGTTTTGATCTCATGCGAACTGCCTCTGAGAGATACTAATCCGTGAAAATGTTTCGCCGCGAGATTCTAAGGCATTCGGGGCCTAAGGCATTCGGGGCCTAACGAGTTTTAGTCTCAGTCAAGTCGTATTGAACATGAGGTTCGGTTTTTACGCGAAATAAACCCGTCGAACTTACTAAGATTACATAGGCATAGTTGTCAAACCGCATTTCCTGGGAGGAGTTCCCTATCCACCCCAGTAGGATAAGTTAACTCACGGTGTTGAGTTTTGTTTAATTGTAGTTAAGTCAAATTCTGAGTATGAAATACTCTTAACTTAGAAATTTAGTAATATGAATAATTGATTTAATGTTGAAATATGCGATTAAGTCCGAAATTAATTCAGCAGTATCTGGTGTAGCACATAAACGGTGCTATAGTTGTTAAGTAAGCGCACTTCGCCCTTGCGGCATTGTAAATTGCTCCCTTTTGGAGAACTTAAATTATTAAATTGTTAAATTTTAGAATTATTAGTCGATAGAGGCTTTATTATGAATTCTGCCCTATGAACGGGTTAAATAAAACAATTAATTATAACGTTTTCCGAAAATGAAGTATTTGAATATGGCTGGCTAGTCCGCCAAGGTGGTAAGGGATATTATGTGAGGTAAGTCGGATAAGCAACTTTACTATTTGGGACTCTGAAAATTAAACAGAGTCATGGTGAGGCAGCAGGGGCCTCATGAGGGAGGGCCAGACTGGCAATGTCATCCGTCAGTCACCATCGGTGTGTTGAAATGACCTTGCAACGAAAACGTCTTCTGTTTTTTCGAAATGAAACTTCTCGGTGTCAGGAATAATCGGGTGTTCCTTTTTTTTTTGTTTGTTTTCCATCTATCCGTGTCTACTGTTCGGGCTCCTTTTATTTTTTTTATGTCTCAATTCTTTCTATGAGAAATTCAGCCTCGGTATGTAAAACAGTGATCAAAGGCAAGTTGTTGTTAAGCATGGTCAGTGGAAAGATTCCCCCCGTCCGGCGAGCTTCAAGCCCAGCAAACGCATGGCATACCGAGCATCCCGCTCGATCAGCTTCCAAACTCGTGTTTCGACATTTTCGGAAATAGCAACTTGGCCAATATGACACAATGGCCTCCAACGTGGGAACCGAAGATTCATTGCGTGAATCTAGAGGTGTCATACCCACGTTGCCGCCTAGTGTTGTAATATGACATAATGGCGCCCAACGTGGGGCCCGAGCAGTAGTATCGGTAGTCCGTTATTGTTTAGTATAAAGTTTTTTATTGTTTTTACGCTTCTCGTAAGTCCCGTTTTAGGAGTTTTTAATCCTTGACGCGTTGCGACGAGTATGCCAAGGGGCAATAAATTTCTTTCTGAACACTTTTTCTAATGTTTGTTCTTGTGAAGTCTTGTCACTGCGACGATGTCGATGGCAATTGCTCCAAGCAAACAATCAGTTTAAGTTTGATTGATCTTTTATTATATTTTAACGTAGAGTCAATAGTTTAGTTTTTGTACAGTATAATTGTGTCAGTACATACGTAAGTCCCGGTGAAAGTTTTCGAATTTAACCGCGTAGCGACGATGGCCTGATGCATGGCTGGCAGAAAATTTTAATATTTCATTGAGCGTTTTGTTTCGTTAGTGTTGTTAACAAAACGTAAGTCCCGGCGAAGATACTTAGTTCTAACCGCGTTGCGACGTCGCGTTTACAGCATCAGCGGCAGAATGTTCGTCATGTTTGTTTTTGTTATTGTTGATTTAGAATCATTGAATAGTTTAGGTAGCTACTAGTTATCCTTAACTAGGCTGAATGCGATTGAAGCATTCAGTGAAGCCTGAGGGAACGATTAAGGCGATACGGCGTTAGACGCATCGTTTTAGTTTTTATTTGTTTGATACCCCCAAGGGGAAGAATTTTTAAATTTTATTTTCGCTTTTCGGCATACGAATATGCCTATTCAACACTCACCGCTTGAAGGTAGTACCGACGTGACCGATCAGTCACAGCCGGCCACTTCCGGTGCAAACCTAACCCAGGCTACACTCAGGGTGAGGAATCTTGCTACAGAAGCGACAGCTACGGCTCCAGCGATGGAGAATGTACCCCAAGCACCAGTGAGAGTCGACGGATCTGTCGCTCAGACACAATCCATCGATTCTCCAAGCTACAGTGTGCTGACTGCTCTCAATTCTCGCACGGAGCGTGCAGGTGAGAGAGAAGATATTTTGAGACTCGGATTGGTTCCTAGATCGAGACCAGATGAGATCCGAGAGCACGAGGACGACATAGATCGTCAAAGAGAGGAAGACGCCCTAGTGCGTCGTATTTTTCCAGTAATTTTGGAGGCCACACGGCAATCCATGGCGGGCAACGCAACCAGCTATCCAGCGGCTCGCGCAAGGCCCAGTGCGGCAACTGCGGCAGTAGGCTATCAACCTACTCCGTTGTACGAAACATCTTATATGGAGCCGGAGCTGACAACACGAGCACCGAATACTCTACATGAGTTGGCACTTCACCGGAATGCCAGGCAACAACGGCCTGAGGATGATCAGCCCGCGGCTTATTCAAGACCACAGCTAGCATCGACGCAAGAACTAGCTACTACTGAAGAAGACCAGCAACCACCGTTTGACCGGATAGGGTTAGATGCCCAGTATTGGCCAGCACGAGATTCTACTCCACCGGTAGGAAGTCGTGAGTCTAGAGCGGAAGGAAACTCGCAACAAGCCCGACCTTCGCGTGAATCCTGATAGGACCGAACGTCAGGAGTCGTTTAGCCACAGAGGAAGAAAAGCCGACCTGTCAAAATGGGGAATTAAATTCGATGGTACGGCTAAAACCATGAATGTACAAGATTTCTTGTACCGTGTTCGAGAATTGACTTATGATTACGCATACACTGAGACAGAAGTGATGCGAGGGCTCTATCAAGTTTTGGAAGGTGCAGCCCTAGAGTACTACTGGAATTATAGGAAGTAGTCACCAGCTCTCAATTGGCCACAACTTCAGGCAGCTTTATTAGCTCAATTCCAGAGGTACGAGAATGAGTTCCAGGTTCAGGTACAAATCTTGAATCGACGCCAGCAACCTCACGAAAGTTTTCAAGAGTATTACAACGTGATGATGAAGCTGCGGAACCAACAAGAAGTTCCATACACAGAAGCACAACTGACAGACATAATGAAGTAAAATCTGAAGTCGTCGTTAGCCCAGTTGCTGTTCCCAATTCGTGTGAACAATCTCAGTGACTTCAGCAGAGAGGCTAAGAGGGCTGAGAATTTACTGTCATTACAACGACAACAGCAGTCGTCGCGGCAAGCATACCAGCCGCGAGTACATGAAGTAGCATTAGAGGAAGAGATGTCCGGATTGGACACAGCGAAGTGGACGCTTTAGGCGCCGCCAGTAAAATTATATGCTGGAATTGTAAGGCAGTCGGCCATACATTCCGTGATTGTCCTTCTACCCATAGAAGGATATTTTGTTACAAATGCGGTAGAGAAAATACTGTAACGCCAAAGTGTCCTAGGTGTCAGGGAAACCTCCCGAAGAACCCACCTCAGACCGGGGAGGTGAGGTCGACAGAAGTATAAGCCCAGTCAATATCAATAATTTACCCAGCACAGACATTACAACACCTTTACCTAATAGTGACACTAATATTACGATCTTGAAGAATGAAGACCGAGCGAAAGTGGCTCAACCAACACCGGCATGGAGACAGCTTAAGCCTTTGCGCCAGCGCATTGAAGAGTACCGAGAGGCTCGAGCTAGGATCTTCGGTGTTGCCTCAGATCGCATCAAACGAGCGCGAGAGAGATATGAGAGGCGACGTCTCATTCGTAGAGAGATCGCAACAGCTACCTTATTCGAGGGTAGCGATAACCGATTTTACGCGAAAATTAAGATTGGCGGAGTTGAAATCGAACGTCTAGTGGACAGCGGGGCGTCCGTAACTTGCCTAGGCAAGGGATGTCAGGAGCTGGTAGATCAAGCCGATTTACAGATCCATCGTTTTGGCTCATCCATTAAGACAGCAGACGGAAGTGCCCATAGGATCCTTGGAAGAGTTCGAGCAAGGATCGATTTTAATAAGAAGTCTGAGGAAGTTACGTTTTATTTAGTGCCCACCTTAGAGCGTGCACTCTACTTGGGTGTTGACTTCATGAAGTCATTTAAGTTGTTGGCGAACCTTGAGAGTCTTACCACTCAGGGGGTATATCTCTGTGAGGAAGTCCAAGCCCCTGAGGGGGTTAAGACTCATGCATTGTCACCACAACAAAACGAAATCTTGGAAGCCGTGGTCAAGAGTTTTCCTTGCTATTCTAGGAAAGGTCTGGGGCTGACGCAATTAGAGACCCACTCCATCGACACAGGAGACGCTGTACCGGTTAAAGATCGTTACTATCCTGTTTCTCCAGGCAGCATCAAGTTCGGGACCCCAAAAAGTACACGGTTCGACAGAAAGGAGTCCATCGCCATCCTTGTGGTTCGCGCAATCGCTTTCTCCGCCTAAACTGGTGGCTTAATCGTTGGCCGGCAGGAAAAGGGAAAGAGCGCAAAGCCGAGGGGTGGTCTAGACCACCTGCTGTCGACCCGTGAACCTTTTGAGTCCCGGGAAGACGCAGAAGCGTTAATTTGAATGCCAGTGCCTATCGACGGGTGTGAAATTTTACGTCTTTACTGGACAACTCTACGTTCGTCAACAGTTCCCACTACGTTGTCGGCACAGCCTCCAACATCGCCGGAAACCATCAACCGCCGTAGTCATCATTAGCTGCAAACATCATCAGCTATAAACATCATTAGCTGCAAACATCATCAGCTATAAACATCATTAGCTGCAAACATCATCAGCTATAAACATCATTAGCTCTAAAAATCATCAGTTATAACCATCACCAGCTCATAGTCAGCAGTAAGCCACCAAAATCATCCCTTAGACCCCCACAAGCGGGTGGTTTTCGGTAAGTTCAGTCCAATTTTTATCTGACTTATCAAACCGTGGACAGACAGAAATATTAAGGCCCAATTCATGGGGCTAAATTAAGTGAAAATTGCGAGGAAGGTTACCAGCTGAAAAGAAAATGCACATAGTGTTATAAGCTGAAGATAATAATAATATAAGCCCAAAATAAAAAAATAAAATCTAAGCCAAAAAAAAAGAAGAAAATAATTGTTTAAAAGTGGCATGTATGGTGGTGCTAATTTGGGAAGAATGTAACGTAAAAAGCACCATGCAATGTCGTGTTAATGCCTTAGGGTAATTTGCATAAATTTATAAGTGAAATGAAAATAATGTAAATTGTGCTTGAGTTGCAAAAGAGATTAAAGTATAAAATGGACCTAGTTGTGAAAATTAAGTGATCGTGAGTGCTCCCAAAGAAAAATTTGTGTGTCAATGTTCATGTGAAAACTTTATGCCACGCGATAAGTAGTTACGGCCAAGAAAAGTTTTTTAATTTTTTATATGAGGCCTTAGATACTCCTAGAGTTCATCTAGATGTAGAGAAAAAATTTTAGATAGCCCGAACAGTCACAAGCAAAAGTTTTCACACGAACAGTGGTACGAGCACGATCATGCATTAAGATTAAGAAGTCTTCATGAGTGGAAGCATAAACATGATAGCGTAAAAATAATAATAAAAAGAACCTTTTAACAAAAGCCCACTGAAGTATTTTGGCATTTGTTAAGAAGTTCTCGTAGTAATTAATGAGAAGCTAGACTAAGTAAGAGGTAGGATAGGAAACCCAATACGGAATGCATAACTAACCGCCGTAATGGGCGAAATTTAATACGCTATAATTCTAAGACGACCTGGACTGTTAACGTTTTATATTATTATTTTACATACTAATTAGTAGTTTTGATCTCATGCGAACTGCCTCTGAGAGATACTAATCCGTGAAAATGTTTCGCCGCGAGATTCTAAGGCATTCGGGGCCTAAGGCATTCGGGGCCTAACGAGTTTTAGTCTCAGTCAAGTCGTATTGAACATGAGGTTCGGTTTTTACGCGAAATAAACCCGTCGAACTTACTAAGATTACATAGGCATAGTTGTCAAACCGCATTTCCTGGGAGGAGTTCCCTATCCACCCCAGTAGGATAAGTTAACTCACGGTGTTGAGTTTTGTTTAATTGTAGTTAAGTCAAATTCTGAGTATGAAATACTCTTAACTTAGAAATTTAGTAATATGAATAATTGATTTAATGTTGAAATATGCGATTAAGTCCGAAATTAATTCAGCAGTATCTGGTGTAGCACATAAACGGTGCTATAGTTGTTAAGTAAGCGCACTTCGCCCTTGCGGCATTGTAAATTGCTCCCTTTTGGAGAACTTAAATTATTAAATTGTTAAATTTTAGAATTATTAGTCGATAGAGGCTTTATTATGAATTCTGCCCTATGAACGGGTTAAATAAAACAATTAATTATAACGTTTTCCGAAAATGAAGTATTTGAATATGGCTGGCTAGTCCGCCAAGGTGGTAAGGGATATTATGTGAGGTAAGTCGGATAAGCAACTTTACTATTTGGGACTCTGAAAATTAAACAGAGTCATGGTGAGGCAGCAGGGGCCTCATGAGGGAGGGCCAGACTGGCAATGTCATCCGTCAGTCACCATCGGTGTGTTGAAATGACCTTGCAACGAAAACGTCTTCTCTTTTTTCGAAATGAAACTTCTCGGTGTCAGGAATAATCGGGTGTTCCTTTTTTTTTTGTTTGTTTTCCATCTATCCGTGTCTACTGTTCGGGCTCCTTTTATTTTTTTTATGTCTTAATTCTTTCTATGAGAAATTCAGCCTCGGTATGTAAAACAGTGATCAAAGGCAAGTTGTTGTTAAGCATGGTCAGTGGAAAGATTCCCCCCGTCCGGCGAGCTTCAAGCCCAGCAAACGCATGGCATACCGAGCATCCCGCTCGATCAGCTTCCAAACTCGTGTTTCGACATTTTCGGAAATAGCAACTTGGCCAATATGACACAATGGCCTCCAACGTGAGAACCGAAGATTCATTGCGTGAATCTAGAGGTGTCATACCCACGTTGCCGCCTAGTGTTGTAATATGACATAATGGCGCCCAACGTGGGGCCCGAGCAGTAGTATCGGTAGTCCGTTATTGTTTAGTATAAAGTTTTTTATTGTTTTTACGCTTCTCGTAAGTCCCGTTTTAGGAGTTTTTAATCCTTGACGCGTTGCGACGAGTATGCCAAGGGGCAATAAATTTCTTTCTGAACACTTTTTCTAATGTTTGTTCTTGTGAAGTCTTGTCACTGCGACGATGTCGATGGCAATTGCTCCAAGCAAACAATCAGTTTAAGTTTGATTGATCTTTTATTATATTTTAACGTAGAGTCAATAGTTTAGTTTTTGTACAGTATAATTGTGTCAGTACATACGTAAGTCCCGGTGAAAGTTTTCGAATTTAACCGCGTAGCGACGATGGCCTGATGCATGGCTGGCAGAAAATTTTAATATTTCATTGAGCGTTTTGTTTCGTTAGTGTTGTTAACAAAACGTAAGTCCCGGCGAAGATACTTAGTTCTAACCGCGTTGCGACGTCGCGTTTACAGCATCAGCGGCAGAATGTTCGTCATGTTTGTTTTTGTTATTGTTGATTTAGAATCATTGAATAGTTTAGGTAGCTACTAGTTATCCTTAACTAGGCTGAATGCGATTGAAGCATTCAGTGAAGCCTGAGGGAACGATTAAGGCGATACGGCGTTAGACGCATCGTTTTAGTTTTTATTTGTTTGATACCCCCAAGGGGAAGAATTTTTAAATTTTATTTTCGCTTTTCGGCATACGAATATGCCTATTCAACACTCACCGCTTGAAGGTAGTACCGACGTGACCGATCAGTCACAGCCGGCCACTTCCGGTGCAAACCTAACCCAGGCTACACTCAGCGTGAGGAATCTTGCTACAGAAGCGACAGCTACGGCTCCAGCGATGGAGAATGTACCCCAAGCACCAGTGAGAGTCGACGGATCTGTCGCTCAGACACAATCCATCGATTCTCCAAGCTACAGTGTGCTGACTGCTCTCAATTCTCGCACGGAGCGTGCAGGTGAGAGAGAAGATATTTTGAGACTCGGATTGGTTCCTAGATCGAGACCAGATGAGATCCGAGAGCACGAGGACGACATAGATCGTCAAAGAGAGGAAGACGCCCTAGTGCGTCGTATTTTTCCAGTAATTTTGGAGGCCACACGGCAATCCATGGCGGGCAACGCAACCAGCTATCCAGCGGCTCGCGCAAGGCCCAGTGCGGCAACTGCGGCAGTAGGCTATCAACCTACTCCGTTGTACGAAACATCTTATATGGAGCCGGAGCTGACAACACGAGCACCGAATACTCTACATGAGTTGGCACTTCACCGGAATGCCAGGCAACAACAACGGCCTGAGGATGATCAGCCCGCGGCTTATTCAAGACCACAGCTAGCATCGACGCAAGAACTAGCTACTACTGAAGAAGCCAGTACGTGGCCAGCACGAGATTCTACTCCACCGGTAGGAAGTCGTGAGTCTAGAGCGGAAGGAAACTCGCAACAAGCCCGACCTTCGCGTGGATCCCGTTTTAATCCTGATAGGACCGAACGTCAGGAGTCGTTTAGCCACAGAGGAAGAAAAGCCGACCTGTCAAAATGGGGAATTAAATTCGATGGTACGGCTAAAACCATGAATGTACAAGATTTCTTGTACCGTGTTCGAGAATTGACTTATGATTACGCATACACTGAGACAGAAGTGATGCGAGGGCTCTATCAAGTTTTGGAAGGTGCAGCCCTAGAGTACTACTGGAATTATAGGAAGTAGTCACCAGCTCTCAATTGGGCACAACTTCAGGCAGCTTTATTAGCTCAATTCCAGGGGTACGAGAATGAGTTCTAGGTTCAGGTACAAATCTTGAATCGACGCCAGCAACCTCACGAAAGTTTTCAAGAGTATTACAACGTGATGATGAAGCTGCGGAACCAACAAGAAGTTCCATACACAGAAGCACAACTGACAGACATAATGAAGGAAAATCTGAAGTCGTCGTTAGCCCAGTTGCAGTTCCCAATTCGTGTGAACAATCTCAGTGACTTCAGCAGAGAGGCTAAGAGGGCTGAGAATTTACTGTCATTACAACGACAACAGCAGTCGTCGCGGCAAGCATACCAGCCGCGAGTACATGAAGTAGCATTAGAGGAAGAGATGACCGGATTGGACACAGCTGGCGAAGTGGACGCTTTAGGCGCCGCCAGTAAAATTATATGCTGGAATTGTAAGGCAGTCGGCCATACATTCCGTGATTGTCCTTCTACCCATAGAAGGATATTTTGTTACAAATGCGGTAGAGAAAATACTGTAACGCCAAAGTGTCCTAGGTGTCAGGGAAACCTCCCGAAGAACCCACCTCAGACCGGGGAGGTGAGGTCGACAGAAGTATAAGCCCAGTCAATATCAATAATTTACCCAGCACAGACATTACAACACCTTTACCTAATAGTGACACTAATATTACGATCTTGAAGAATGAAGACCGAGCGAAAGTGGCTCAACCAACACCGGCATGGAGACAGCTTAAGCCTTTGCGCCAGCGCATTGAAGAGTACCGAGAGGCTCGAGCTAGGATCTTCGGTGTTGCCTCAGATCGCATCAAACGAGCGCGAGAGAGATATGAGAGGCGACGTCTCATTCGTAGAGAGATCGCAACAGCTACCTTATTCGAGGGTAGCGATAACCGATTTTACGCGAAAATTAAGATTGGCGGAGTTGAAATCGAACGTCTAGTGGACAGCGGGGCGTCCGTAACTTGCCTAGGCAAGGGATGTCAGGAGCTGGTAGATCAAGCCGATTTACAGATCCATCGTTTTGGCTCATCCATTAAGACAGCAGACGGAAGTGCCCATAGGATCCTTGGAAGAGTTCGAGCAAGGATCGATTTTAATAAGAAGTCTGAGGAAGTTACGTTTTATTTAGTGCCCACCTTAGAGCGTGCACTCTACTTGGGTGTTGACTTCATGAAGTCATTTAAGTTGTTGGCGAACCTTGAGAGTCTTACCACTCAGGGGGTATATCTCTGTGAGGAAGTCCAAGCCCCTGAGGGGGTTAAGACTCATGCATTGTCACCACAACAAAACGAAATCTTGGAAGCCGTGGTCAAGAGTTTTCCTTGCTATTCTAGGAAAGGTCTGGGGCTGACGCAATTAGAGACCCACTCCATCGACACAGGAGACGCTGTACCGGTTAAAGATCGTTACTATCCTGTTTCTCCAGGCAGCATCAAGTTCGGGACCCCAAAAAGTACACGGTTCGACAGAAAGGAGTCCATCGCCATCCTTGTGGTTCGCGCAATCGCTTTCTCCGCCTAAACCGGTGGCTTAATCGTTGGCCGGCAGGAAAAGGGAAAGAGCGCAAAGCCGAGGGGTGGTCTAGACCACCTGCTGTCGACCCGTGAACCTTTTGAGTCCCGGGAAGACGCAGAAGCGTTAATTTGAATGCCAGTGCCTATCGACGGGTGTGAAATTTTACGTCTTTACTGGACAACTCTACGTTCGTCAACAGTTCCCACTACGTTGTCGGCACAGCCTCCAACATCGCCGGAAACCATCAACCGCCGTAGTCATCATTAGCTGCAAACATCATCAGCTATAAACATCATTAGCTGCAAACATCATCAGCTATAAACATCATTAGCTGCAAACATCATCAGCTATAAACATCATTAGCTCTAAAAATCATCAGTTATAACCATCACCAGCTCATAGTCAGCAGTAAGCCACCAAAATCATCCCTTAGACCCCCACAAGCGGGTGGTTTTCGGTAAGTTCAGTCCAATTTTTATCTGACTTATCAAACCGTGGACAGACAGAAATATTAAGGCCCAATTCATGGGGCTAAATTAAGTGAAAATTGCGAGGAAGGTTACCAGCTGAAAAGAAAATGCACATAGTGTTATAAGCTGAAGATAATAATAATATAAGCCCAAAATAAAAAAATAAAATCTAAGCCAAAAAAAAAGAAGAAAATAATTGTTTAAAAGTGGCATGTATGGTGGTGCTAATTTGGGAAGAATGTAACGTAAAAAGCACCATACAATGTCGTGTTAATGCCTTAGGGTAATTTGCATAAATTTATAAGTGAAATGAAAATAATGTAAATTGTGCTTGAGTTGCAAAAGAGATTAAAGTATAAAATGGACCTAGTTGTGAAAATTAAGTGATCGTGAGTGCTCCCAAAGAAAAATTTGTGAGTCAATGTTCATGTGAAAACTTTATGCCACGCGATAAGTAGTTACGGCCAAGAAAAGTTTTTTAATGTTTTATATGAGGCCTTAGATACTCCTAGAGTTCATCTAGATGTAGAGAAAAAATTTTAGATAGCCCGAACAGTCACAAGCAAAAGTTTTCACACGAACAGTGGTACGAGCACGATCATGCATTAAGATTAAGAAGTCTTCATGAGTGGAAGCATAAACATGATAGCGTAAAAATAATAATAAAAAGTAGAACAAGAACCTTTTAACAAAAGCCCACTGAAGTATTTTGGCATTTGTTAAGAAGTTCTCGTAGTAATTAATGAGAAGCTAGACTAAGTAAGAGGTAGGATAGGAAACCCAATACGGAATGCATAACTAACCGCCGTAATGGGCGAAATTTAATACGCTATAATTCTAAGACGACCTGGACTGTTAACGTTTTATATTATTATTTTACATACTAATTAGTAGTTTTGATCTCATGCGAACTGCCTCTGAGAGATACTAATCCGTGAAAATGTTTCGCCGCGAGATTCTAAGGCATTCGGGGCCTAAGGCATTCGGGGCCTAACGAGTTTTAGTCTCAGTCAAGTCGTATTGAACATGAGGTTCGGTTTTTACGCGAAATAAACCCGTCGAACTTACTAAGATTACATAGGCATAGTTGTCAAACCGCATTTCCTGGGAGGAGTTCCCTATCCACCCCAGTAGGATAAGTTAACTCACGGTGTTGAGTTTTGTTTAATTGTAGTTAAGTCAAATTCTGAGTATGAAATACTCTTAACTTAGAAATTTAGTAATATGAATAATTGATTTAATGTTGAAATATGCGATTAAGTCCGAAATTAATTCAGCAGTATCTGGTGTAGCACATAAACGGTGCTATAGTTGTTAAGTAAGCGCACTTCGCCCTTGCGGCATTGTAAATTGCTCCCTTTTGGAGAACTTAAATTATTAAATTGTTAAATTTTAGAATTATTAGTCGATAGAGGCTTTATTATGAATTCTGCCCTATGAACGGGTTAAATAAAACAATTAATTATAACGTTTTCCGAAAATGAAGTATTTGAATATGGCTGGCTAGTCCGCCAAGGTGGTAAGGGATATTATGTGAGGTAAGTCGGATAAGCAACTTTACTATTTGGGACTCTGAAAATTAAACAGAGTCATGGTGAGGCAGCAGGGGCCTCATGAGGGAGGGCCAGACTGGCAATGTCATCCGTCAGTCACCATCGGTGTGTTGAAATGACCTTGCAACGAAAACGTCTTCTCTTTTTTCGAAATGAAACTTCTCGGTGTCAGGAATAATCGGGTGTTCCTTTTTTTTTATTTGTTTTCCATCTATCCGTATCTACTGTTCGGGCTCCTTTTATTTTTTTTATGTCTCAATTCTTTCTATGAGAAATTCAGCCTCGGTATGTAAAACAGTGATCAAAGGCAAGTTGTTGTTAAGCATGGTCAGTGGAAAGATTCCCCCCGTCCGGCGAGCTTCAAGCCCAGCAAACGCATGGCATACCGAGCATCCCGCTCGATCAGCTTCCAAACTCGTGTTTCGACATTTTCGGAAATAGCAACTTGGCCAATATGACACAATGGCCTCCAACGTGGGAACCGAAGATTCATTGCGTGAATCTAGAGGTGTCATACCCACGTTGCCGCCTAGTGTTGTAATATGACATAATGGCGCCCAACGTGGGGCCCGAGCAGTAGTATCGGTAGTCCGTTATTGTTTAGTATAAAGTTTTTTATTGTTTTTACGCTTCTCGTAAGTCCCGTTTTAGGAGTTTTTAATCCTTGACGCGTTGCGACGAGTATGCCAAGGGGCAATAAATTTCTTTCTGAACACTTTTTCTAATGTTTGTTCTTGTGAAGTCTTGTCACTGCGACGATGTCGGTGGCAATTGCTCCAAGCAAACAATCGGATTAAGTTTGATTGATCTTTTATTATATTTTAACGTAGAGTCAATAGTTTAGTTTTTGTACAGTATAATTGTGTCAGTACATACGTAAGTCCCGGTGAAAGTTTTCGAATTTAACCGCGTAGCGACGATGGCCTGATGCATGGCTGGCAGAAAATTTTAATATTTCATTGAGCGTTTTGTTTCGTTAGTGTTGTTAACAAAACGTAAGTCCCGGCGAAGATACTTAGTTCTAACCGCGTTGCGACGTCGCGTTTACAGCATCAGCGGCAGAATGTTCGTCATGTTTGTTTGACCGACATCGGGGAAGAACAAGTACCCAAGTCAGTGGCTCAGGAGCTAATTCGGTCGAAAATCCAAGAGAGCTTGCATAAGGCCTATTAGAAGAATGAAAGGACCTATAATACAAGATGCCGTCAAGTCAAGTTCATACCCGGACAGGAAGTTTACAGGCGCAATTTCCAGCAGAGTACTTTTAAGGATAACTACAATGCCAAGTTGGCACAGAAGTTCTTGAAATGCCGAGTAGTGAAACCTGTTGGAAACAGCCTTTATGAAGTGGAAGACCTTAAGGGTAAACATTTAGGAGTATTTCACGCGAAGGACTTAAAGCAGTAGCTTATCTACCTCGCAGAAATTGGAGGAGTTGTCATTTCATACCAGCGTGTACACAGTGGCTAAATCTTCCGGAAATCGAAAGCCAGTATCAGGGCTTGGGTTCGAGCGGTAGAAGTGTGAATTGTAATTGGCGTGAAGATTAAGATTTGTACAGGCTTATGCCTGAAATACTATGTCAATTTTGCATCTTAGTGATGTTTGTTTGTTTTTGGCTAAGCCAATGTTGGCAGATGTAATCGTGGCATTGAGTCTATATCACTGTGTTCCCAGAGGCCGGAAGAAGGCAGGTAACTTTTTCGTTCTCCTATCCTTCTTCACGGGCAAAAAGGAATGTAGCAGATAGAAACTCAAGGCTAACGAAAATAAGTGGCAAAGTGAAATACTACCTTTTAGTAGATAGTTGAAGGAAGAGTCTTCAGTTACCAACGGCTAGTAATTCGTTGTCCACAGTTAGGAAGGATTTTGACCTATATATCTGAATTGTCCCGTTGACCCAACCGCCTGCAGTACTAAGTAGTTTTTCTTTTGTTGTCATTGCAGCTAGTATTAAGCAAGACCTAAGACACCTATCAATTTCCAGTGTATAGCAAGACTAGCTAAGACTAATAAACGACATCTGACAGTATGGCAGGGCAGGTGGAATGTGGTGCATGCTTGATGAGCATAACAGGAGCAAATACCCGTATCTGCGCGTCTGACTGCGGTCACATTTTTCACGGGAGCTGTGTGGAGACCTGGAGAGAGCAAGGGAGAGCCGATTATCCATTCTACAGACGAGAGGGGTACATGGCGTTTCCGCTCTTCCCGAGTTATGGGGAAGACGAGCCCTTGGTTGGCCAAGGAGAGCTGGATGCGGTGAATGCCGAGTTGGTAACCTGTCAGGAGAAACTCACTGCGGCTCAAGCAGAAGTGACACGTGTGAAGGAACAGCATGATCAGCTGCAGACGCAGTACCAATTCCACGTGATGACGCTGAGGTCCGAAGAGTTGGCTGTCCGGGAAGAAGTCACGCGGTTGCGCCAGGAGAACCAACGCCTGCGACAAGGACCCCCGACAGAATTCAACCTAATGAAGGCCCAGAGCGAGGCGCTCGAGGAGCGGTTCGTCGCGCACGAGGTAAAGTCTCGGCGAACTATGGACAAACTTCGCGCCGAAGTCACCACCATGAAGGCAGAAAATCGCAGCTTGGCGGAGCGCAACCAGGAGCTGGAGTTCCAGCTGTACGACATGCAGAGGTCAAATTTAAACCTGACCAGAGAGCAAGAAGCCTATAAGACCCGCTTCCAGGAGGACGCAGCCCAGAGGAAGGGATCAAGTACCGTGGAACGTCGTCTGGTCATCCGGCATTTCGGTGATCCAGTGGTGGCAGATCCAAAAGCGGAAGTGCTGAAGCTTTTGGAGAGGCTAGCTGTAACACACTCCCCTGAAGAGGTGACAGTGGTTGAGTGCACACGGATGCTAGTCCACGCGGATCAGTGGCAGGTGCTGGTTCAGTTCGAGACACCTGGACTAAAATTTGAGGTCCTGACACGATTTGGCAGATTGCAAGACAGCGGCAGAGCGACTATCCGCAAGCTGCAGGTTAAAGACTGCATCCGAATCAACAGGCTGTACAAGAGAGTCGGAAGCCAGCTCTTCAGGAAGAAGGGTGTGAAGACGCTACGCCTGTCCCAGGACCAGATAATCGTTCACCTGGCCGGTGAAGCACAACCTCGGGAGATAGAGGACGAAGAGCAGTTGCAGGAGATTCTAGACGCGCTCCCGCAGACTTCAGGAGCGAGTGCGGATCGCCAAGAACAGTAAGGCGAGGCGAGCTCCCTATAAATGAAAACGCGAAAATCTGCAAAAAAAAAAAAGAAAGCCACAACATCTAGCGGCGACAAAGAAGACAGGAAGTAAAAGAAGCTCAAACCACAGGAGAAAACACCAGTCAGTAATTCCCAGGCTTCTGATGGGTCAGTATCATCCTTCGGGGTGACAACTGATTGTCAGAAGGTAGGACCGAACATCAACTGTGCCCAATGGCCTGAACACCTCCGAGTTTTAGTTTCCCTCCCATCCCTCGTCGTGGTAGTCATCGGGATGGTGGGGTTGTGGCGGCGCCGTAACGCCGGCAATGGAGTTAGTAACATATGGTACCACCTCGTATGTTGAACACAACAACAACCCATATGCACTATCTGCTATAATGCACCATCGCAAACGTCAACACAGGGTTGTTTGTTGAGTGGTAAACAAACCCAAATTAATTACATGTCTAACAGCAGATTTCCACACGACAAAGAAATTTCGAGATTTGTAGCAAAGCAAATCTATGTGTGCGTGTGTGTGACAAGAATTTTGTCTGCGTAATTTTTCGAACCGGATTTATTCTGTCACTTAAGAAACAACCCTGCGATCGAGAAGAACAAATAACAACGGCAGACACCAACATACGCATCAATCGTATTGGAAGTTTTCAGGATAGTGAATTTGCAAACAAATTGGTGGATTTATTCGTTTTTTTTTTGAAGCCAGCGAGACAATTAATTGTGTGCAAGCAGTCCATTCGCAGTTAAACCTTAAAAAGGAAGAAAAATAAGAAAATCATCTCGGTGAGTCCAACCTCACTTTTGGCCGGAGGATTCCTAAAGTGTCTAATTTCCCTTCCAGCTCAGCAGCGGCAAGAACGGGATCACTAACGGTCACCGCTAGACGGCTCAACGGCTGTATAACAGTTTTTTGTTGAATTAAGACCAAAGCAGGAATTTTTGTGGTAAGTATAACCTCACTTCTGGCCGGAGAAGTGCTAAAGTTTCCTTTTTCACTCCCAGCCAGAGAAGTTTCATCAGCTTGGAATACCAGCGGTGTAGTGGCAAAGCCGCCCGGAGGCAGCATCAAGTTCGGGACCCCAAAAAGTACACGGTTCGACAGAAAGGAGTCCATCGCCATCCTTGTGGTTCGCGCAATCGCTTTCTCCGCCTAAACCGGTGGCTTAATCGTTGGCCGGCAGGAAAAGGGAAAGAGCGTAAAGCCGAGGGGTGGTCTAGACCACCTGCTGTCGACCCGTGAACCTTTTGAGTCCCGGGAAGACGCAGAAGCGTTAATTTGAATGCCAGTGCCTATCAACGGGTGTGAAATTTTACGTCTTTACTGGACAATTCTACGTTCGTCAACAGTTCCCACTACGTTGTCGGCACAGCCTCCAACATCGCCGGAAACCATCAACCGCCGTAGTCATCATTAGCTGCAAACATCATCAGCTATAAACATCATTAGCTGCAAACATCATTAGCTGCAAACATCATCAGCTATAAACATCATTAGCTGCAAACATCGTCAGCTATAAACATCATTAGCTCTAAACATCATCAGTTATAACCATCACCAGCTCATAGTCAGCAGTAAGCCACCAAAATCATCCCTTAGACCCCCACAAGCGGGAGGTTTTCGGTAAGTTCAGTCCAATTTTTATCTGACTTATCAAACCGTGGACAGACAGAAATATTAAGGCCCAATTCATGGGGCTAAATTAAGTGAAAATTGCGAGGAAGGTTACCAGCTGAAAAGAAAATGCACATAGTGTTATAAGCTGAAGATAATAATAATATAAGCCCAAAATAAAAAAATAAAATCTAAGCCAAAAAAAAAGAAGAAAAGAATTGTTTAAAAGTGACATGTATGGTGGTGCTAATTTGGAAAGAATGTAACGTAAAAAGCACCATACAATGTCGTGTTAATGCCTTAGGGTAAAATCAACCGAATTTGCATAAATTTATAAGTGAAATGAAAATAATGTAAATTGTGCTTGAGTTGCAAAAGAGATTAAAGTATAAAATAGACCTAGTTGTGAAAATTAAGTGATCGTGAGTGCTCCCAAAGAAAAATTTGTGTGTCAATGTTCATGTGAAAACTTTATGCCACGCGATAAGTAGTTACGGCCAAGAAAAGTTTTTTAATTTTTTATATGAGGCCTTAGATACTCCTAGAGTTCATCTAGATGTAGAGAAAAAATTTTAGATAGCCCGAACAGTCACAAGCAAAAGTTTTCACACGAACAGTGGTACGAGCACGATCATGCATTAAGATTAAGAAGTCTTCATGAGTGGAAGCATAAACATGATAGCGTAAAAATAATAATAAAAAGTAGAACAAGAACCTTTTAACAAAAGCCCACTGAAGTATTTTGGCATTTGTTAAGAAGTTCTCGTAGTAATTAATGAGAAGCTAGACTAAGTAAGAGGTAGGATAGGAAACCCAATACGGAATGCATAACTAACCGCCGTAATGGGCGAAATTTAATACGCTATAATTCTAAGACGACCTGGAGTGTTAACGTTTTATATTATTATTTTACATACTAATTAGTAGTTTTGATCTCATGCGAACTGCCTCTGAGAGATACTAATCCGTGAAAATGTTTCGCCGCGAGATTCTAAGGCATTCGGGGCCTAAGGCATTCGGGGCCTAACGAGTTTTAGTCTCAGTCAAGTCGTATTGAACATGAGGTTCGGTTTTTACGCGAAATAAACCCGTCGAACTTACTAAGATTACATAGGCATAGTTGTCAAACCGCATTTCCTGGGAGGAGTTCCCTATCCACCCCAGTAGGATAAGTTAACTCACGGTGTTGAGTTTTGTTTAATTGTAGTTAAGTCAAATTCTGAGTATGAAATACTCTTAACTTAGAAATTTAGTAATATGAATAATTGATTTAATGTTGAAATATGCGATTAAGTCCGAAATTAATTCAGCAGTATCTGGTGTAGCACATAAACGGTGCTATAGTTGTTAAGTAAGCGCACTTCGCCCTTGCGGCATTGTAAATTGCTCCCTTTTGGAGAACTTAAATTATTAAATTGTTAAATTTTAGAATTATTAGTCGATAGAGGCTTTATTATGAATTCTGCCCTATGAACGGGTTAAATAAAACAATTAATTATAACGTTTTCCGAAAATGAAGTATTTGAATATGGCTGGCTAGTCCGCCAAGGTGGTAAGGGATATTATGTGAGGTAAGTCGGATAAGCAACTTTACTATTTGGGACTCTGAAAATTAAACAGAGTCATGGTGAGGCAGCAGGGGCCTCATGAGGGAGGGCCAGACTGGCAATGTCATCCGTCAGTCACCATCGGTGTGTTGAAATGACCTTGCAACGAAAACGTCTTCTCTTTTTTCGAAATGAAACTTCTCGGTGTCAGGAATAATCGGGTGTTCCTTTTTTTTTTATTTGTTTTCCATCTATCCGTGTCTACTGTTCGGGCTCCTTTTATTTTTTTTATGTCTCAATTCTTTCTATGAGAAATTCAGCCTCGGTATGTAAAACAGTGATCAAAGGCAAGTTGTTGTTAAGCATGGTCAGTGGAAAGATTCCCCCCGTCCGGCGAGCTTCAAGCCCAGCAAACGCATGGCATACCGAGCATCCCGCTCGATCAGCTTCCAAACTCGTGTTTCGACATTTTCGGAAATAGCAACTTGGCCAATATGACACAATGGCCTCCAACGTGGGAACCGAAGATTCATTGCGTGAATCTAGAGGTGTCATACCCACGTTGCCGCCTAGTGTTGTAATATGACATAATGGCGCCCAACGTGGGGCCCGAGCAGTAGTATCGGTAGTCCGTTATTGTTTAGTATAAAGTTTTTTATTGTTTTTACGCTTCTCGTAAGTCCCGTTTTAGGAGTTTTTAATCCTTGACGCGTTGCGACGAGTATGCCAAGGGGCAATAAATTTCTTTCTGAACACTTTTTCTAATGTTTGTTCTTGTGAAGTCTTGTCACTGCGACGATGTCGGTGGCAATTGCTCCAAGCAAACAATCGGTTTAAGTTTGATTGATCTTTTATTATATTTTAACGTAGAGTCAATAGTTTAGTTTTTGTACAGTATAATTGTGTCAGTACATACGTAAGTCCCGGTGAAAGTTTTCGAATTTAACCGCGTAGCGACGATGGCCTGATGCATGGCTGGCAGAAAATTTTAATATTTCATTGAGCGTTTTGTTTCGTTAGTGTTGTTAACAAAACGTAAGTCCCGGCGAAGATACTTAGTTCTAACCGCGTTGCGACGTCGCGTTTACAGCATCAGCGGCAGAATGCTCGTCATGTTTGTTTTTGTTATTGTTGATTTAGAATCATTGAATAGTTTAGGTAGCTACTAGTTATCCTTAACTAGGCTGAATGCGATTGAAGCATTCAGTGAAGCCTGAGGGAACGATTAAGGCGATACGGCGTTAGACGCATCGTTTTAGTTGTCTTTTTGTCTTCCAGTTGTCCTCCGCAGTAGAGTACTGTGGAAGTTTTGTTTTCGTTTCGAAGAAATTTTTGTAAGTTCAACACACACCGAGTTGCCTAAACGAACTTACCCACTTATCCCATACTTACCACTAGCACAATACATATTTTTGGTATCGTTCTTTTTTATTTTTATTTTTTCTTTTGGATTTTGGGATTGTGATTTCATGATTCATTCTTGATTTTGATACGTTTGTTTTTTTTTTGCGGTCAAAACTTTCCTTGGTTTTTGGAAGTTTTTGATTTCTCATTTCATATTTTTTTTTTTTTTGTTTTAAACCATATCGCGTTTTTTCTTTTAAGCATTAAATATTACTATATTTCTTTTTCTTGAATTCATTTATTTTTTTATATTTTGTTGTTTTTTCTATCTTGGCTATATTTTGTTTTCAGCTTTTACTTTTCAGCTTAATTTATAAACTTTTCCGTTAGTATCTTTTGCAGATTAGTAATTTATTCGCCCCTCTTCAAACATTTCCTTTTAGTAAAACTTGTTTAGGGTGATTTGGAATATTGATTCTTTTGTTTCGGATTTTTTCTTTTGCATTGTGGACAACGAATTGTTAGTCGTTGGCTACTATCAGTTTTACCTATACGGTGAAAAATATTTTTTGTTTGATACCCCCAAGGGGAAGAATTTTTAAATTTTATTTTCGCTTTTCGGCATACGAATATGCCTATTCAACACTCACCGCTTGAAGGTAGTACCGACGTGACCGATCAGTCACAGCCGGCCACTTCCGGTGCAAACCTAACCCAGGCTACACTCAGCGTGAGGAATCTTGCTACAGAAGCGACAGCTACGGCTCCAGCGATGGAGAATGTACCCCAAGCACCAGTGAGAGTCGACGGATCTGTCGCTCAGACACAATCCATCGATTCTCCAAGCTACAGTGTGCTGACTGCTCTCAATTCTCGCACGGAGCGTGCAGGTGAGAGAGAAGATATTTTGAGACTCGGATTGGTTCCTAGATCGAGACCAGATGAGATCCGAGAGCTCGAGGACGACATAGATCGTCAAAGAGAGGAAGACGCCCTAGTATTTTGCCAGTAATTTTGGAGGCCACACGGCAATCCATGGCGGGCAACGCAACCAGCTATCCAGCGGCTCGCGCAAGGCCCAGTGCGGCAACTGCGGCAGTAGGCTATCAACCTACTCCGTTGTACGAAACATCTTATATGGAGCCGGAGCTGACAACACGAGCACCGAATACTCTACATGAGTTGGCACTTCACCGGAATGCCAGGCAACAACAACGGCCTGAGGATGATCAGCCCGCGGCTTATTCAAGACCTCAGCTAGCATCGATGCAACAACTAGCTACTACTGAAGAAGACCAGCAACCACCGTTTGACCGGATAGGGTTAGATGCCCAGTATTGGCCAGCACGAGATTCTACTCCACCGGTAGGAAGTCGTGAGTCTAGAGCGGAAGGAAACTCGCAACAAGCCCGACCTTCGCGTGGCTCCCGTTTTAATCCTGATAGGACCGAACGTCAGGAGTCGTTTAGCCACAGAGGAAGAAAAGCCGACCTGTCAAAATGGGGAATTAAATTCGATGGTACGGCTAAAACCATGAATGTACAAGATTTCTTGTACCGTGTTCGAGAATTGACTTATGATTACGCATACACTGAGACAGAAGTGATGCGAGGGCTCTATCAAGTTTTGGAAGGTGCAGCCCTAGAGTACTACTGGAATTATAGGAAGTAGTCACCAGCTCTCAATTGGGCACAACTTCAGGCAGCTTTATTAGCTCAATTCCAGAGGTACGAGAATGAGTTCCAGGTTCAGGTACAAATCTTGAATCGACGCCAGCAACCTCACGAAAGTTTTCAAGAGTATTACAACGTGATGATGAAGCTGCGGAACCAACAAGAAGTTCCATACACAGAAGCACAACTGACAGACATAATGAAGGAAAATCTAAAGTCGTCGTTAGCCCAGTTGCTGTTCCCCATTCGTGTGAACAATCTCAGTGACTTCAGCAGAGAGGCTAAGAGGGCTGAGAATTTACTGTCATTACAACGACAACAGCAGTCGTCGCGGCAAGCATACCAGCTGCGAGTACATGAAGTAGCATTAGAGGAAGAGATGTCCGGATTGGACACAGCTGGCGAAGTGGACGCTTTAGGCGCCGCCAGTAAAATTATATGCTGGAATTGTAAGGCAGTCGGCCATACATTCCGTGATTGTCCTTCTACCCATAGAAGGATATTTTGTTACAAATGCGGTAGAGAAAATACTGTAACGCCAAAGTGTCCTAGGTGTCAGGGAAACCTCCCGCAGAACCCACCTCAGACCGGGGAGGTGAGGTCGACAGAAGTATAAGCCCAGTCAATATCAATAATTTACCCAGCACAGACAGTGACACTAATATTACGATCTTGAAGAATGAAGACCGAGCGAAAGTGGCTCAACCAACACCGGCATGGAGACAGCTTAAGCCTTTGCGCCAGCGCATTGAAGAGTACCGAGAGGCTCGAGCTAGGATCTTCGGTGTTGCCTCAGATCGCATCAAACGAGCGCGAGAGAGATATGAGAGGCGACGTCTCATTCGTAGTGAGATCGCAACAGCTACCTTATTCGAGGGTAGCGATAACCGATTTTACGCGAAAATTAAGATTGGCGGATTTGAAATCGAACGTCTAGTGGACAGCGGGGCGTCCGTAACTTGCCTAGGCAAGGGATGTCAGGAGCTGGTAGATCAAGCCGATTTACAGATCCATCGTTTTGGCTCATCCATTAAGACAGCAGACGGAAGTGCCCATAGGATCCTTGGAAGAGTTCGAGCAAGGATCGATTTTAATAAGAAGTCTGAGGAAGTTACGTTTTATTTAGTGCCCACCTTAGAGCGTGCACTCTACTTAGGTGTTGACTTCATGAAGTCATTTAAGTTGTTGGCGAACCTTGAGAGTCTTACCACTCAGGGGGTAGATCTCTGTGAGGAAGTCCAAGCCCCTGAGGGGGTTAAGACTCATGCATTGTCACCACAACAAAACGAAATCTTGGAAGCCGTGGTCAAGAGTTTTCCTTGCTATTCTAGGAAAGGTCTTGGGCTCACGCAATTGGAGACCCACTCCATCGACACAGGAGACGCTGTACCGGTTAAAGATCGTTACTATCCTGTTTCTCCAGCCGTGCAAACGCTTTTATACGCAGAAGTGGACAGGATGCTTAACCTGGGAGTAATAGAGACGAGTGAAAGTCCGTGGAGTCATCCCGTGACTTTGGTCCGTAATGGAGAGAAGAATAGACCTTGTTTGGATGCTCGGAAGCTTAACGCTCTCACGGTGAAAGACGCTTATCCTCTTCCATACATTGAAGGTTTGCTTAGTAGGCTCGGAGATACATATTATATATCCAGCGTGGATTTAAAGGATGCATTCTGGCAGATTCCACTAGATCCATCCAGTCTGGAGAAGACTGCTTTTACGATACCCGGAAGGCCACTCTACCATTTTAAGGTAATGCCTTTTGGGCTGTGTAATGCAGCTCAAACGCTTTGCCGATTAATGGACAGAGTGATACCTTCCGCCATTCGTGATCGCGTCTTCGTCTACCTGGATGATCTTCTGGTGGTATCTCCAGATTTCCAGACGCACATGGATCTGTTACAGCAGGTAGCACGTTGCCTTGAAGATGCTGGACTCACGATAAACGTGGCGAAATCCACGTTCTGTTTCAAGGAGTTAAAGTATTTAGGATACCTCGTTGGTGGCGGCCAAGTTAGGCCAGATCCTTCGAAGGTAGAAACAATTGTGAAGTACAAATATCCGAGAACGATTAAGCAAGTGCGAAGCTTTCTAGGTGCAACAGGATGGTATCGAAAATTTATTTCGGAGTATGCCACCATTGCAGCCCCTATCTCGGACACTCTAAAGAAGAGTAAAGCTTTTAGCTTTACAGAAGAGGCTAAGATTGCCTTTGATAATCTGAAAACTGCTTTAGTGACTAGTCCAGTACTTGTTCATCCGGATTTCACTAAACGCTTTTTTATTCAATGCGATGCGTCAGATTTGGGAGTAGGTGCCGTCCTTTTCCAAAGAGATGAGAATGGTGACGGACATCCAATTGCCTATTTCTCGCATAAGTTGACATCCGCTCAGCGGAATTACACGGTCACTGAGAGAGAGTGTCTGGCAGTGGTGTTGGCCATCAAGAAGTTTAGACCATTTGTAGAACTAATGGCTTTTACCGTAATCACGGATCATAGCAGCCTCAAGTGGCTGATGTCCCACCGGGATTTAAGTGGACGTTTGGCTCGGTGGAGCTTACATCTGCAGTCTTTCGATTTTATAATCGAACACCGTAAGGTAAACTTAACATCGTTCCGGACACATTATCCCGCTACGAGATGGAGGAGATTTCAGCAGAGGTTATGCAGAGATCTGGAGGATGAATCTTTCCGGAGCACCGATTACCTAGAACTGATTAAGACCGTAGAGGAAAATGCGGATAGACTTCCAGATTTGCGCGTAATTGAAGGAGCAGTCTATAAGAGGACTAGACATTACGACGGAGTTCCTATCCACGAAGATTTCGCGTGGAAGATATGGGTGCCTATGGAGCTAACACAAGAAGTAGTGAAGAGATCACATGATCCACCACACGTAGCGCATGGCGGATTTCTTAAAACTCTCAAGAGGATTAAGGAATATTTTTTCTGGCCAAATATGAACGCTCAAGAGAAAGCCTACGTTGACGCTTGTCAAGTGTGTAGAGAGGCTAAAGCGGCCAACACCACCTTGAGGCCACCAATGGGCAAGGAGGTTGTGATTCAAAGGCCATTTCAACGGATTTTTGTTTATTTTTTGGGGCCATATCCACGTTCGAAGAACGGGAACTGTTACATCTTCATTGTCCTAGATCATCTCACGAAATTCGTGATGTTGAAGGCTTTGAGCAAAGCCAGTAGTAAGAGCGTGATAGGATTCTTAATCACGGAGGTCTGTCACAAATTCGGTGTACCAGAGACAATTGTCTCAGATAATGGTAAACAGTTTGTTAGTCGTGAGTTTGCTGATTTCATATCCAACTTTGGGATACAGCATTATCGAACCGCGGTTTATTCTCCACAGGCGAACGCGTCAGAGAGAGTAAATCAATCGGTGCTTTCAGCGATTAGATCGTACATGAAGGAAGATCACCGAGAGTGGGACCGACACTTGTCGGAGATTGAATGCTCTCTACGTTCTTCCATACATAGCGCGATTGGTGTTATGCCATACTTCGCACTATTTGGTGTCAATATGGTAACCCATGGTAGTGTATATAAGCTGGCAAGACGCCTGAAGTATTTGACCGACATCGGGGAAGAACAAGTACCCAAGTCAGTGGCTCAGGAGCTAATTCGGTCGAAAATCCAAGAGAGCTTGCATAAGGCCTATGAGAAGAATGAAAGGACCTATAATACAAGATGCCGTCAAGTCAAGTTCATACCCGGACAGGAAGTTTACAGGCGCAATTTCCAGCAGAGTACTTTTAAGGATAACTACAATGCCAAGTTGGCACAGAAGTTCTTGAAATGCCGAGTAGTGAAACCTGTTGGAAACAGCCTTTATGAAGTGGAAGACCTTAAAGGTAAACATTTAGGAGTATTTCACGCGAAGGACTTAAAGCAGTAGCTTATCTACCTCGCAGAAATTGGAGGAGTTGTCATTTCATACCAGCGTGTACACAGTGGCTAAAGCTTCCGGAAATCGAAAGCCAGTATCAGGGCTTGGGTTCGAGCGGTAGAAGTGTGAATTGTAATTGGCGTGAAGATTAAGATTTGTACAAGCTTATGCCTGAAATACTATGTCAATTTTGCATCTTAGTGATGTTTGTTTGTTTTTGGCTAAGCCAATGTTGGCAGATGTAATCGTGGCATTGAGTCTATATCACTGTGTTCCCAGAGGCCGGAAGAAGGCAGGTAACTTTTTCGTTCTCCTATCCTTCTTCACGGGCAAAAAGGAATGTAGCAGATAGAAACTCAAGGCTAACGAAAATAAGTGGCAAAGTGAAATACTACCTTTTAGTAGATAGTTGAAGGAAGAGTCTTCAGTTACCCCCGGCTAGTAATTCGTTGTCCACAGTTAGGAAGGATTTTGACCTACATATCTGAATTGTCCCGTTGACCCAACCGCCTGCAGTACTAAGTAGTTTTTCTTTTGTTGTCATTGCAGCTAGTATTAAGCAAGACCTAAGACACCTATCAATTTCCAGTGTATAGCAAGACTAGCTAAGACTAATAAACGACATCTGACAGTATGGCAGGGCAGGTGGAATGTGGTGCATGCTTGATGAGCATAACAGGAGCAAATACCCGTATCTGCGCGTCTGACTGCGGTCACATTTTTCACGGGAGCTGTGTGGAGACCTGGAGAGAGCAAGGGAGAGCCGATTATCCATTCTACAGACGAGAGGGGTACATGGCGTTTCCGCTCTTCCCGAGTTATGGGGAAGACGAGCCCTTGGTTGGCCAAGGAGAGCTGGATGCGGTGAATGCCGAGTTGGTAACCTGTCAGGAGAAACTCACTGCGGCTCAAGCAGAAGTGACACGTGTGAAGGAACAGCATGATCAGCTGCAGACGCAGTACCAATTCCACGTGATGACGCTGAGGTCCGAAGAGTTGGCTGTCCGGGAAGAAGTCACGCGGTTGCGCCAGGAGAACCAACGCCTGCGACAAGGACCCCCGACAGAATTCAACCTAATGAAGGCCCAGAGCGAGGCGCTCGAGGAGCGGTTGGTCGCGCACGAGGTAAAGTCTCGGCGAACTATGGACAAACTTCGCGCCGAAGTCACCACCATGAAGGCAGAAAATCGCAGCTTGGCGGAGCGCAACCAGGAGCTGGAGTTCCAGCTGTACGACATGCAGAGGTCAAATTTAAACCTGACCAGAGAGCAAGAAGCCTATAAGACCCGCTTCCAGGAGGACGCAGCCCAGAGGAAGGGATCAAGTACCGTGGAACGTCGTCTGGTCATCCGGCATTTCGGTGATCCAGTGGTGGCAGATCCAAAAGCGGAAGTGCTGAAGCTTTTGGAGAGGCTAGCTGTAACACACTCCCCTGAAGAGGTGACAGTGGTTGAGTGCACACGGATGCTAGTCCACGCGGATCAGTGGCAGGTGCTGGTTCAGTTCGAGACACCTGGACTAAAATTTGAGGTCCTGACACGATTTGGCAGATTGCAAGACAGCGGCAGAGCGACTATCCGCAAGCTGCAGGTTAAAGACTACATCCGAATCAACAGGCTGTACAAGAGAGTCGGAAGCCAGCTCTTCAGGAAGAAGGGTGTGAAGACGCTACGCCTGTCCCAGGACCAGATAATCGTTCACCTGGCCGGTGAAGCACAACCTCGGGAGATAGAGGACGAAGAGCAGTTGCAGGAGATTCTAGACGCGCTCCCGCAGACTTCAGGAGCGAGTGCGGATCGCCAAGAACAGTAAGGCGAGGCGAGCTCCCTATAAATGAAAACGCAAAAATCTGCAAAAAAAAAAAAAAAAAGCCACAACATCTAGCGGCGACAAAGAAGACAGGAAGTAAAAGAAGCTCAAACCACAGGAGAAAACACCAGTCAGTAATTCCCAGGCTTCTGATGGGTCAGTATCATCCTTCGGGGTGACAACTGATTGTCAGAAGGTAGGACCGAACATCAACTGTGCCCAATGGCCTGAACACCTCCGAGTTTTAGTTTCCCTCCCATCCCTCGTCGTGGTAGTCATCGGGATGGTGGGGTTGTGGCGGCGCCGTAACGCCGGCAATGGAGTTAGTAACATATGGTACCACCTCGTATGTTGAACACAACAACAACCCATATGCACTATCTGCTATAATGCACCATCGCAAACGTCAACACAGGGTTGTTTGTTGAGTGGTAAACAAACCCAAATTAATTACATGTCTAACAGCAGATTTCCACACGACAAAGAAATTTCGAGATTTGTAGCAAAGCAAATCTATGTGTGCGTGTGTGTGACAAGAATTTTGTCTGCGTAATTTTTCGAACCGCATTTATTCTGTCACTTAAGAAACAACCCTGCGATCGAGAAGAACAAATAACAACGGCAGACACCAACATACGCATCAATCGTATTGGAAGTTTTCAGGATAGTGAATTTGCAAATAAATTGGTGGATTTATTCGTTTTTTTTTTTAAGCCAGCGAGACAATTAATTGTGTGCAAGCATTCCATTCGCAGTTAAACCTTAAAAAGGAAGAAAAATAAGAAAATCATCTCGGTGAGTCCAACCTCACTTTTGACCGGAGGATTCCTAAAGTGTCTAATTTCCCTTCCAGCTCAGCAGCGGCAAGAACGGGATCACTAACGGTCACCGCTAGACGGCTCAACGGCTGTATAACAGTTTTTTGTTGAATTAAGACCAAAGCAGGAATTTTTGTGGTAAGTATAACCTCACTTCTGGCCGGAGAAGTGCTAAAGTTTCCTTTTTCACCCCCAGCCAGAGAAGTTTCATCAGCTTGGAATACCAGCGGTGTAGTGACAAAGCCGCCCGGAGGCAGCATCAAGTTCGGGACCCCAAAAAGTACACGGTTCGACAGAAAGGAGTCCATCGCCATCCTTGTGGTTCGCGCAATCGCTTTCTCCGCCTAAACCGGTGGCTTAATCGTTGGCCGGCAGGAAAAGGGAAAGAGCGCAAAGCCGAGGGGTGGTCTAGACCACCTGCTGTCGACCCGTGAACCTTTTGAGTCCCGGGAAGACGCAGAAGCGTTAATTTGAATGCCAGTGCCTATCGACGGGTGTGAAATTTTACGTCTTTACTGGACAATTCTACGTTCGTCAACAGTTCCCACTACGTTGTCGGCACAGCCTCCAACATCGCCGGAAACCATCAACCGCCGTAGTCATCATTAGCTGCAAACATCATCAGCTATAAACATCATTAGCTGCAAACATCATCAGCTATAAACATCATTAGCTCTAAACATCATCAGTTATAACCATCACCAGCTCATAGTCAGCAGTAAGCCACCAAAATCATCCCTTAGACCCCCACAAGCGGGAGGTTTTCGGTAAGTTCAGTCCAATTTTTATCTGACTTATCAAACCGTGGACAGACAGAAATATTAAGGCCCAATTCATGGGGCTAAATTAAGTGAAAATTGCGAGGAAGGTTACCAGCTGAAAAGAAAATGCACATAGTGTTATAAGCTGAAGATAATAATAATATAAGCCCAAAATAAAAAAATAAAATCTAAGCCAAAAAAAAAGAAGAAAAGAATTGTTTAAAAGTGACATGTATGGTGGTGCTAATTTGGAAAGAATGTAACGTAAAAAGCACCATACAATGTCGTGTTAATGCCTTAGGGTAAAATCAACCGAATTTGCATAAATTTATAAGTGAAATGAAGATAATGTAAATTGTGCTTGAGTTGCAAAAGAGATTAAAGTATAAAATAGACCTAGTTGTGAAAATTAAGTGATCGTGAGTGCTCCCAAAGAAAAATTTGTGTGTCAATGTTCATGTGAAAACTTTATGCCACGCGATAAGTAGTTACGGCCAAGAAAAGTTTTTTAATTTTTTATATGAGGCCTTAGATACTCCTAGAGTTCATCTAGATGTAGAGAAAAAATTTTAGATAGCCCGAACAGTCACAAGCAAAAGTTTTCACACGAACAGTGGTACGAGCACGATCATGCATTAAGATTAAGAAGTCTTCATGAGTGGAAGCATAAACATGATAGCGTAAAAATAATAATAAAAAGTAGAACAAGAACCTTTTAACAAAAGCCCACTGAAGTATTTTGGCATTTGTTAAGAAGTTCTCGTAGTAATTAATGAGAAGCTAGACTAAGTAAGAGGTAGGATAGGAAACCCAATACGGAATGCATAACTAACCGCCGTAATGGGCGAAATTTAATCCGCTATAATTCTAAGACGACCTGGACTGTTAACGTTTTATATTATTATTTTACATACTAATTAGTAGTTTTGATCTCATGCGAACTGCCTCTGAGAGATACTAATCCGTGAAAATGTTTCGCCGCGAGATTCTAAGGCATTCGGGGCCTAAGGCATTCGGGGCCTAACGAGTTTTAGTCTCAGTCAAGTCGTATTGAACATGAGGTTCGGTTTTTACGCGAAATAAACCCGTCGAACTTACTAAGATTACATAGGCATAGTTGTCAAACCGCATTTCCTGGGAGGAGTTCCCTATCCACCCCAGTAGGATAAGTTAACTCACGGTGTTGAGTTTTGTTTAATTGTAGTTAAGTCAAATTCTGAGTATGAAATACTCTTAACTTAGAAATTTAGTAATATGAATAATTGATTTAATGTTGAAATTTGCGATTAAGTCCGAAATTAATTCACCAGTATCTGGTGTAGCACATACGCGGTGCTATAGTTGTTAAGTAAGCGCACTTCGCCCTTGCGGCATCGTAAATTTTTCTCTCTTGGAGAACTTAAATTATTAAATTGTTAAATTTTAGAATTATTAGTCGATAGAGGCTTTATTATGAATTCTGCCCTATGAACGGGTTAAATAAAACAATTAATTATAACGTTTTCCGAAAATGAAGTATTTGAATATGGCTGGCTAGTCCGCCAAGGTGGTAAGGGATATTATGTGAGGTAAGTCGGATAAGCAACTTTACTATTTGGGACTCTGAAAATTAAACAGAGTCATGGTGAGGCAGCGGGGGCCTCATGAGGGAGGGCCAGACTGGCAATGTCATCCGTCAGTCACCATCGGTGCGTTGAAATGACCTTGCAACGAAAACGTCTTCTCTTTTTTCGAAATGAAACTTCTCGGTGTCAGGAATAATCGGGTGTTCCTTTTTTTTTTGTTTGTTTTCCATCTATCCGTGTCTACTGTTCGGGCTCCTTTTATTTTTTTATGTCTCAATTCTTTCTATGAGAAATGCAGCCTCGGTATGTAAAACAGTGATCAAAGGCAAGTTGTTGTTAAGCATGGTCAGTGGAAAGATTCCCCCCGTCCGGCGAGCTTCAAGCCCAGCAAACGCATGGCATACCGAGCATCCCGCTCGATCAGCTTCCAAACTCGTGTTTCGACATTTTCGGAAATAGCAACTTGGCTAATATGACACAATGGCCTCCAACGTGGGAACCGAAGATTCATTGCGTGAATCTAGAGGTGTCATACCCACGTTGCCGCCTAGTGTTGTAATATGACAGTTTTATTAGATTGGAGTGAAATGAATTCAATTGAGAAAGGAAAAAAAACATTGGAAATGCCTGAAGGCAATGGAAATTTGAATTTCTCGAATAAGGCCGGAATTATTCGAGAAAACCCTGGGGTTTCGGTTCTTCAAACAATAGGGTTTTGGAATACCGGTTTTGGATTTTATATGTAAGCCTTAACCACCTTCTCAACTTGAACATGTTTTGGAAACCGGAATCACCGGATGTTCTCATGAAAAAAATCCGGGTGATTTTGGGCATCAATTAATGTTACACACGTTAAGTTGGAACGACGCTTTAGGAATTGTTGTTGTTATTTTTTTTTTAAATTTAAAAAAGAAAACTAATTCAAAGAAAGAGTAAACCCGTTGTTAATAAAGTTGCTTAAAATACACATGGGAATTAGTATTCAAGATTTTATTTCGCTCATTTTTGGAGAACAAAATTTAAAAGCTAGTAACAATGCATAATGTGTCCAGAATATTGTTTTCTCTCTTCCCAAGCTTTATGGAAAGTTGTTAATATTGTTTCCCTAGATATTCGTAAATTACAGTTGTCTATAGAAAAAAAATCAAACCGTTAAAATTGTTTTCCTTTTTTTTTTTCTTGTGAACAACTTTTAAACAACTAAGGGCGATTTTCACACTCGTCTCAATTTATGCTTTTAAGGTATATTTAAATGGAGAATTTTAAGCTGTGACACTGGGCATAAGTGTGATCACAATTTTCGTCTACAAATTTTCACGAAGACTTAATTTATTTCTTTGAAAACTAAGGATTTTCAACAAAATAAATTAAAGACAAAGACCGGTGGTCGGTGGACGACTCACAAATCCGGTGGATCGGGTTTTGATTTCGATTTGAATACTCTATAGGTAATTCGTATTGATCCCGATTAACAGGGTGTTCGGCTGGGGTTTTAAACACCCTACCGAATAGAGACAAATCAGCGTTCTTGCCAAAACATGGAACTTCTGTTCCTTAAACACAGTCGTGAAAATTCTGACTAATCCAAAAATCTCGCTAAGGATATTCTAGTTAAGATTTCCATCATACTATAATTCCGTCGTGATATACAATTATAATATGAATCCCATCAGACAATACAAGTCTCGAATTGCTAATGGCAGAAGTTTTCCGCATCGACTGAACCTTTTCGGCCTTTTGCCGGAGTCCGGTATTGCCTAGGTACCCAATATAGGCAAACACGGATGGGGAAAAATATGTCAAAGTGACATCGGAAAAAATAACAAATTCACTCCACTGACTCCAAACACGTTCTCACCATCAGATCGCATAAGTATCGATGTAAGCTGTATTCGCATACATATCGGAGCATCGTAACTGTCATCTGGCCTCGACTTTATTCGATAACGTTTTACATATAGTCCCTCATATTCAGTAGGTTACTTACCCATGGTATAGTGCCCACTATTTTCATTTATTACTCCGTTGTCGTGATTTCCCGAAGGGTCCTTTGATTGGGCTCAGTTTATAGATTTCATTTATTGGGAAAATAACCTAAACAGTTGCACACTTTGTTCAAAAGTGTGTGTTAAGTTATATAGTACCATAGTTTCCTTCACGCTCCACATCCTGTTCCCGGACTCACGATTACATTTTGTTATACGAATTATGTTGGTATGATTAAAAGAACATAATAACAGACTTTTAATAGCTTCCCCGGTCTGCCGTTACTTAGGTTTAAATTTTCAGTTTTTCTTAGCTTTTCGTTTAATTTTGAGTTCTTGCGTTTCATATCGATCGCGGTATATATTGTCTTTCTAATTTAACCGCTCTTTGTATTTATAAATCTCGTGTCCGATTCCTTTTAGTTAACGTTATCTTTAATTTCCATTGTCCCATACATATATTGGCGAGTGTGTTTCCTTTTGGTGTTTTTTGTGTGTTTTTTTTACTAATAATTTTTCAATTATTTCTTTACAATCTTTTATAAGTAAATAACAATTCTTTCGTATTCTATCTAAAACGCCACTTACGGAACAGAATGGAAATATGGAGCTGTGAGACGAGTTACGTGTCATATATTTGATATCTATTTTTAATCCGCCGCAAACATTCCCTATCATCGGACTTACGATGTCTTCGTGCCCTTAATAACGTCCGATACGGAATAATTATCAGTATTCTGAATTGCACTTTACCACTTTACATTACGCCTAAGATCGCAATGAATAGAGAGGGACGAGTACAAACATATAATAAAAGATAAATTGAACTAGTATTTCTATCACAGTCTTGTTATGCCTTTATATCCTTAGAGTGGAAAATTCCGATGGACTTGCCCTGCAAATTTTCCAACTCATACATGTTATTGCCAATTGGTTTCACTATACGGCATTTCATGTATTTTCTGGAAAATTTTGCATTGATATTATTCCTAAAATCGCTCAATACTTGGTTCCTTCGGAATACTTCCTGGCCAGGTACGAATCGTGTTACTCGGGAGCGCTGGTTATAAATCCTGGAGCTCTTTTCATATGCTTGGTGGAGGTTAGTTTTAATCTTGTCTCTTATCAGCTGCAGCCGATCTACATTAGGCAAATGTTCCATTTGGTGGTCTACAATTGATCCTAGCCTTCTGGCCAACTTATAATCCGCCCCGTTCATAAACATGTAACCAAATAAGGCAAAAAATGGCGTTACACCTATGGCGGTGTGTATTGATGAACGCAAAGCGCATTCAATTTCACTTAGGTACGTCCCAGTGTCTGTGATCATTCTCAAGGTATGTTCGTATTGCCGTCAATACGGACTGATTCACCCTCTCGCATGCGTTAGACTGCGGTGAATAGTATGCCGTCTTAATATGGATAATCTTATAGTTTTCTATCATATCCTTAAAATTTGTTGCTATAAATTGTTGCCCGTTATCACTATGGATTATTTCGGGTACGCCGAACTTATGGTAGATCTCCTGTTCTAAAAATTTAACAACGTTCTTTGCCGTGGCATCTTTCATGGCCTTTAAAAACATGAACTTCGAAAACTGATCGACTACTATAATCAATGTAGATTTTATGAAATGGCCTGTCGGTTATGACCTCATTGCCTATAGTAGGCCGCATATTTTGGCAACACGACTTAGATTCTTTACATTTTACACAGTTGTTGACATACTGTTTCACCTGTAGGGCCATTTTGGGCCTTAGCCTATGGATAGTTTTCGATATTCCTCCGTGTGCAGCTGTAAGTGTATCATGGGCTTTACAAATAAGTTCATATGTCAACTCCTCAGGAATCCATAGCTTCCATGGCAATTAATCCAGTTCCTCAGGTCTATTGAAATTTATCCTTTTATACAATCTGTCTTCTATTATTGTCACATCTGGTAATCTAGATTGGTTTCCTGCACATGTTTGATTATGTCCAAGTACTGTTCACTTTCTAAAGCGGTGGTCTCGAAATCCAAAAAGTTTTCCTCTATTTCCTCGGCCATACGCGATAATGTATCCGCCACTACATTCTGCGACCCTTTCCTATGTTCGATTGTAAAATCAAACGCCTGCAACTGAAGTGACCATCGAGCAAGTCGTCCACTCAAGTCTTTAAGTGACATTAGCCACTTTAAACATGCATTGTCTGTTATGACGGTAAATCGCATCATTTCAACGTAGGGTCTGAATCGCTTTACCGCCAGTACGGCCGCCAAACATTCCTTTTCGGTGACTGAATAGTTTCTTTGACAGGAATTAATTTTTTGGGAATAAAATGCGATCGGGTTTTCGTTGCCATCATCATTTTTCTGAAACAGTACTGCACCGACTCCGTAATCCGATGCATCGCACTGAATAAAAAATGGTCTGGTAAAATCTGGATGGCGCAGAACTGGCGCTTTGGTGAGGGCATGCTTTAGAGTTTCAAAAGCTTCAATGGCATTTGTCGCCATTTTAAATTTTTGTCCTTTTTTCAGTGTATCGGTTAGCGGTGACGATATTGATGCAAAATCTTTGATAAATCTGCGGTACCAGCCTGCGGTACCTAAAAAACTCCTCACCTCTCGTGGCGTTCTTGGGCTTCTTATTTTCTGGATGGCCGTAAACTTTTCCGGGTTCGTTCTGAGAATGCCACCACCGACTATAAATCCTAGGTACCTCAATTCTTGGAAACAAAATTTAGATTTCTTCATTCCTATAGTCAATTTCTTCATTCCAGATTCCAATCCAGATTTCTTTAGATTTCTTCATTCCAATCCAAAATATTTTCAAGTGTGTTTCAAACTCGTCTGCAATAATTAACAAATCATCAAGGTAGATGAAGACATTGGATTTGAGTCTGCCTGGAATTACCTTATCCATGAGTCTACATAAGCGCTGAGCCGCATTGCAAAGACCAAATGGCATCACCCTGAACTGGTATAGTGGTCGCCCAGGGACTGAGAATGCCGTATATGGCTTGGCTGCCTCTTCCAGTTCAATCTGCCAAAAAGCGTATTTAAGATCTACACTACTGATATAATGGGTTTGATCAATGCGACCCAGGATTCCATCAATATTCTGCAATGGATATGAATCTTTAATCGTCAGGGCATTTAACTTTCGGGCATCCAGGCAAAACCGGTTCATCTCAGGCTTTCTCACCACCGTGGTTCAGTTGCTCCATGGGCTGTCGCTTTCTTCGATCACTCTCAAGGCCAACATATTGTTACGAATTTCCTTATTCGTCCTTTTTGCGTTGTTTTATTCCCAATAATAAAACAAGGTTCGTTTTAAATTACGATAATTACAACGGTTTAACTTCCTTTTATTTTACTTATATAGTACAACAGTTTACGTTATTTATAACACTTTAACAAGTCTTGTATTTTACTATCAATTCGCGTTGCTCACTTTACGGGGTTTAATCACAAACTGAACTCTCCATTCCAAAGACCTCCGCTATTTATACCAACTCACCATACTCAAATGAAGGTATATCTAGCGAATTCAAGAACCTTCTAGATGTTGTTGTTGCTTATCTTTGTAGAAGAATCTCGAATGGCGGAGAATTATCTTTACTGAGGTGAATTCATGCTACTGGTTTAGCGAGCTGGTACGTTGTTACAATGCATACTTTCAGGCGCAGCACTAACCGCCTGTTATTTACATACTGTTAGTAGTCATTAACAGCAAGTAAAAGCTTTTACTTATTCGTAACACTGCCCCCCACTTAAGCCTGTTCATCCCGAGCAGGCTCAACCCCCAGTTTTCCATACAGGGCTAGTCTTTCCAAATGCACGACTTTCATTTTAGCTCTTGGACTTTGACTTTTCTGGATTCTATAAACCACGTCATTTATTCGTTTTACAACCTTGTAAGGGTAATAGACCTTTCTTGCGCTGTGGGTTGAACAGTAAAACTAGCTGGCCTTAATGGAATCCTTCGGAATTTGCCGCTCGGTCGTACCTGGCTTTCATTTTGTTACTGACCACCTTTATTTTGTTGCGAACAAACTCGTGAAGTTCGCTAAGCTCTCCTGGGATACCATCATTCTCCCCACTGTCGGATGTTAGGCAGTTGCCAAACTCCACATTTCTAGGGAGCTTTAACTCCGTCCCGAAGACGGCACTAGCTGGTGTTCGGGCAGTGGTATCCTGGGTGGCCGACCGGTATGCTAGAAGGAATTTTGGTATGCGTTCGGCCCAGAATTTTCTATCCTTACTGACGATCTTGCTCAAATATTCTTCGAGAGCCTGATTAAATCTCTCTACCGTGCCGTCAGTCCGAGGGCGCAATGATGTCGTTCTCATACCACGATTTCCATTCCTCACGCATATTTCTTTCAAGATGGCAGATTCAAAATGCCTACCCTGCTCCGTATGCAGTTCTAAACGGACACCAAAACGACTTATCCAGTTGTTCACGATAGCTTTGCTTATTGTTTTCGCTTCTTTATTTGGAATAGCGTACACCTCGGGCCTTTTACTGAAGTAGTCCATAACGACTAGGGCATATTGGTTCCGAGAGCTACTTGGTGTATATGGACCAGTCACACTCATGGATATTCGCTCGAAGGGAGCACTTGGGCTCTCCTGATGTCTCTGTTCGCAACTCCTCCGCGTTGGTCCTTTAGTTGTCAAGCACTGGGTGAAGCCTGCAATCCACTCGGATACAGCTTTTGACGACCAACCCAATAGAAACGTTCCCTTAGTTTCTCCATAGTTTTGCCTTTTCCGAGGTGCCTACCACTCGTACCATTATGAGATTCTGCAATTATCTCTTTCACTTTCAAGGCAGGTACCACAATTAGATTTTTCTCCGTTTTTCCATCTTCACTTTCCCATACACGGTATAGACAGCCATCTAGCAATCTCAGGCTATTCCACTGGGCCCAATATGATTTTAAAACGGGGCTTTCTGAAGCGATTTCATTCCGCGTTAATTGTCTATCCCCTTTCTTTGCCAAAATAATTTTTGCCAATACAGGATCACATCTCTGCGCCGTGAAACACTCGTCGTCCGATTGAATTCTCAGGGATCGGACGTCAATAATTTGCTCCTTTATCTCAGCCTTAGAATCCTGCTTACGCTCGATTACATGTGGACGATCATTTACTCGTCCGGTATCGGCCGTTATCGCTGGAGATCTTGACCGTTTTCGCGGGTTTCTACAGTCCCGCCCTATATGGCCGCGTTCGCCATGATTGTCACGTTTTAATTTTGTTGCTTGCCATAGCGCTTTCGTGAGAATCCGAATCACTTCTTTTAGTTCACTAACGGCGTCTTTCAAATCTTTTGATTTGACTTCCGTTTCTACCCTTCGCACATGATGTGTCTGTTGACTGGAAACAACCCTCGCCGTCTCATTCGCCAAACCAAATGAAACTGTTTCCACAAATGTAGCTCTTTGTGAGGCAAATACCGCATATCTAACTTCAGGATCGTTAATGCCCCTAACAAATGCCTCTATCTTAAATTGCTCTAAGCAAGTTTGGGGTTCTCCAGGATATGCCATTAACACCAAGCGTTCCACATCCGTTGCGAAATCTTGTAGCGTTTCATCATGCTTTTGCACTCGGCCTCTTAATTCCATGCGATATAAGTCCTTCTTGTGATCGCCACCATACTTGGCACAGACGGGAACGCTCTGAAGGACTTCTGCTGCGTTGCCTTCCAGTGATAAAATTAGCTCTACTGCTTTGTCGTTGCTGTTCCACAAGTTCTTAATTGCGACCATTTCGAATTGGAATTTGAAATCGTCGAATGGTGTAGAGCCATCGAAACTGGGAGCTTTCAATCTACTAGAGCCTTCAGAAAATACTCGCACTGGACCCTCTTGCAACTGAAGTTCACTCATTTTCCTTTGCAATTCGCTTACATCATTTTTTAGTTCCCGTTCGACTTCCTCGAACTTATGTTCGACTTCTTCAAACTTCTGCCCCATTTGCTCGAGTTTTTCTTCAACCTCTTCGAATTTATCGTTCACTTGAATCTCCATATTGCCCACAACTACAGAGATTTCTTGCAGTTTTTCATTTGTAGCATTTGATGTTTCCTGAATAATTCTAGAATTCTCGCTTAATTTATCGTCCATAATTCTAGAATTCTCGCCAAATTTCTTTGCAAATTTTTCGTCCATAATTCTAGAATTCTCGCCAAATTTCTTTTCAAGTTTCTCGTCCATAATTCCAGAATTCTCACCAAATTTCTCGTTCATAATTCTAGAATTATCGTCCAATTTGGCCATCATGGCAGCAATCATTGTAGAAACATCTACATTACCAGTTGCTTCTTTTGCACAAACCTCCATTTCGTCTTTGCACTCGAACTGATATGTGTCAATGTTGATGTTTCGGCGTTTAAATTCGTCGGTTGATCCAATTTACTCAACTCCTTTTTTAGTTGTTCAACTTTGAGTTCTTCAAACTTCATCGTTGTCCTTAATTCGTAATTTCACTTCTGACACCAATGTTACGAATTTCCTTTTTCGTCCTTTTTGCGTTGTTTTATTCCCAATAATAAAACAAGGTTCGTTTTAAATTACGATAATTACAACGGTTTAACTTCCTTTTATTTTACTTATATAGTACAACAGTTTACTTTATTTATAACACTTTAACAAGTCTTGTATTTTACTATCAATTCGCGTTGCTCACTTTACGTGGTTTAATCACAAGCTGAACTCTCCATTCCAAAGACCTCCGCTATTTATACCAACTCACCATACTCAAATGAAGGTATATCTAGCGAATTCAAGAACCTTCTAGATGTTGTTGTTGCTTATCTTTGTAGAACAATCTCGAATGGCGGAGAATTATCTTTACTGAGGTGAATTCATGCTACTGGTTTAGCAAGCTGGTACGTTGTTACAATGCATACTTTCAGGCGCAGCACTAACCGCCTGTTATTTACATACTGTTAGTAGAGTCATTAACAGCAAGTAAAAGCTTTTACTTATTCGTAACAATATTATCTATTTCAGTGTAAACTATGTCCTGCACAGCTGGAGATATAGGATAGTGTTTATCTTTCACTGGCATTGCACCTTCGATCAATTTGATGGAATGCTTTTCTAGGGACGTACATCCAAGCCCTTTTTCCTCGAACGATGGAAATTTGCCTATAACATCTTGAAGATTTTTTCTATGTTCCTCTGACAGGTCATGCATTTTTAGCAGATGTTCTTCTTTAAATTGTTTTGCTTCATTAATAAGGTTTCCATCTATAGTTTCTAGGTCAAAGATGTCGGAGGCAAGATTGAATTTTCTCAAGAAGTCTACGCCCAAATACATGGTTTGTGTCAGATCAGGACATAAATAAAATAAAATTTTCTCCTCTTCGCCTTTAAACAGTGACCTTACCAAGGATTCTATGATCCTGTCCTGATGCGGTCTTTACGCTAGTGTAAAGTGGCTGAATCGGGACTGATAGGTCGTCCTTACAGAGGCTCCTGAGTCCAGAAGTCCTTTATAGGGTCTTCCGTTTACCTCAATTTCCACAAACGGCCTAGGGTCTGATTGCATAAGTGTTCTGTTTACCGATTCGCATATATTGTTTCGCATTAGTTTACGTTCTTTACAACTCGCTCTAGCTTTCCGGATTTTCTTTGAAATTGAAACAGGCCGAGGAGGAATTTCCGGCTGAGTCTTATCATTATCAATATTACGGGATTCCTGGTCTGAAAATATACGCCGACGTGCGATTTCATACTGTATTTTTCTTTGTTATATTGTTAAATAATGCTGCTTTTGTGAATATTTTGTTATAAGGGCATTCAGATTTACTTCGGGGGATTGTCTTGGGAACGTGATTCCCCCTTGGCAATCACGCTCTTCCTCGTGTTTCCCGACTTGCACTTCGAACAGTTCCGGCTGGTGACATCTGGATTACTACATTTGTAGCAAAACAGTGCTCTTTCTTCGGATGGACAGTCTCGAAACATATGTCCAACTTCGCGACAGTTCCAACATAGTATTCCCCTTATTTCTTCTACTTCAACGTCATCATCTCCATGATCTTCATATATTTGTTCCACACTCACTTCATTAGCTTGTCGCTGAAACTTAGGAGCAGATCTCATGAAGTGTACATTAAAATTACGAGGAATATGCCTCTCTGTCTCCAGGCACTCCAGTCTCAATTCTTCCAGTGATGATACTGGTCTTGAATAGACAATCCAACGAATGGGTTCCCGAATATTCCTCTTGGCGACTCTTATGATTTCGTCATCGCTGACATGATGCGTTAATTTAGATCGAAGCAGGTTTAAACTGTAGAAAAATGCATCCATGCTTTCCCCTGGCATTTGCTTTCTCTCCACCAGTTCATGTGACACATCTAGGTGCGAACTCGGTGTCTTATACTGTTGCAGCATTGCATGGCGCAGCTCCAACCAACCGGCTCCTCTGTTGGCGTGGAGATACAACCAGTACCAGTTACTTGCTGCCCCAGTCATTAAAATGTGGAAATCTCTTACAATTTCTGACCAGGGAATGTTATATTGTGACTGCAAATATTCGAATCTAAATACGAAATCTATCTATCCTAACCTTTTCGGCCTCAACTCCGAGTTGATTTGGCACTGTATTCGGAGGCAAATTATATTGTAATCCAAGTAACTGTTCGTTTGCGGAATTTGGAGCTGTGCCTGGTTGAGGGTAAATCTGATTCAAATTTTGAGATGCCCGATTTACATCGTTCGAAATTGACATATTCGGTTGGGAGGGAATTTACGCATTTGATGGTAATTGATATGGTGAGAATTGTGGTCGTATAAAATTCGGAGGGTATTGTTCCCGCATTGGTTTGCCCACATTTGCACGCGTGGGACCCCAATGTGTTTGACCAGACCTATCTTGCTCAAAATTAGGCGGTGGTATACTAAATTCTGGCATTGGTGGCTGTAAACCGGTAGCACCTTGCGGACTCAGAGGCATATTTGGTACGCCAGAAACAGTTCCAGTTTGTATGTGGCATGGTTTAGCAGTACCAGTCCGTTGACTTGAGCGATTATTCTTTACGGCGAGACGGTGGACTAAATTGGTCAAACTATCAATGGATTTTATTACATTATCTAATTCGCCCCTAAAGCTCGATTCTACAGACTTTTTCATCTGCTCTACGCTCTCCGTTACTACTGTCCTAATGTCTATTATATTGTCTTTGGGCACTTTTTGTATTGCCCCGCTATGCACGCGGGCTGTGTTTATTGTCTGAGAGTAATCTAGAATCCTCGGATTATTCGGTAATTGAGGCGCAGCTACAATCACTGTGGGATGCTTTGGTAATGTTTGCGCTTGCTCTTTTAAGCGGGGAACAGATCGGTCCTGAGTCATATCCTGCATAGAATGATCATTAGTATGGGTGTTTGCCATTTTCTTCACAAATCTTGGGGAGGAACGTTTTCTAGGCACCGGGGTATTTCGCGAAGCGTCAAAAATACTTTGCCGTATTCGTTTTCTACTCTTATTTTTCTTAACACTTTCCTTATTTTCTTTCCTTTCCTTATTATCGGCCATAGAACGAATAGATCCCGAAATGGTATATATAAATTATGGTTGGCCGTCTCGATCTAATAAGATACCTACTCAAATATTCTACATAAAACCTGAAAGTTATTCTACACAGTCAATTCTAAATAAAATAAATATACATCTGACAAATATAAGTATATAAAAAGGGTTGTGAAGGTCGACGCTACTCACTATCCTAACAAAAATACAAATAGTATGAGTTTTCCAAACGATTTCTATCTAATTTCATCAAAGGGTGGCTGTGTGATTTCGCATGAAAGCTATTGTGTATTATCAATAAATTCATCGTAAAAGGATGCATCTGTCATAATCAGATCTCCCCTAAAGTGTCGTAATTCATCACTACTTCGAAAACAAAAGGTATATTTAGAACTTATTTAGGATCTATCTCCACCTGCACTAAACCTGGTTATTCTTTGTAATCCCGATTGCTGCCGGTGGATAGAAATATATTTCGCAATACATCTGTCCTCTGGATATTATCCATGAGCGGCTACCGCTAAAGATATTCTATTCAAAGATTCACTAAGTACTTCTAGAACACAAAATTGACTGAGACTAACATTAACACATATGGAAAACACCGTATATAGTGACAACACAAAAGGCAAAAATATTGCACTCAACTTGCCCTGATATTGCACTATTCCGATTCTGAATTGCAGAAAATGTATTAAAAATATTGACTTATCGTACTATGACGTCACACAGCCGATCAGCGTCATAGTCTGTTTGGGTTGTGACCTCAGCATCCGATATGTCATAACATTAATACATTTGATGGGCTATTATACGCTCTTATGGGCTATGTGAGGTATATAGAGCTGTTATATATACGGTAATGCAAAAATTCACTAAACGCCGTTCTCTAAAGACTGCGTTGCATTCCGATTGGGCGCCATATTGTTACGTATCCATTGATTACAGGAGTGTCTCCGCGGCTAGCTACGGCGGCATCTCAGAAGGGGTTCCAAGTAGATGGCACTGCCCACAAACGTTTGATGTACCTATTTTCCCATTTAATTTTATGGGGTTCTGGTGTGGGCAGCCCGTCAGCTTGAGTTTATTTGCTCTATTTAAAATAGATTGAGATGCTTGAGTTAAGAGGATATTTCCACATAAAACAGCCAGAAACTTGCTTGTAAAAATCTTCACAAATATTCACCAAATTTTTCGCTTAGTTTCACCAAAGTCTATATGTTCCGCAACTATTTAGAAATAGGTTAATGGTCATTTCTTATTTTATGTTTTAACCTAACCTTTTGCGACGAGCTAAATTAGACCACGCACTTCAATTCGGTATCTCTAGCTTAAGACACTTCTCACGACTATGCAATTTAGTAACTTCATCATTCAGACCATGGTTCAACACGCAAAACCTTTTAAAGCTACAAAAGAATATTCTATACAACTCATTTCCCCTACTAATTTTCCCTCCGCTGCAGACCTTCTGATTTCACTATTCAAAAATAACAGTTTTCCTTTCGAAGTTCTTGAATGAAATTCTCACTTGTCATTCATAGTACCATTCATCAGGATTTGAATACCACTGTACAATTGCATGTCGACGGTTGGCAACACGATCATTTAACTGCCTTGCCGACCTACTACATTGTCAGCTGTTTGTTGTCTTAAGACATTTACTCGCCTCAGACCAAGCACAGAAAACAGACGCACATGTGCTATTTAGAAAACAAAATAACAAAAGAAAAAAAACGACAGCTATTGGGTCATCTTTGGCACCAATATGCCGATATTGCGAGATCCTGGTATCTTGTAATGTGCTCAACCCCACCCGGGAAGACTACAGCTGGTAATTGCCAAGCCATCCCTATACAGGTATTTTCCCACAGGAATGTCGCACCAGTCCATGGGTGATTTCGCGAAGACACCACAAATAAAAACACCTACTCATGAAAAGGGTATCCAGGTTAACCCCTGACGACCCAATCGCTTAATCAGTCAAGGCCAATCTGAACATCAAGTGACCACCTCTGGACTGAAGCCGGAAGCATCCCTACGCAACAACTGTTACCTTACACCATAGATAAAGGAATTGCCAAGTCCTACCACTAGGTGCTGTGTTGTCGTTTTGTAACTCTCACTGAAGTTTCTTATAAATTTCATGGACGTTTATTCAACACTGGGAAATTTGATACATACAAAAAATGTATCATTTTCCAGGTTGTGTTATTCGAACAACTAACTTAATTTTTTTATGTCGTTTTGTTCCCCATACATCAAGGTGTGTTAAATGCAGCCAACAACACAGAAGTGAGAACTGCCCTATATAATCTGATCGAAAAGGATAAATTATATTAGCGGTATTCATTCAAACGTGAAAGCCGAGAACTTTTGCTCAGCGCAAGTTTCCCTCGCACCGTTGCATGAGGCACCAGGTAAAGTTGCTCAGCGTAGTTGTGCTCAAAACCATATCAGCTGACCAAGATGGTAGCAGTAGCAATTGCATGTATTATGTATGTGTACTTTTTCTACTGTTCTAGTGCTATCACCTTATTTATCCATCCTAGTCAGATGACAACGAAATGTCAAAAGTTTACACGTTTCTCCATCCCACGTTTGCGCAGCAAATTTGCCTCGAAAACTTTCCACTTTTGAGCAAGTCGCTTTGTATGGGAAATTTGTTTGTTTTGACGTTTGCTGTGCAAGTTTACGATGTTTTCGAGTTTACGAGGTTCTCTCGAGCTTTCATGAAGACCACTATTGTGTCTTGTGCAAAAAACATGGTCATCCAACCTCAAATAAAGGATGTAAACGTTACAAGGAGCTCTTTCATAAAATTAGAATTAAGAAACAAAATTTAGCTTCTAACAGCAATAATATTTCAGCATTTGGTTAGTTGGTTGGTTGGTTGAAAGGCTGCAACACAGGATGCTGTCTAGCACACTTAGGCTAAAGAAGGCTATTCCTATCATTGTGGATAACCTGCCTCTCAACAAGTTAAGTAGTTGCCTAGTCCTCTTGCTGTCCACCTGTGGCCAGAGGACCCTGGCTTGTTTGCAAGTTGAAGTAAGTCTCCACTTATCCTTGAACATATCTGCAAACGGCAGGTAGAGATTAGCATACTAACACCTTCTTTTGCCAGAAGAACCTGTACCGTAGTACCCTGTCTAGCTAACGCATCCGCTACGCAATTGCCTGAAATGTCGCTGTATTCCGGTACCCAGATGAGCCTGACGTCAAAATACTCTGTCATCACCCTAAGTGATGAGTGACATTCTTTCACCATCAGGGACGTAGCAAACATGGCTTCCAGGGATTTTATGGCAGCCTGGCTATCTGTGTAGGTACGTATTCTCAGGAGGCTTGGGAAACTACTTTTCAGTAGTTAAGCAGCCTCCAGTATGGCGGTAATTTCCGCCTGAAATACACTACAGTGATCAGGCAGCTTGATGGAGATATTTACATTTAGGTCAGGGGAATGGACCCCATCAGGAGTACAGATGTTCAGGATAGCACTAAGTGAAGTGCAAGACGTCCTGCCTATTGCCCCGCTAACGCTAATCAGTGCTGATCTTTGAATTTTCATCAAGAAATTCAGAATATATTTCTTTTGGAGGGACCTCCACCAAACTACGGTGCCATAGAGAAGTATTGGTGTGCCTATTGCCGTAATAATCCGCATGGTGATCTTAGTAGACAGTCCCCAGCGCTTTCCTATCACCCTTTTACAGCAGTAAAGAGCAACAGACGCCTCTCCTCCACATCCGGCTTCCAAGACAGTTGTCTGTCGAGAATTATTCCCAGATACTTGACCTTTTCCGCCAACTGTAATTGCACCCCATTAATTCGGGTATTTTATATTTCCGAGAGAACAAGATAAGCTCGGTTTTAAGTGGGTTAAGCTATAGTGCGTTGTTAGCAGTCCAGTTCGAAATCAGACTAAGTAGGCTGGTTGTACGAATGCTAAGTAAATTGAGGTTTCTACCCGTACATATGATAGCAATATCATCGGCATAGGCAAAGACATGGCATTCGGCTCTGTCCAATTCAGGAAACAGTTCACTGACAGAAGTTAACCATAATAGTGGAGACAGAACTCCCACCTGCCGTGCCCCCTTCTTAACGTTCCTAGCAATTGTAACACCACCCCATTCAGCTTTACCGGATCTATCCACCAGAAGCTTCCCAATTAGGCGTGTCACTAAGCTGTCGACTCCTAGATTCTGTAACGACCTAAGAATCGCCGAAGGGTGAATCTTATTGAAGGCTCCCTCGATGTCCAGGAAGAGTTTTCTATTATGCTGACTATAGAGTGGAGAGCCGTCTCAGTTGACCTGCCCTTGATATAGGCATGCTGAGAACTCGATAGTAGATTCTGTAGAAGATTACTTCGAACACGAATGTCCAGTGACCTTTCAAATGTCTTAAGAACAAAGGATGATAGACTGATTCGTCTAAAGTTCTTTGGTTTGACATAAGAGCATTTGCCCGCATTCGGGACGAAAACCACTTTGGTTTGCTTCTAAATGCTAGGAATGAGTCCCAGCATAAGGCATACCCTAAAGATTGCCTGCACCCAACTACAAGATAGGTATAGTGCCTCCTGTAGTTGCGCGGGAATTATCCCGTCAGGTCCGGCTGATCTATAGGGCTTAAAGCGTCTAATGACCAATATCAGATTCTTTCTGCTCACTAAGCTAGGTGAGTTTCCGCCTAGCTCTTCTGGCTGATGACCAGTATTTCTTTCATTGTTGGGAAATTGGGTATCCAGAAGAATCCCAAGAGACCAAGAAGAGATCGTGTTTCATTAAGAACCCCGCACACGGTGGGTTTTAGCGATCACGCATTTTAAGCGTGCAGTCTGGTTGGTTTCCTCAATGGATTCACAGAAGTTGCGCCAGGATTTCCGTTTAGCCTTCCTGATTTCACCTTTATATGGATTAAGACTAATCTTGTAAACGTCCCAATCGCTTTGGTCGCCGCTCTTTTTGGCCTTGTTGAAAACCCGCCTAATGGACGATCTTAGATCCTGAAGCTCCACGTTCCACCAATGAGGTTGTTTGTTACCTTTGGCAGCATTATAACCACTGGTCTTACAGGATTCATTGAGCGTGTTCCTGCACGCATCAGTAAATTTGCCAACTAGTTCTTCCGACTCTTGCACCTTAGTCGGAATATTCGGATGGTTGGAGTTTCCTTAGGCGCTCACGATAGGCGTTCCAGTCCGTTTTCCTATAATTTTTAAAATCTTCCTTTTTCAGAGGTTCGATATTTATGTGAAACTGTAGATATCTATGATCAGAATATGAGCGATCAGAAAGTACGCTCCAATCGGACACAGTTGCATAGTCCTAGCCAAGTAGTAAAGATAGGTCTAGTACTTCCCTCCTAACCGAATTTATGAAGGTCGGTTCCTCGCCTCTATTACAGATAGTGAAGGTTTCGCTTATAATGAAATTAAAAAGAGACTCACCTCGATCATTGGTGCCGGTACTGGCCCATATTGTGTGGTGCGCGTTGGCATCGGCACCTATAATGACGCTACAATTCCGTCTTTTTCCTCCGATACAATATCCCTGATGCACTTCGGAGGGGGTGATTCAGTATGGCTGTGCGCCATGTACGATGATACTAGCCTAATGTCCCACTAGCCATTTTCCAACGAGAGGTTGATGGCGGTTGTGTCGCTATCACTAAAATTCTACAATAAAAGAGCATTAAATTTGTTTTTAATGGGTATGCAAGATCTTTGCCTACCTGGGGTTGATAGGACGAAGGATCTGTATCTATTGCACCTGATACCACGTATATGATCATTGACCATCCATGGTTCTTGCATCAGGGCCACATCGGCTCCACCCTTCGCAAAATGGAGGGGGTGATGGCAGATGCTGCCTTACTGCGATGAAGATTTATCTGCAGGACTTCCATCTTCAACTCCGGGTAACTCGATCACGGTTGTTCCGTGATCACCCTCACTAGTAATGGACCCATCTCGGAGCCAGGCAGAGCAGCCCCACAGGTCGATGATGCTGCCACTGTCGTCATCCAGTAGTGCTTCTTCAGCATCCACCGCCACTTGCATTTACGGCTGTGACTTCCGACTTCGACTCGGCCAGTGTGCCACTCAGCGTATCCACTTTGTATATCCTGCAGGGTACACTCATGAACCCAAACCGACCTTGGCCTTGGACTCTAGGGGTTTAAGGAATCCTTGTTCAGGATCAAAACTACCTGCCGGGAGGTTCCTACACGGTCCTCAACCTTGACCACCTTCAATCCTTCCAAACCTCACCTACCCGACTCATCAGAGCAGCCGATAAGTTTAATGCTTCCCTGGAACCATCCCGCGTCTTCGCAGATTGGCACAGTACCAGGGTTGTCGTTCACGATGTCCATGAACACCGTTAGAAGGGCTCCTTCCACGAGGCGCCATTTATACTTGGGGATACGTCCATCCAGGGTCCATCCTTCGCGACATCACTAAAAGAACTGCCGAGCACTGGGTGGGTTTTATGCCCCTTAGATGAGGGACCAGCTTTTGTATCCTCTTCCACTGAACGCTGTCTTTTAGTAACAGCCAGTGGAAGCTTTGTCCCTACAGACTTGGACCCCTCACAGACGCCCTTAGCCCGCTCCAAGGTGTTTACCTGTGCAGGAGTGAGTGCGGCGACTGGCCGTGCGGAGAGTTGACTAACCAATCTAGTGGCCAGTCGAAGATCAGCTCTGCGCTACCGGGAGGGGCAGAGATTTTTAGTTTTCCCCGTAGTTGGAGAGGGTTGATCACCGCCCGCGTTATTCGCAGTTACAGAGGCCCCCTTGCGTGTGACCACAGAAGACCTACGAGCACTAGTGATAGAGGAAGAGCCCGTAGGCTCGGGGGAAATCACAGGTTTTCCTGTGGCCGAAGAGTTTTTACTATTCTTGTTCATGTTGTTTGGGCCTGAACTTGTAGCCGCTATCTACGTCCGTAAAAAATGCAATCTGTTCGAAAAGAAGGGCCCGTGGTTGTATATGAAGCAGGGAGTTCCACGCGAGGGTTGACACTCCGCCTTATGGGACGGAGTGTTCAGAGCCAGGCCGAACCAAAGAGGGAGTCATCTCAACCTCACCATTACCACCAACTTAACTGTGACGGATTTCGAACGTACTACAAGACTTGCCAGGTTTTAAGGAGGCGGAGACGAACGGTACCTGCCTACTCAGGTCGCAGAGCATAGGACGTCAGCTCGAGAGCAGAAAATCAAATAGTTACGAAAATCGTGAACAAGGTCGTATCAGAGTCCGTGCCAAAGAGGAAGAAGATCATTTAGAGTTACCCAGGATGCACCGCGAGGAGGCGATCTTCACTACATTTCAGCATTTTCCAACCATAATATAAGTTACGCTAATATAGGTAGAGATAACTCAGCAGAACGTAGCTTTACTAACCACAACCAAAGTTATTCATTTCTAGAGGAAATAAAAAACACCGTGTTAGCCTTAAGTAAAGTTGCACCTTCAAAAGCAGCTTGATCTCCAAACAGCACGTATAGATGCTATATGCAATTTAGCAGATTCGGTATGAATTTGAATCTTAGCCCAACCCATATTTCGAGCAAAACATTGAATATTGTCTCTGTCAATGTCAACTCTTTAATAAACATCAGTAGGAGACTAGAACTCAATACCTTTTTAAAGACTAGCAATTCTAATGTAGTTCTTCTTAACGAAACCAAGTTAAACCCAAAACATAGACTTAAATTCGATGGATACACAATGTTAAGAAAAGACAGAAGAGGAGCAACTAGAGGAGTTGGAGTTGCCATTCTAATTAAGGAAAATATTAAATTTAGCAAACACTTGGATAAAAGAATTGATTCCATGTCTCATTTGGAAACATGCGTTGTTAAACTACGTATGCAATCTAATAAACTATTATATCTGATAGCTGCTTATTACCCATTTTTGAAGCATTAAATCAGCAAGATCCAAAGCACTACTATATCTTAGCCGGTGACTTGAACAGTAAGCATTCAAAATGTGGGAATATTACTAATAATTTAAAAGGAACAGCCCTTAATGATTGGATCTCCGCAAACGAATACAAATTTAAATGCAACTTATTTGCTTCAATAACACCCTTCTACGAAAGGACGAACTTGTTCCTAGACGTTTGTCTTGCAGACTATAGTCTGATAATTCAAAATATTTACGATTCTGTAAACTGTCTTAAATGTATTGGATATGACAGCGACCACTGCGCAATTCAAATTCTAGGTTCTTGTCAGAATGATTCAAATATATATGACATTACAGATAATGACAACAGAAAAGCACTTCATTACAAAAGAACTAATTGGAAGACATTTAAGAATATATACAAGAATATGCTTCAAAAAGAATCCTCCACACCAAACAACAGAAATTTGTCAAATCCTCAGCTAGATTATCATTTGCAAAAATTAAATAGGATAATCATTGAAAGAAATGTTCCGAAAATGAAATCTAAAAGACTATTTCAACCTCTACTGTTATAAAAAACCTTCAAAAAGAAAAATGCTAAATTCTAACAAACATTAAAAAACACAACCGCCTAGAAATTGTTCTTCCATTGAATATTCTAAGTCAAGAAAAAGCTAAACTTAAGATTATAAAAATTCTTATAGAAGTCAATATGAGAATACAGTTTAATAAACAAAAGGAATTTGATTTGTCAACTCTCCAATCAAGAAATCCGTCAAAATTTTCTGTAATCAAGAAACACTTTCCGAAATAAGACGAAAACATCCCTAGCCACGTAAATGTTCCATTTACATGCGAACAAGCAATCATAGATGCCGGATTATATTCTAGCCTCATGGAAAAAGATTCTATAAATAATTGTTTCATAGTCAAATACGAACAAAATATCCTCAATCTACTAGGATTTCATTTCCAAACAGTACACCAGTTCACCAATGTTTCGGTCAATATCTAGACATTAAAAATAGATACGAAAGCATGCACATGACTAAAACTACATTTAGTCCTAATTACACAGCTAACAGCGTAACAACTTCCCAAGAGGACAATTATTTTATATCACCGTATGATATAAATAACATAATATTAACATTGAAAAACAAATTATCTTCTGGAATTGACCAGGTTCCAAATGTTGTTCTGAAGGCTCTTCCCTTTAAAATTAGAATACAATATGTTGGACAATTCTTATTTTCCACCAGAGTTAATTGTAATTCCAAAAAAAAAATAAAGATAGAAACAACTTGAAAAGTCTTCGACCGATAAGCGTGATTCCAAACATAAGCTAAGTATTTGAAATAGTAATAAACATAAACTTAAACAAGACCATTGTGAAAAATAACTTAAACTGTTTCAAACAATTTGGTTTCAAATATGGGCACTCAACACTTCATGCAAGTAAAAAGTTTGTTACCGGCGCATGGTTTATTCACTTTGAAAAGTCCTTCGATAAGATATGGCTACCAGGTTTAATTACGAGACTGATGAGCTACCAATTTCCATTAAATTTTATTACCCTTATATACAGTTTGATCTTTCGAAGAAAGTTTATAGTTCATGTAAATAATTCCGTTTCTGGTCAACATTTCCATGTAGCTAATGGTCTTCAGCACGGCACAGTCAATGCACCAATTCTTTTTAGCCTATTTATAAATGATTTACTAGATAAATTAGACAATATAATTGCTTTTGCTGATGACATCGTCATCTACCATTCCAGCGATAAAATATGTGTTATCAATTTTCATCTTCAGAACAAATTCAAAATAATTGAAAAATTTTCCATCAACTGGCATGTAAAAATTAATATTGACATCCTTCAGTTAACGAGTGCAACAACAATGTTCGAAAATGCTGGAAACAATTCGGTGTAACTTCGTTTCAATCAAATGTGGCTATCCCGCTTTCTGAAAGGGTTAAATACTTAGGGGTTCACCTTGACAAATTTCTGTACTTTGACCACCACATAAATCTCCAAATTGAAAACACTAGGAAAAATGTTTGGATCAAGTCTGATCGATAACAGACTGAAAATTGTAAGGTATGAAACTTTGGTAAGACCAGCTCTATCGTAGGGCTGTTCGATCTGGTTCAATATTCCGCCTTGGTATATGGAACGGTTGAGGAAATGTGAAAGGCAAATTTTAAGATCTTGCACGACAATGTTCAGATCTCAAAGCAGTGGTTTTACTAAATACGTTTCTAACTTTAAATTATATAATGCAGCACAAATCGTTGACAATGACATTATCAACTTAATTAGAAACCATATTAGGCGGTGTCTTGATAACATGGATAATCCACTTATTAAAGCTCCTTACTATGAATGTGACGATTATTTCATTCCAGCGATTGGAAATGGGTTTGACCCTCCCGAATGCTTTTTATATTTGGATAAAAATGGTTTTATTCAAGATTATGATTGCGTGCCGTTGCTCTACCATATTTACAGAAGGGCTAATAACAAATCGATAAAAGAGCGAGTTTTAAATGATGAGAACAAAAGATTTGATATCCCCATTTCGAAAAGGAATAAATCCATTTCCCAATCCACCAGAAGAAAATGCTGGTGGCTAACCCCATGATATATTCCATTTTGGAGCTCCCCTCCTTTTTTTACTTCTCTTTTTATCTTATATGTACGTAATCTTCGCAATGTTTTTAAACTTTTCATTGCAACAAAATCACTATTATATATGTTTGCTTGTACAATATATATAAATTTTTTTGTGAAAAGGAAGTTTAAATCAGTTTTATGTTTGAAAAAAATTTGTTAGTTATACTTTTGATTATTTTTGTATATAAGGAAAAAAGACTTATTAAATAAATATTCATTAAAAAAAATTAAGTTTGCGAAAATTGCAATTGTTACTTTCTGAAAAAAAATAAAATTCTTAAAATCACGAAAAACACTGATTATAATTTGTGAAAATATTTGAAACTTTGTACAAAATTTTTAGTTTGTGAGGTTCTATGTTTTCTATATTGAATATTTTGATCTTAAATACTAAATTATTGCTAACTTGACTTTATTGATTTTCTTATCGATTCTCTTATTCTATGTTCTTTCTTGTTTGTTCTTATTATAGAATTGAGTAATCTACAAAATCTCATGTTCATGTAAAACAATGTAGTTCTTGCAGTAGTGTTGTAACATTGATATTTGGGTTTCACAGGGAATGATCTGGTGTCATTCGCTGACCCACAAAACTGTTTTACATCTACATGTTTGTGTGTATTTGTTATTATGTCAGCTAGACGTTTTTTTGTCTATTTGTTGATTTTGTATGAGCCAACATTTCTTGGGTTGGGGAAATTTGTTATAGTCTAAAAGAATTGAAGTGTTGACCGACATTTGATTTTATGAATTAACAAAACCTAAAGCAATTGGGTCAGCATAATGATTGGAGTTGATTTCTGCACGATTCGCATTTCTATTGCTTGTGTTTAGGTGCCGTTGTGTGTGATATGTCATTGAATAAACGTAAATGAACAACCACACACACACGTGCATCCAACATAGCAGATTTTGTTGACTTGACTCATTATCATATGCAATGCAACAGGAAGCTGATTTTGGAAATTTACAAAACTGTGAATGTCTGAACATATTCCCCACCGTTGAGCTGTGCTCAACCAAACTGTATATATGTTGACATAATAATTGTCAATTGCCACTGGTTAATGATAATGCCCTAGCGTTAACGTTCTTGACCTATACGACTATAAACAAATGTTAGTTCGACAGGTTTATTTTATTTCTTATCCTAATGAGACGGCAAATTCTGATGACGCGACATGTTGACGTACTGCTGCGAGTGGAGGTTGTTGACTTAGTTCCATGGTAGGATGATGTCTTCTTTTGTATATTGTCGTAATGATAATTCCCACTACAAGAATGAGGGCGGCATAAGCGACTGTTGCATGATGTGTCTTCATGTGGTTAAGTTTTTGTGGCAGGTCAGTTAGTACTTGTTAATGTAGTTGTTGTTGGATTTCAGATATGTTTTTGATGTGGTCCACGTAGTTTTTAAGATTAATCTTGTCGAATTGTGTTTTGTCTGGACGGCTTATGTCGGTGACATTGGCAGTGGCTGAGTATGACGTATGAAGGGACGTTGAGTACGTTTGATGCCCCTTAATGAACATTGACCGGTACTTCAAGATGTAATCTCGATTTATTTTTATGAGTCCAGTGCCCTGTAATGTTAGTAGTGAGTGTTCCTGGTCGCATACAGTGGTTATCTGAGTTGGGTTCGGCATTGTATACATCCACTGATTGCTGTGTTGTAGTTGCATTAGCGGAGTGTTGTCCATGAATGGGACCACGTTGCATCTGTCGCGAGTGATGTTGTTAAGGAGTGAAATTTCACATAAACATTTGTCTGCGTCTGCATTGAATTTGTTTGCATATTTGGACATAAAACTTCATCTTCGGTTAGTGGTGTGCAGGCTACCCATTGTCGCTTCATGAGTGTGTAGTATTCATCTCTGTGAGCGTTTATCACGATCAAGTCGCTGCATGGCCTAATGGCGATCATTGTGCTGTTGACAGGTGCTGGGATTGGGTGTAGCTTTAGAAGTTCCAATCTCACTGGTTCACATAGTGGAATTGTTATATAAAAAATGACATGATTGTCCATGATTCCTCCTTTCACGCTCATTATTTTGTATAACTGCAGGGGATTTTCTTGGTTGACCGGTAACTGCTACGATGGTGGCAGGTGATTTCTGACTTGTGTAAGTTCTGATTGAAGTTGAAGCGGTGATAGCAACGCTGGGCTGATATTCCCATGATCCGAATCGGAATATCAGCCCAGCGTTTGTATCCGGTGTAACCTTGCTTATATTGATGACAGTTGAGCAGATAGTGATACAAAGCTTTGGACCAGTTTGAGATGTTATCTTTCTTGTTCGCTTTCACGTAGTCTGGACTCAATTTGGTTTACTTGATCATCGAGGTTGGTGATTTTTTCTTTGAGCTGTAGCTCATCTTGTTTGAAGATGTTGAGGGTGGAGTCAATAATTGACGTTTGATTCCTTAAGAGCTGTTTAACGTGGTTTTGATCTTCCTTGATTAATGTGATGGTGTCTGGCATTTGTTCTGCGTAATTTGAGTCCAACACTCCAAACAGTGAATTGGCAATATTTCCAACAATGTTTATGGCACCACGTTCGCTTCTCTTGTTTTTCAGAAACAGGTTTCCATCTTTGAGGTCTGCGAAGCCAAGCTCAAGGGTGCTCAGTACTTTTTGACATGGTGTTCGTTGGGATATAAGCGTGCATAGATGCTGGAGTGCTGAGGTGCCGTTGGTGAATGCATTCATCTCTTGCACCTTATGGTTGTAGCTCGTAGTACGTTATTAGCCTAAATTCTGACCTTAAGATACGTGCGGTCCCAATTCCTTCAAAGTGTATGCCAATTTTTGGCTCAAACATTGTATGCCAATGTTTGGCTCAAACTTTGTTATGTTTTTCTTATTTGCGCAAATTAAAGGGAGTGCGAGAAGTGCAACGAGTATTGTCATCATGACGCTGGAGCTTGATGTCCTTCGTTTCTTCCTACTTGGCCGTTCGTCTGTTATTGATAGCGATGATTGGGCATCCTGCTCATCCTTGTTGGTTGGGCTTGCTGACAGTTGCATACTCGGTTGGTCTTTAACCGTATTGTCCTCTTCGAACCTTGGAAGTGGTGCGAGATAGTGAATGGCTCGTTTGAGAACCCCGGAAGCTGTCTTCACGTCTGCGACTCTTACTGCGTTGTCATTTCCTATGTATGTTTTGATGACATGACCTAGAGACCACTTCAGGACCGGGACATTGTCTTCTTTTATAATTACAATGGCCCCTGGTTCGAGGTTTTTTGATTGCTCTTGCCATTTATTCCGATGTTGCAATTCGTGCAGATAGTCTCGTGACCATCCAAAAGTCGTGTTTGAGCCGAGAGACCAGTTTCCATGTAGTTGTTAGACTTGCGGTTTGTGGCTCTACTTGTGCTGTGAGTGGTTCTCCAATCAAGAAATGTTCTGGAGTGAGTGCACCAATGTCATTGGGGTCATTTGACATTGGAGAGATAGGCCTGACATTTAATATCGCCTCAATCCCAACAACTAATGTCTCGAGTTCCTTATACGTCAGGGATACGTTCGTCATGCTTCTAACTAGAAGATGTTTTGCTGATTTGACGGCTGCTTCCCAGAGGCCGCCAAAGTGTGGCGCTCGTGTTGGGATGAAGTTGAACTGAATTCCTTTATTGTTGCAAGCATTCGTAATGGCTTCTTGGGCATTTGGTACGTAGATGATGGTCGCTAATTCAGGCAGTTTGTTCTTTTGAGAGCGCCGATGAATGCCTCGGTTGTGAGGTCACTCACTAGTTCTAGGTGCACTGCCACTGCAGCAGAACACGGCAATATAGGTTTTGTGTGGTCTTTTCCCGCGTAGTTTATAATGTACCGTTATCGGGCCACAGTAGTTGACCCCAGCGTTGATGAAGGGCCTGGCTGGAGTGGCACGTGTGGAAGGTAAGTCACCCATGACTTGATCGAGTAATGCTAGTTTGGCTCTGGTACATGTTATGCAGCGATGAACATTAGCTCGAGCCATGATTTTTCCTTTTCGTGTCCAAAATCGTTGCCGCATGATTCCAAGTAATGTTTGCGCGCCGCAGTGTTTATTTTCCTTGTGGACCATTTCGAAAATTAATTTCGCAATTGGATCGTTGTAAGGAAGCAGGAGTTAACGCTTCGAATCGAATGACAATGATGAAGCTTCAAGACGACCTCCTACGCGAAGTAGACCGAGCTCGTCTAAAAATGGCGATAGATTACGTAGATTACTTGTTCCACGTAGTTTTTGTCTTTTCTTCAGTTGCTGAATTTCATCCCTGAAGTCTGAATCTTGTATGTGCCGAATTATGGTCATTAGCGCCGTGTCCAGCTCGACCGTTGTGAGTGCTCCCTGTGTCTGCCGAAGGGCCCTTTTGCACCTGCTCTGGGCAACGAAGCGTAACACGTACGCCAAAATTCGTTGGAGGCGGGGAAACGAGTTGTTATGCTTGATGTTGTAAATTAAGTTCCTTGATATTACTTCGGTGACTAGTGCTTCGGGTGTCTTCCCTTTCCTTTCCAGGTTCATTGGAATTGCGAGGTGTGAACTGTATACGGCTGGCCACATTGTGTCTTGTCCATGTAAAAACAGAGGGCCACAGAACCACAGCGTGCAATCCTTAAGGGCTGTTGGTGAACTCCATCAAGACAGTACATCGGCAGGATTGAATTTTGAGCTGACGTGACGTCATTGTTCTACCCGGGTCAAATCTTGTATGATTCCAATCCGGTTGGCCACAAAAGTGTTGAAAGCTGCAGACGATGAGTTTATCCAGGCCAAAACGATTTCAGAGTCAGTCCAAAGCCAGATTGGTTCCATTAATTGGAGATCGGTTTTGATCCTTGTGGCTAGTTGGGCGCCAAGTGTTGCTGCGCAAAGCTCCAACCGTGGTATGGTGTGCCGTTTGAGTGGAGCCACTCCAGATTTCGCACAGAGTAGACGTGTCATGATAGTTCCGTTTGTGAAGGTTGATCGGATATACGCTACCGCGCCATATGCCTTTTCTGATGCATCTGTGAAGACATGTAGTTGCATTGATTCAGGTATCTTTCCTTTGAAAAGGTGTCTCGATACCCGAAGAGTTTTTAATGTGTTTAGGTCTGATCGAAACGTGGTCCATTTTGTGTGTAGATATTTTGGCAACGACTGGTCCCAATCGAATTTCAACTCCCATAGCTCTTGTATAAACATCTTAGCCGTTACGATGACTGGCGACAGGATTTCTAAGGGATCGAATAGCCTGGCAAGATCTGAGGTGACCGTGCGTTGGGTGATCCGTCTGGCAGCATCAATGTTGACCTTAACGCAGAAAGTATCATCTTTTGGAAGCCATGTGAGTCATAATGTTTTAATTGAATCAGCTTTTGAGCTTTCAATGTTTAAGTTCACTTCTTGGTCTCCTAGTGAAATATTTTTTAGCAGCTGTGGGTTATTGGCACACCACTTGCGCAAATTGAATCCATTTTCGCTCATGACTTGTATGAGTTTCTGCTGCAACGTTTTTGCTGTCATTAAACTGTCAGACCCACCAAAGCCATCATGGTCGTAGAAATTCTCTTGAAGAAATTGCGCGGCGAGCGGTACCGGATTGCGTTGTCTTTTGCCACTTGATAGTTGATAGTAGGCTATTGGCTGTGTTGTATCCTTTCTCCAAATTATGAGTTGAAACTGACGGTCGGCAGGAGATATTATGACTTGTCTGTAAATTTTTTCGATATCTGTCGTAAACACATATTTTGGGAACCTAAGCCTTAGTAATATGGAGAACAGTTCACTTTGAACAGTTGGTCTAGTATACAGTAGGTCGTTTAGAGAGTGTGATGACGACGTTTTTGCTGATACGTCGAATACTATTTGTAACTTTGTGGATGAGCTCTCGGGTCGTTGTACGCAATGATGCGGAATTAAATAGTTTGGTTAGCGAATTGCGTCTGCCGATATTTTCGTAATGTGTCCTAGATCCTCATATTCCTCCATGAATTTGACATATTGTGCCTTTAGCTCTGGATTTTTCAGTAACCGACGCTCGAGGGAGAAGAATCGATTGATCGCAATCCCGTGGGAGTCCCCTAAAGCTTCAGGACTGTGGTTGAACGGTATTCTAACTACAAATCGATTTTGCTTGTCATTGACAGTGTGCTGATCGAAGTGACTTTTGCACTGTTTATCTTCGATTGACATTGGTTTGCTGGTTGTCTTGATCTCCTCTAATTCCCAAAGCCGGGCGATGGAGACATCAAGTGATTCATCCGTCGTACAAATTCCACATGTCAAATCTCTGGTATGATCCTCTTGAATTTTTCCTGAGATGATCCATCCAAATACAGTGTTCTGCATTGTTGGAAGCTGCTTGGTTAATTTTATCTGTCCGATTGACAGTAGCTCATGATAGTGTTCCGCGCCCAGTAGAATGTCGATTTTATCAGGACGGTTGATGGCTGGATCAGCCAGCGTTAGATTCTTTGGGAATGACCATTTTTCAATGTTGATGAATTGTGACGGCTGTGGAAACAGGATACGTGGTAGCACAAATGCGTCCAGTTGAGTCGAATAACTATTGATTATTGACTTTAGAGCGACATTTACCCGATGTTTTGTTTTGGAGTTGGTAGAGCCGATTCCGTTGATGTTAATCCTTGCGTTTTGCATGGAAATGCCAAGTTGCTTTACTAAGCGCTCTGTGATGAAATTGACTTGCGAGCCAGAATCAAGCAAAGCGCGACATTCAACTTCTTTTCTTCCGTTTTTATTTGCACTACTGCTGTGCTCAGTAGAACGTACGAACTGAATTGTTGCTCATTAGCCGCCACTAACGAGGTGGCTTGCTGATTGCTTGGCGATTGAATGTGTGCGATGACTGCCCTTTCTGCAGCTGATGGAGCTATATGACTGGCTTTTTCCTGAAGCCTCTTGTGTTTGTTCCAGATGCAACAGTGTGTTGTGTTTTTTGTCGCATTTTGTGCAGCATCTTGACGTACATTGTTTCGATGAATGGCCCGACATTAGACAGTTCACCCATAGTCTTTGTTTTTTAATGAAGTTTAGTCGTTGGGGTGGTGTCATCGTTCGAAAGTTTTGACACTGGTATAGTGTATGCACCCCATTCTTGCATAGCCTGCATGCGGTATCTCCTTGATTTGTTGATGCCGCTGATACATATGATCTAGTATTCTTTCCTCTTTGACCCATTGCTTCGAACGACTGAAATCGGGTCTCTAAGAATTCTAAGAATTGATCCAACCGCTGTAGTTCCTTTGGGTTTGCTATTGATCTTTCATAGTCGTTGTGAATACCTCGATCTAGCTTCTTTAACAATAGGTGGAGTAGCAGTGGACTCCCCGAGGATGTGTCGACTCCTACGTTACTCCACGAGGATGTGTCGACTCCTACGCGGCTGAGGATCCACATGGTGGCCGATCAATCAGTTGTTGAACGAGCGACGCTACTAGTACTCGTTTGTTGTTGTACCGATCTTGCAATACCTTCCATGCAGTGTCATAATTTTCGGCTGTGGCCGAAAGGTAACTGATTAGGTTTTCGGCTTCACCTTTGAGATTCGATTTAAGATACCACATCTTTTGCACTGTATGCATGCGCTGGTTGTTCACTAATTGTGTGAAAAGGTCAAAGAATGCCGGCCACTTCAGATAATCCCCATCGAATTTTGGGATTGTTATTTTGGGTAGTGGTAAAACATTGGTCTGTTGCACCACCATATTTTCTAAAGTAGTGTAGGACTGCATGTCGTATCCTTCTTCTTCTGGATTGCAGCTGTTCTCCCATATTGAGAAATGCAACTCTTGAATTTGTTCCCATAACTTCTCCTTCAGTTTCATGTTTGATGCTGTTGGATCCATTAAAAGTACTCGTTTTAATGACGCTATCATAACGCTTTGCCTTCTGATTGCAGAGTTAGTTGAGGCTACTTCTGGTAGAGGTGTTGTGTTTGTGGTTTCTAAACCCACCAGTTGTTGTTTTCCGATATTTTTTTATAATAAGTGGTTGTGTGATACTCATGATCTACTGTTCCTCAAGACACCGCATTTTGATGTCGGTTGTCTCGAAGTTTGACCATGCCTCATTCAGTCTCCTAAGGCGTTCTCTATAGTACTCCAATGTGTTTCGGTTGGAGGGATTCGAGATAATTGATTGAATTGTTTCACCTCTTTGGCGTTAGCTGTTGATCAATTCGTCCATGCTTGGACTTCCTTCTGCCATTGAGCTGCCTGAAGTTTCAATGTGTCGTGGCGTTGTTTCAGCCTTTTGAAGCGGGAGCTAGATATGATCCTTTGGATCCGATTTTGTCGCGTGTTGCGTGTGGTGTCCTGTTCGAAGGACTGTGAATGACCAAATTCAAAATTTGGTGCTTTATACGTATGAGGTCCTGATTGATGTCCTGATGAGTGGACGGATGTCCTGTTGTATGTTTGCCAATATGTAGCAAACCAAAATACAAATTTTTTGATCCTGTGTCGGGATCGAAACTATTGAGCGTTGCGTGTTGTTTTTTCGGGGGTCACCAAATGTTTATTGATAGGACTATTTTGTCCTTCAATGGATTTTAATTTGAATTTTAATACAAGGTCGTTAACCAAGATAAAATTAGTTTCTGACTCAAGCACTTGAACTTGGTTAGAAGCGGAGATGATAGAGTGGTGTTCAAACAATAGTTTGTGAGGTTCTATGTTTTCTCTATTGAAAGTTTTGATCTTAAATACTAAATTATTGCTAAGTTGACTCTATTGATTTTCTTATCGATTCTCTTATTCTATGTTCTTTCTTTTTTGTTCTTATTATAGAATTGTGTAATCTACAAACTCTCATGTTCATGTAAAACAATGTAGTTCACGATATATAGGCTGCGCTGTTTAAGCGCTTCTACGGTGTTAGGCGACTAGACATTAGAAGTTCGTTTACCTTTGTCTTGAGCGAGCCAGGTTAGATAAAAAATAACTAATGTCAGTTTTTTACAGGAAGATAAATAATTGTGTCTATATAAAGCTAATTATCTGCTATATTCATCATAAATATATTAAGAAATCAGTTTTCAGAAATTTTGTATAAGTGGTTTGTGTCTTCGATAAATAAATTTATCGGATAAATTTGGCTTCACACCCTTTCTGTCGTCAGTAAGTGGACGGAGTCTGTAAGTATGATATATACTTATATTGCTTTTTTTGGTTTGTCGTTTGTGTGACCCATCTAACAATTCATTGTATTATCTGTTTTTTTTTCGTAATTTTTTTTTCGTTTGTTTTAAAAAATGGGTGGACTGGAGTCAAAAATTGAAAAACCAAACGCAAATAAAATTATATCTGATAATAATGCTTGAAATTGTGTCTGCTTAATTGTTGACAACACTGTACCAATTCCATAAAACATCATTGCAAAAAAATTATATAAGATTGGGTTATCTTGCTACTGGAATTGATAAAGTTTAAAGTTTACGCCAATAGTATTTAAATTTCCACGGAATGGCAACTGATCGGTCAGAAGTATAAAAGAAAAATTCGATAGATCTTATAAATGCTTGAATAAAGACAGGCCCACAAAGGGCGAAACTATCGAAAAGCACATTAAAGTTCTGTTTGAGAGTATGGAAGAAATTAGAGTAGTACTCAACGTCAACTACTCCCGGCTAACTACATCGCACACATCAGCAGTCGACAATATCGTCACAAATGTCAGGGGCAAACTTGTTTCAATTTTATCGCGTAGATATTTAGATGTAAAGTTAACAAACAACCTCCATGGAAGTATAATTTACAGTGCAAAGACTACAGCAAGTACTTCCAAAAGTCTACCTTCACCGGAAAAGGACAAATTAATTGATGAAGACATGGCTCAAACTATTGTCGAATTTTTAGGACTGGCATCTAAACTTTTACCGGAGTTCGATGGAAAGTCTGAGAACTTAAGTTCATCTTTGGACGCATTAGCTTTAGTAAATTCAGTAAAGGGTCCCCGTGAATCTGTTGCCGTAGAGTAGGAAAAAATCAAATTAAAAGGTACAGCAAGGAACCTAATTTCGCCTGAATTGATATTTCACGAAAACATAGGTAAACTACAGTCAAGGGTGAGTCCACTGAAGTTTTAATTCTCAATATTAGACAAAATGCCAAATCTGCCAATAATTTTGTTCACGAAATAGAAGACCTTAAAAAATCTTTAACAAATGCATATGTTGCAGACGGTCTACCTGGCTCATTGGCAGAAAAATATTCCATACACGTGAAAAATGCCTCAAGCGAACGAGTGCCACTTATTATGGAGTCGGACACGTTCAGTAACATAAGTGAAGCAGTGAATAAGTTTGTTAACTTGTGCTCTGATACTAATTCGGGCTCGAATGTTCTGTTCTATAATTCAAGATAGGGACTGGGTTGCGTGGTGTAATTTTCAAACTTCTGCTGCCGAGTGTCAAGCCAAAAGTACAAAACACAACAACTGGGAGTCAATTTTGCCAACAAAATCGATTAAAAAAAGATCCCAATTAACACGAAAATTGTTAAAATTAAAGATTGCTCTCATACTCTACATGTTTTCCTCGTAGGTCTCGGAACTCGTTAGTACAAAAAGCGACTAGTGCACACTCTTATAGTATTACTCGGTGAAATGTAGCAAGAAGTACAAATTAATAATCAATCGTTAAGTAAATAAAAAATATAGTGAATTGATCCCGTTAGGAATATGAGTTCAAAAGTGATACGAAAAATAAACCTACTCTCTGATGAAGATATTTTACTAGTGGGAAAATATGCAAGTAATATTTTAGGAGCCAAACTACCATCTATAAAGCAAGTACTTCAATTATTTTTTTTACAAAATTCGAGTAGAAAATATGACAGTGATAAAGAGTATGAAATATACTATTGGCGTTGCACTCGAATTTTGGAACAAATCAAAAATTCCTACTTTACATGAAACTAATTGTGTGCGGAAATTGAGGAAAATTTTGAAAACTGGAGACATATTAAAAAAATTGTCAAACCCCATACGAAAAATACCGCAAACAAGAACAAGATGACGAGATGGAAAATTTTATATTTGATGTTGCAGCTCCAAATGCTCTAGAGATAATAAAAATACAAATACAAAGATTTTCTAGTGCTTCAGAGGAAGAGAGGTCGCCCAGGAACAATGTATGGTATTGATAGAATTTTAACGCAAAAACAAAAACGTAAAGAAAAAGTATTGGAAGAAGAAAAAAGCGTGTTGAAAAACATAAAGCTCAAGGTATTTAACTCACAAGCTATTATATTTATATAGATTTTATAAAAAAAAATCTCTTATGAATAAAATAGCTGCATTAGCCATAAGTGTTGAAGATAACATAGAAGCCGAAATAAGAAATGATTCACCGGACTCCGAAAACGTCTCAGACAATATAAATGAAATTCCAGAAAAAGATATATCACAAACGAAATTATACGGTGCTGTTAATTTTATTGACGACAGAATGCTAGCAAGCATGGACAAATGCAAGCTTTCGACAAGGGATGCTATGCATATTGTTGCTGCAACAGCTAACGCAATTCTGAATAAATTACAAGATGTTTTCCCCGCTGCTACACCTATCAATTTAGAAAATCTTGTATTAAATCGTACCACGCTTCAATTAATGTGAAGAGAATATCGTAGAAGACAAGCTAAGCAGATTATCGATGAATTCAATGTAAGTATCATAGTTGCTTTTATATTAGGCTTTATATACTTTTTTAAAACTGTTTATTGCAGATTCCTGAAGTATTTGTCCTTCATTGGCATTGGAAACTCCTTCCAGAAATAAAGGGTACAGAAAAGAAAGATCCACTGGCTCTCGTTGTGACAAGTGAACGTATGGAAAAACTGCGCGGCATACCGAAAATAGAAAATTCTTCTGGGGTAAATATAGCTAACGCCACCTACAATTTTTTGCAACAATGGTCACTTGATGGATTAGTAGAAATAGTGCATTTTGATACCACAGCCACTAACACTGGGGTTAATAATGGCGCTGCATATTTAAAATAAATAAATGGTTTCCCATTACATCCCATGAAGGGACTAGGGAGAACTTCTCACAATCACTGAGCTGTGCGCTTTCCAGTTTCCACTCATATTTGCTCGAACAAAAATTAGGACAAAAGCTACTTTTTCTTCCATGTCGCCTCCATATAAGTGAATTGTTGGTAAAATCTGTATTGGAAATGAATTTTGGGAAAACATCCAGGCCAGAAGTTCTTCTCTTCAACAGATTTGACAAGTATTGGAAACACATTTAAGCTAGCACCTTCAAGAGTGTAATTTTGGACGAAGAAGTGGTACGAATTTTAACAACATCGCACGTAGATTATTTGAAGAATTTTTGTATAAATGCGTTAAAATTCCATTACGTGCGTGCAGATTATAAAGAGTTGCTTGAGTTAACACTCCATTTTTCACAATTTCGTTTGCCTGGTGCAACATCGCATGCACGATTCATGTCAAAGCGCATTTATTGTTACAAAATATTTCTATATCGCGAACAGTTCAAATTGACAGCAGCGGAATTGAAAAGTCTTCTTGATTTCATTCAAAACGTTGTATCTTATTTTGATAAAGAAGTTTCGACCGCATTATTGCAAAAAATAAGAAACCATTTGTGGTATTTGTCAGAAGAAACTGTTGGCCTTGCATTTTTTGACGAAATCGTGCCGTTGGGAATAAAAAAGATGATGGTCCAAAAACTCGACATCGGCAATGACATACACGAAACTAATGAAACAATTTCGAAAAGGAATGTTGTTAATATGGATGAAATTTTGTCTTACGCGTCAAGAGATATATCAGATTTCGTTTCTCCACTCTTATAAATTAATCAACTCAATAAAATTAATCAAATAAATAAATAAATTTTTTTTATCATTATATTAACTCTCAAAAATTTGTATTTGAAGCACATTATTCAATATAACTATTAATATTAATATGGAGACCTTTGGGCCCACTAGGCTCGACTAGGCACCGTTGGATTGACCTGAAAAATTAGGACATGATTTCTTACACCAAACCTCATATTTTAAGCACCGCAAACAATTAAATTTAAAAAAAAAAATGCGAAAATGCGAAAAAAAAGATGCGACCAGTCTAATGTACACCCAACCAACATACCCAATTTTGTTCAAATACCGTTAACAGGTGCAGAAGTAATGGATTTTTAATTTGTGATTTGTATGGGAGGTAACAATCCCGCCCATTTTTGGTAGTTCATTTTTGTCGTCGAACATTAAACGAACCGTTTGGGGTGCTATCACTGACATTATCGTTTTGTTTTTAATTAAATCTCGCTTCAGTGTACCCGTTTAACGAGTGCAGTACTATATACAGTGTTACAAATGTATTTATGCAATACTTTAATGCAGGCAGATGACAGGTGAAGTTAATATAAAGAAGACAGACAGGTGAAGTTAATAAAAAGAATTTAAGAATAGAACGAATTAATTGTTGAAAAGTGAAGTGAGACGGTGTAAATTCCTCTTGTGAGAAAAAGAGAATTTGCATTCAAGGAAGAAGCACTGATCAATTCAGCCCCAATGTTGATTAAACGCACAATATTTAAATGGATTTAGGGCCGGTTTCAAAATAATTTTTTAAACTTAATAGGTTGAAATTGAGATATAATAGTTGAATTTTATTTTTTTTCTTAACGAAAATTATCGAGTCTGATTCTGGAAATTAACTGAGGTTATACTTGCCTGTAGTGGATCATACAACTACTGAATAAGAATTTAAAGTTGGATTTAATTTTATTTATTTAATTTATTGAAAATTAAAGGAAATAAATAATGACAGCAATCTTCGCCCCAAAAGGAAGCATGCGTGACAAAATTAATTAACCAAAAAACCGCCATGCTTAATAATATAGCCAGAATAAAGCGCACAATTAGAGAAGCTACGGTTGCGACCAATCCTATTGAATTACAGTGCCGCTTAGATATTCAAAATTCTTTTATTGGTCATGCTATGCAATGCCAAGCTGAAATCGATATTGTCGATCCTTCCAATGATGCTAGAACTGAGCTAGAGGACTTATGTGTTTCGACAAAATGTCTGCTTAATGCCAAATTGGGCAACAATAGAAGGTCAAGCACTTGTAGCTCGACTATAACTTACTCAGCTCACACTAGTCGACTTCCGAGTACGAGACTTCCAAAATTTAGTGGAAAGTACTCGGAATATAAAAACTTTATTGGTTTATTTGAAAATTTGTTGGATAATGACCCAACGCAGACAGATATCGAAAAATGTAACCATTTGATATCCGGTCTATCAGATGAAGCTCTTGCAATACCAAGTAACCGATGAAAATTATTCCAAGGCTTTAGAAAGTGTCAAAAGGGTTTATGATAATCCATGTTTAATAGTTTTTGAAAATATTTATAAGTTAGTAGATTTAGAAGCCTTCGTCTTCCGCCTTGGAGCCTTGAGGAGCATGATAGGCACAGTGTCGGCTATATATGATTCCCTCTTGTCAATTGGCGATGATAAAAACATTACAAACGCTATTACAATCCATCTCGTCATGGCAAAAGTTGACCCAATTACTAGAACAAAATGGGAGGAACAGTTGGACTATGACAAACTGCCACTCTGGAGTGACTGCGAAGCCGCGTTAAACAAACGATTTCAACATATCTTGTCGAGACCAAGCTGAGAATTATAGGAAAACTAAGGCAAAGACATTTTAGTGCTAAACAAATTCGCCTCAAATTTCTACAAAATGTTTATTTTGTAAATCAGCACAACATTACGTGTCTACTTGCCCCTCCTTTACCGCCATACTAGTCCAACAAAGATTTGATTGCATGAAAGGTGCGAAAGCTTGCATCAATTGTTTAAAACAAGGCCACAAAAGTTCGAAATGCAAAGCTTCAAAATGTCGTGCGTGCGGTCGTTCACATAACACCCTTTTACATCAGTACAACACTTCAGCTTCACAAGTTAAAGCTTCTGCTAATTGTAATCAAGACCAGCAATCAACTTCCAGAGTTTTCGTCAACCATTCATCTTCCCACGACGATAATGTTATTCTACCGACAGCTCTTGTCAGAATAAAAGACAAGTTGGGCCAATATGTCTATGCTACATCATAACTAGATTCCAGTTCTCAGATTAATTTTATTATCGAGGAATTAGCACAGCGACTGATGATAAAAAGAGAGAACGCAATTTTAAATTTATTGGTCATTGGCAAGACAAATTCAAGTTCCCAATCTAAAGTTCTAGCAACTATAATATCCCGAATTCTCATCAGAATTTTGGGTGCTTCGATCCATTTCAAAATAATATCCTGACGGGAGAATTTCAACGGTTGGATGGAACATTCCAGGAAATGTCGAACTTGCGAATCAATTAATTTTCAAACGTGATAAAGTTAATATGCTTATCAGAGCTGAAATGTTCTTTGAACTTTTGTGCGTAGGTCAAATTAAAAAAAACTGTCCTGGGATAGATAGTTTTGGGAAAATACAAAAACTCAAAAATGGCTGATTCGGCATTGTGCAACACTGTCACAAATATAGAAAGCGAGAATTCTCTTGGTACAATTGTGCTGAGATTTTGGGAACTAGAAGAAGTTCCAAACGAAGCAAATGTTCTCTCAGTACAATATCAAAAGTGCGAGCATCATTTCGCAAAGTTCTGTTAGACGATTGTCGTTTGGCAGATATCAAGAGGCTTTACCATTTAAAGAAGACTCTAACCTCTTGGGTCATTCTTACGACACAGCTGAACGACGCTTTCTTTCTTTAGAATGGCGGTTGTCAAGAGGTCCTCATATGAGAGAGATGTATAACGGTTTTATGGAAGAATGCATTGAGCTAGGTCACATATCTATTTTAGACAAGTTTAATGATGTTACGCCCCGGAAGTACTTCCACGAAACTTCGGGTGGTTTTCGATGCATCAAGTAAAACATCATCAACAGACAACACCCTGTATAATGAAGGCCTTAGCAGCAGCGGTTTCAAAGGGGAGGTACTCACACTACAGCTGGCCTCACAACACTGTGCGGAAATAGTGAAGAAGTTAGTGGATGATATCTCTGCACCTGGGAAGGCGGTAAGCTAGCCCTTGTTAGGAGAAAGGACATCCCCAGACTGACAAAGGCAGCCGAATATATAAAAGGGTGGATCAGCAAGTTTGCATCGGACGCCATACTGAAAGTCATTGGCCAGCAAAACGCCAGACTAACCGTGGATAAATGGGTCGTTTTCCACAGAGAGGAATGGCACGAGGGCACTCTCCTTGTGATCGGCATTGACCCGGCATCCATGGCTGGTATTTCCAAGAATAAAGGTATGGTGTTCTTTGTAACCAAAGCCGTCTTCATTAAAGTTGGCAAAGTGCCAATTGGCATGACGACCGGAGGAACACAGCGGGAGAATTCGAAGAACAATGAAGCGAGTGGAGTCTCGGCGGAGCAGACACCGCAAAATAAGAAGGAGGAAGTGACCGAAAGTATCACCAACTACCAAGAAGACCGGTTACTGGAGGACCAATGCTAGAGGTCATCCAGATAAACCTCCACCGGAGCGAGACGGGAACGGAGCGAGACGGGTAAAATACACATTGCTTTAATACAAGAACCTTGGACCACTGGGGACAAGGTTATTGGATTAAATTATATTAACCACCAACTATTCTATACAAAGACGGGTTTCCGTCCGAGAACATGTATATTATGCCGGATGCAACTGTCCTGAAACAGGGAGATGGAAATATATACCTGGCATCAGTATACATGCCATATGATTCGCCGACACCACCACCTTCAGACAGGTAACGAAGTATTAATAGGTAATGACTCTAACTCTCACCACACGTCGTGGGATAGTACTAACTGTAACCGTAGGGGTCATACCCTAGTAGAATATTTGAATACTAACGACCTTTTCACACTGAATATTGGGAACAAAGCCACTTTTGTCAACAAAATTAGGGAAGAGGTGTTAGATATCACAATTTATTCTGAACACCTTATAGATGAGATTCAAGAATGGAGGGTTCAAATGAGCACTCATTCTCGGATCACAGATACATTAGATTCAGGATAACACGGTCACCGCCGTAACCGATAAGATTCCGAAATAGGACCAAGACAAACTGGACAAAGTTCGGAAGCCTACTTAGGATTCGACTAGATCACCCTCAACTCGAATACTCTAGCAGGGACGAATTAGACGATAAGGTTACAACGACAACGCAAGCACTAGTAAAGTCTTTCGAGGACAGCTGCCACTTCGGGAAAGGAAATCGGCCCAAGAAAAACCCTGGGTTAATACGATATCTAGGGGAGGATGTCCGTAGACTTTACAACAGGGCCACGCGTAAGAAACGACCAGTATAAGAGGAGTCTCAGTGAATACAACGCAACATTGAGAAAAGCGAGACGCAACTGCTAGAGACTAATCAGTGAACAGGTGGACAGCTTCAACGACATGTTGAAGATGAAAAAATTCCTCTCTAAGACCCACATACAGGCGGAAACGCTATTAGATGACACGGGAAAGAGAATGGATACAATGGAACAAACGCTAAAGCACCTGATGAATACACACTTTTCAAATGGGAACGCGGAACCCACAGAGGAATGGCGACAAGGTGAGAATGTAATACACCAGACACCAATTATTACAGACCAAATGGTCGAAAAAGCTATAAAGTGCTTTTCCTCATTTAAAGTGGCGGGACCGGATGGGATTTTTCCGGCTATCCTACAACATGGGGTTGACCAAATAGGAACCCATTTGGCAGGAATTTTAACCGCATGCTTTTTTTATTTATTTTGCTACCGTTACAACAGTTTTATAAAATAGAATATATAATGATATTTACATGGTTTGAGTTATTACTAGATAGTATTGCAGCAAGTGAGAGTATGTTTTTTTTAAATGACTCACATTATAATTTAATTTTAAGGACATTCAAGGTAAAAAAAAGATAGTAAAAAACCTAATGAAATTTAAAGAAATTTATTTATAATTGCTTCCAGCAATTTCGGCGAAGAATTTGTTGAAGATGATTATAATTCTAAATTTCTTATTAATTCGTAATTTTAAGATCTATTGCGGTCTTCAAAGCTTATTGTCAATCTTCGGACCACAGAGTTGAACATATCGTGGTTAAAATTTTTGTGCAGGTAATATGTGGAGTATCGTCTGGGTAAATTTTAAATAATTTTCAGGTTTTTATTCTGTATTATTTTCAGCTTTTTCAAATGGGTTTTTGCACATCTGTAGTACCAGACCTGGCATCCATATATCAAAATCGGTCGTATACATGTCTTGTATAAAATAGCTGTATTTTGTGTATTTAATGCTCACTTTCTGTTAAATAACGGAAAAAGAGCTCTTCCACAGAGAATGGCTTTGTCACAAGTTTGAGCAATATGGCTTTTAAATGTAAGCTTTTTATCAAGAGCCATTCCTAAATATTTTATAGAATCTTGTAGAGCTATTTCAGAGCCCTGAATAATAAGAGGTATGCTTGGTGTTCATTTGGGCGATTTGTTATATGGGAAAATTATTGCTTGTGTTTTGCACTCGTTTATTTTTATTTTCCACTTCACAAAATATTTTTCTGCATAATGGAGTGCCTTTCTCGTATTTTTAATAATGACATTTGAGACCTTGCCTGACATTATTATGGCGGTATCATCTGCATACAACGCTGTGGAACGGTTTTTTAACAATTTGAAATCAGATGTATAAATATTATATAATACTGGCGATAGTACTGAACCCGCATGTTTAAAATACGCCTACACACCGAAAAACTGGCAGGAGGCTAGGGTAGTATTTATACCCAAACCTGGAAAAGCAAGCTATGCAACGGCATAGGCTTATAGACCAATTAGCCTTACCTCGTTTCTACTCAAAATCCTGGAGAGAATAGTGGACGACATGGTGAAAAGTGGAATACCGAACGATATGCTGAAGTTTAGGCAACAAATGCAGATCAGTGGAAAACCGCACTTCATGTGGTAACCTACTACACAGAGCAATCTCTCAATGGTAAACTATATACACTCACTGTATGCATAGATATTGAGGGAGCGTTCAATAATGTCCGGACCGAAACACTCATCCAATCTTTAGACCAATTTATGGTGGACCGGGCATTAAAAGACTGGAACAACCATATGATCCAGATGGATAATCTGTGGTTCCCATGATCCCATGATGGATAATCTGTGGTTCCCATGATGTAAATATTAGAGACAGGGTACAACGTGGAACTCCACTGGGAGGGATTATATCACCACTCTTGTGCGTCCTCACAATACACAGTCTCCTAAGGAAACTTACCGAAGAAGGACTTAAACCAGTCTGCTACGCAGATGACGTTATAATACTACTTAAGGGAAAGAATCCTAATCAATTATGCAGAGAGGCCGAGAGGGCACTGAGTATAGCGTATAACTGGGCACAGCCAAGGGGCTTAAATGTAAATCCGGAAAAAACGGAAATATATCTATTCACAAGGAAGACGAAAATCTCAGAATATGAAGAGCCACGATTCCTGGGAAAGATGATTAAAATATCCAATAAGGTTAAATACTTAGGGATAATCTTAGATCGGAAACTGAATTGAAAGCACCACATAGAGGGCAGGGCCAATAAGGCCTACAGATGCTGGTCGCTATGCAGAAGGGCTATGGAATCCAATTGGGACCTCAAACCGAATATAACACACTGGCTCTACAGAAGCATAATCAGGCACGTACTAACATATGCTTCTGTAGTATGGTGGACGGCAGTTGAGAGGAAATGTAACATCGCAATACTGCAGAGGGTTCAAAGAATGTGCTGCATTGGTATTAGTGGCGCAATAAGGACAACCTCGACAAGAGCCTATTTTATGTATCCACCCAATCGAGATTAGAGTCAAATACGAGGCCGCCCTTGCGGCAAAACACCTACAGGCAACAGGTGAATGGATCAACAGGGATCTGACGTCAAAACACCGACGGAAAATTAACGGACGGATAATTAATCTGACGGAATACCTGAGCTAAGGGTTAAGGCGAATTGCGTGACTTTAACGCCAACTAGAGACACCTTGCAGAATGGGACCCTGGCACAAATGCCAAATAGGACTCGCTGCTATACGGATGGCTCTAAGCTAGGGCAAAACAAGGGTCCAGGATTCTTCATTGAAAATCCAGCAACGAAATCCCATCTACACCTCCAGGATCATAATACAAACTTTCAAGCGGAAGTTCGGGCGTTTACGGAGTGTATCAAATGGCTCGGCGATAATACAAACCTAGCCGAGGCAAATATCTTCACGGATAGTCAAATGGCAATCAAGGCAATATCATCTGAAACTGTCAAATCTAGAACGGTCCCAGACAGTAAGAAGGTGATAAACGATTATTCTGTGCACGGCAGACTCAACATCATCTGGGTATAGGGGCGCGGCATATTCGCCAACGAACGAGCGAACCTCACAGCAACGAAAGCCAGGAAACTCCAAACGGTGAGCCTAGAGGGAGCGAAACCCTTTGGGTGACGAAGGCTGGGTTGAGTAAATGGGCGGAGTCGACACATATAGTCCAGTGGAACCAGGAATCAGTAGGCAGGATGACAAAGATCCTATGGGGAGACCCAGACGGATTGAGGGCAAAAGGTTTGCTGAAACTGGGAAAATCTGAAATGAGGAAGATGATGGGAGTCTTAACGGGGTATTCGGGATTACGGGCCCACCTGTCCGGTATTGAACTAGTGGCGAATAGTGAGTGCAGGGCATGCATGGAGGACGATGAGACGATGGAGCATTTCTTATGCCACTGTCCTGCCTTCACACAAGCTAGATCGAGATACCTTTCGGACAGTACGATACCGAACATGACCAAAATTGTGGCTATGAACTGGAAAAACTTAAGGAATTTCGTGAATAGCCGAATTCCTATGAGAGATATAGTAAATTAGTAGGGTAAACTTAGAGCTCACAACAGCTCGAATCAGCGGCTTAAGTATATTTCTACTGACATCGGAACTTTTTGATTGCTCCTTTTGAACACTCAAGATCGCACCCCTCTTTTCAAACTAACTAACTATATAATTCCAAAGAAGTATATGAAAGATGACCTTTACAAGCTTCAAATACAAATAAGCGAAGAGAAGCTTTTAGATAATGAAATTTAACCACACAATCTTCAAATAAGTAAAAATGAGTTAATGGAAAATGAAATTCATTAACGTAAACTTAGAATACGCGAAACTAAGTTTGTAGAAAATGAAATCTAGCAATTTTAACTTTGCATTAGTGATGAGAACTTTTAAATAAAATAAATCTATAAACATAAAATTCAAATAGGCAAAGAAAGTTTATAAAATACCAAATTCGTAAACTTGAAATCAAAATACGCGAAAAGAAATTAATAAATAGGGTAATTGGTAAGGTTTATCGTCGAATAAGCAGAAAAAAATGTTTCCAAAAACGCAATTTTACCAGCATAAACTGCGGATGAACAGGTAGACGTTTATGGCAATGAATTTTATAAACTTAAATGTGTACGAGTACCCAATCTTCATTTTAAATACGGATGATCCAACGTATATTCCTACTACTAGCAGATCATCGCCGTCAATTATTGACATTGTGCTAACAAATTCTCCAATGTACATAGATACACCGTATGTCATTAACGATCTTAGTTCTGACCATCTCCCTGTCATATTTAATCTTAATTCTAGCATCACCCATAACTCGGTCACTACTTTGGACTATAAAAATGCAAACTGGAAAGAATTTAAATCTCAGCTTGAGAACAAATTTTCAAATTCTACAATGGATGTAAGTCAGAACATTTGTACAGCAGCATTGACGAAAAAATTAAATTTTTTGAAGGTAATTTGTTAGAAGCTGAAGCTAAATGGATCCTAAAAGTGGAAAATATTCCAAATTGTTTTAAACTTCCTGTCAGAATTAAAAAATTAATTAGTCTAAAGAATTTTTATAAAAGACAGTGGAACAAATATAGACAGCAAATAGATTATGAAAATATGGAGCGATTGGTTCTCGATATTAAAGAAGCTTTATTTGTTTTAAGAAACAAAAAATGGAATAACCGTATTTCAAATCTAGATAAAGGTGAGAAACCTTTTTGGAATATTAGTAAAGTACTTCGTAAAAAACATTTACAAATGCCGTCACTGAAAAAGGATGATTCAAGAATTCACTCCAGTCAGGAAAAGGCAAATGTATTAGCTGATAAATTTCTTGAGAATCACAAAATCTCAGAGAGTTTGGGCGTGCCCACACAAAACGCAATGATCGCCGAATTCATTAACAGATTTAATGTAACTGACGTTGAGCCCAATACTTCAGATTTCATAAGTTTTGATAATATTGTTGATATATTGAAATCTATAAAAAAAGAGAATGTCTTCAGGAATAGATAATATTCGTCTTATTCTTCTCATTCAGTCGCCTGCTATTGTTATTAAGCTTAAATATTTTCCTAATACATGGAAACTAGCTAAAGTTATACCGGTACTTAAAAGTGGTAGGCCGGCAAATGAGGTTGGAAGTTATAGACCAATTAGTCTGTTAAGCTCACTTGGGAAAATCTTCGAAAAAGTTATTCGTGATAAACTATTAGCTTATACTGATGAGCACAATATTATTTCCAACGAACAATTCGGGTTCAGGAGGTTTCACAGCACTAGCCAACAAGTCAAAAGAATTTGTAATCATATTAGATCGAGTTTCGACCACAAGGAATCGACCGCTTTAATTCTCTTAGATGTCGAAAAAGCATTCGACTCTGTTTGGCATGATGCTCTCATATTCAAATTTGTTCAATTTGGCTTTCCTCTTCTTCTAGTAAAACTGATAGACAGTTTTTTAAGATTTAGAAGATTCAGAGTTTGCATTAACAACGCATACTCACCTGATACTTTAATTTCAGCCGGTGTACCTCAAGGCTCAGTTATTGGGCCTTTATTATACATAATTTTTTGTTCTGACTTTCCGACACTGGAAAATTGTAATACTGCGTTATATGCTGACGATATTGGTATCTTCACGTCTAGCAAGTCACCCCAAATCATTACTGATAACCTACAAAATGCAGTACAAAAAGTAAACGATTACATGCGCAAATGGAAGATAAAATTGAATATTGCTAAAACGCAGGCCATCTTTTTCACGCGAAAAAGAAACGTCCGTAATCTACCAATTTCTTGTTTGCACTTATCGGGGCACACGATACCATGGTTAACAAATGCCAAATATCTAGGAGTAATTCTTGATACAAAGCTTATTTTCCGCGATCATATTAATTCTATTAAGAACAAATTTAGCATTGCAATAAAATTATTATACCCTCTGATAAACCGAAACTCAGATCTGTCAACTGACAATAAAATCTTATTATGTAAACAAATCTTCCAATCAATTATACTTTATGCTTCACCTGTCTGGGGAGTATGTGCAAAGTCCCACATTAAAACATTACAGATTTGTCAAAATAAATTATTACGAATGATGTTAAAATTGCCTTGGGATTACTCTACAAATAGATTACATAAGGAGTCAAATGTAAAGCTGATTTCAGAAAAAATTTGTGATTCAATAACTCGTTTCAATTACCATTGCACAATGTCAGACAACCCTCTAATCGCCAGCATAGTTTGAACTGAACACAACCACTATTTTCTTTTATATAATTTAATTGGAAGGTTTTTGATAGTAGTATTTTCCTTCGTAAAGTAGTTATTTTATATTCTTTCCTGAATTTTTTTTCTTTTATAATCAAATTATCATATATAATGTTCTAGAATTAAGGTTTTCTGTTTCTTTAATAAGTTTAGATGTTTAAGTTACAAATATAAGAACATTTTACTACTTAAATAAATAAATAAATAATAATAAAAATAAATAGCAGTTTATGAGAAGTTTGTAAGCATAAACTGCAGACGGGCAAAATAAGTATTTAAAATCTCGAACTTCGAATAGACAAAAAGAAAAGCTGGTTGAAAAATAACCCATATAAACTTAAACCTCTGATAAGCAAATATAAGTTTATAAAGAGTAATTCATGAGCTTGGAAAGTACGAGAATGAAAAGATATCGTACATTTCGTAAGTAATGAATTTTATTGAACTTTATTTGTAAGGGAAGGAATTTAAGACAAAGGAATTGTAAGGAAAGGATAAAAATCTAGACCAGATAGCGAATCCCATGATCTGTGGCTTAATGAATCATTCACAAGTGACCTCGACTGTTGGACCAAAATTACTTATTTTGATTTACATTTTTATATATTTATATAACTATTAGGAGTTTCACAAGCTGTCGTACTTGGTCGTATTTTTATACAACAGTTGTACAATTTCTTTTGTTGGTTTCCACATAAAACTAATATACGACAATACAATCGCGAGTGATATTTTACAGTTTATCGTATTTTACTAATGCTGTTCTTGTTCCGAGTTTGTTATTACCGTATACATTTGATAAGTAACATCACTTATATTGTGATGTTATTAAGTATTATTATTATTTTGTTATGTTATTATGTTGTTGACGGTATTATTTTATCCTTTTTAATTCAGTTTAGGCATTTTAGTTATAAAAAATATTTTTCTTCAATGAACTGTTTCTTGAATCAGCTGGATAAATACGACATACAACAAAAAATGCACTAATGGTGTGCTCACAACTGTTGTACTTATTTACGACAATGCAATACAACGTACGACAATACGAGAAATTGTGAAAACCCTATATATCATAACATCACGAACAGTGCTGTCTAAATATAACCACGACATAACCAAGTAAAATAATAAAATATTCTGGTACCTGTTGCGTACCACTTTTTGAATTGTTCGCGCTTCCCCTTCGAGCATTTTAATTGTAATTGAATATAAATAAGTACCGAAGAGTAAAGTAATTATCGTTAATAATGAATCACATTGTTTGAATATCTCCCAAGGGGAGTAATAAATTGAAATTATAACGTTGTCATAGAAATCCCGTATTAAATATGGCTGGCTATGCAGCCTGTGTACATGGCTATGCAGCCATGTAATCTTACAGATTTAGGACTCTGGAGAAGTAACATGGCGAAGCTGTAGGGTCTTCAAGAGGGAGGTTCTAGCTAACATCAAGATCCGTCAGCTCATCAAAGGTAAGGTAAGATGATCCCTGCGAAGACAGCATCTTTCCAAAAGTAATTTTTCGGTTCGAGTTAAGTTTAGTTGGTTCTTTTTATTTTTGCTACAAGAAACTATCATACGCAGGACATATCGAGCACCCCGCTCGATGAGCATACAAACTCGTAGGTCAATTCTTTTAAATTCGCAGCCTAGCCCTCATGACACAATAGCGCCCAACGTGGGGCCCGACGTCAGTTTTTGTAGTCCGGTATGGTTTATGATAATGAGTAAAGCTCCCATACAAAAATGTTTTTTTTATAAAATTTGCACACTGTTCTAACCGCCACAAGGGAGCCTTAAAGTAAACCAATTTATGACCGATTTTTGCAACCCAAACAGTTTCTCGGAACATATCTACCCTCTATCTTCAGTCCTTAAGGTGGTCCCTATACAACATTTTATTTTTCATAAATTTTTGATGTGTTAACGCTATAGGCGCGGGAAGGGACTTAACTCACACAGTGAACACATCCCAACAAAGTTTGTCCGACTGTGATCACACAGATTGTTTGGCGTTAAACTTTGCCGAAACTGCTGGACCGATTTGTATGAAATTTTGTGTGCTTATCGGGTAGGTCTCAGAATCGGCCAACATCTATTTTTCATACCCCTTACTGATAAGGGTGACCCACCCCTATATAGAACACAGATTTGTCCGACTGCGAAACACAGATCGTCAGACTGCGAAAAAAACACACACTGTTATAGCGAAGCACTCTCAAAGCAAAGAGAATAATGACGTGATTATACGTATATACAAATGAGATATTAAGAGAGCAACGAAAATTGTGTGAACTTGTGTAGCGTATGCACGAACATAACAATGTATGTATGTACATGTGTCTGTTGCTTTGCATTCTCTTTGTTTTTTGTTGGAATAAAACAAAAAGTATTAAGCAAGAAAATAATGACACTTGTCTTTAAATATTCTCGAACGAAAGTTTTGGTTCGTGTTCTATTCGAAATAAAGTTGGTTTGGGTTTCACAATCTTGTCGTTACAAGTCGAATGAAAACATAAAATTTTTCAGTAAAAATTTTGGTTTCTCTATTTCGAATGTGATGTCACTTAGGAATAAACATGAAGTCAGGCGAACGAAAATTTCGACTTAGAGGAACCAAATTTGAGTCGAATATGAGTGACTGATTTTCGTTCGCTTAGCTATTCGTTCGAAATAGAGAAACAGGCTGTAAGTGTTAGTAAGTATTATTTTTATTCTGTTGTTCGACCATTTCTGTATTAATAAATAATCAATATTCTTCGAGCTTTTCACAATTGTTTTTTGGTTTTAATTGTTAAATATTGTTTATATCGCCTGATGATGCTACACAATGGAGTAGCGAAATAGCGAGGAAAATAAACACAAGAACTGCAAATCTGAGCTCAAGCTCGAAGAATATTGATTATTTGTTATTAAGTATTAATATTATTTAAATGAAACTTCATATTATTTAATTTAAACAAATAAAACGCCTTTTTTATTATTGTGAAAGGTAAGTCAAATAAAATGTTGGTGCGGTGCACTCTCAGAGCAAAGATAATAATGACGTAGTTATACGTATATAAAAATGAGATAGCAAGAGAGCAACGAAAATTGTGTGAGCTTGTGTAGCGTATGTACCAGTGATGCCAACTTAGCTCTTTTGGGGCTAGATTTTTCGAACTTAAAAAACGCGAAAAAATCTCATTAACGCTTTCTTGGAAAAACGCGTAATGTGCACGCGTTTTGAGATTTTATTTAGCCCTCCAGCCCGTTTTCTATACAACACCACTTTGCTAAAGAATGTTAAATTCTTTTGCTTCTACCGTTTAACATCGTTGACCGTTTACTTCTATTTTTGTATTGGTTATTACGCTTAATACTTATAAATTTTTGGGTCGAGAGACACCCAAAAAAAACGTATGGGGAGCAAAACCCTCTTTTAAGAATGAACTAAACCCCCAATGATGAGTCCAAGGCACTATGTATTTATAGCAAATGTATGATTGCTTCAAAACACTTCGATATACGCAACAAACTATTCTAGATCACAAAAACATACAACCATACATACAAACATACAACCAGAGATAGAAAAGAAAAACAAAAATGGCTGGCAATGCTGGCATTCATCAAATCAGCACTACAAGCATCGTTTTCTTCGGGTGGACATCTGAAAGGATTTTCCAAGAGAGGAAACGAGAGGAAGTTTTTGTTTTATTAGAAAGCGCTATCAAGAACATTTCGTGGGGAATATGGCGTCATTCAAATGACTGCCGCGACTTCGGTGTATATCAGGCTAAATTTGAACGATGATGATGGCTGTGCTATCTGAGGGCACTGGTATTTATCATATATCGCACGGTGTCTGTGACCAGTACACGTAGCCTCTGCGTGAGATAATTCTTAAATCGGTCGTACAGAATGTCCATTGTGGCATTGGCTGCGTAGCATGTAGCGATGTCCTGATGGAACCACAGATCGGTAGCGCTCTTCGTTGACGGTGGTAGCAATGCCATCATCGTCTTCGAAGAAGTACGGACCGATGTTGTCGCCGGACTACAATCCAGACCAAACAATTGATATTCTGTACATACACTGCCACTTGGTAATGATTGGTATCGTCCTAAATCCGGCAATGCTTGTTGATGTACCCATTTATTCAAAAATGGTTGTCGTCGAAAACGAGAGCACAGCGCGCAGCGTTGCCAGAAGCGAACACTCATTTTGATAATAAAGTTGTATCATTCGCACCTGTTGCTCGACACTGCAACTTGACATGGTGATTTGTCTCTATTGTCGGAAATATAATTAACAGCAAAATTAAAAAAAAATAACACAACCTACCAGAACTGTTAAAATCTGGCTGTACCTATTGGACATTCCCTTATTTATTAAGCGCGTTGTAGCACTTTTGAGATTTTTCTGGTCGTTTTCGTTATTTGGCGCGTTTTAACACTTTTCGTCGTCGAATCTTCGATGTTTGTAGAGGTTACATGCATTGATGGTTTGTTCGGATTATGTAACAGCGGATGGTGTTTTGTTTTACACCCCGAAACTCCGCACTCTTTGTTGCTGTAACACCTCTTGCGATGAAGGCCTACTCCCACTTTTCATTTAATGCAAGCGATTTAAACGTTCCACAGTTCGCCATCTTGTGTTCATCGGCTTTGCAAGCGACGCACGATTTGGTTGTTGGAGAATCTTCATGGTAGGCTCGCACGTGTGTGTTTGATGATGCAGTTTTGCCAAACGACGGAGTAACTACAATGCTGGCGGCTTCGGCAATTGAATACAACCAATTGCTAAACGAAGTCAATATGGGAATGTCGGTACTACGCAGCTGCATTGCCCAGTTAAGTTTGTGTTGGTTTGGAAGGTTATCGACGAGTTCCTTAACAAGCATAGGATTAATAAGATGATCCTGCATGCCACATGACTCAATTGTTGCAACGGTATTTTTCACGGTAATCGCAAAGTCAATAAGCGACTCGAGCTTCTCCTTTGGCGGTGGCATATTACGAGCCCTGGCGATTGCGCGTTCTAGAATATTCTCTGGTCTCTCAAAACACATCTGCACCGTTTGTATAATTTCAGGAACAAGGGCTGGTATTAATTCAGAAACAAGGGCTGGTAGTTTGCTCTTCACAATCTCTTTGGCTTTATCTTTAAGACAAATTTGCAATCTAAAGACGTTTTCCGCATTTGTAAACCCGCCAATTTCTGTGCTGCTCCTGGGACTACTTACGAACAGTGGCCAGTCATCTGAGTCGCTATTAAATGCTGGTAGCTCGTGTCTGGCTGCGATTTGACTTGGCGTTGGAAGTATTGTGCTTTTTCCTAAAACAGGAGGGTTGCCAAAATCTAGTTGTAGCGGTGTTTGAGTTGTTGAAGCCGTGGTGGCTAATAATTTGTATTTTTCATCTAAATATTGCCTTCTTCTTCTTGCCGTTCAAACTGCAAGTCCATCAGCCTCTGATGCGAATTGTCCATCGCGTTTGCATGCATCCGTGAGTGGTATTGTTGCGTTGTCGTTGCATACAATTGTGCCGCTGCTGGCGTCGTCATCGCGTTCACATGCACATGCGAGTGTTGTTGCTGCGTTGTTGCTGTATATACTTGTGCCGGTGGTATACCAATGGAGTTAACGGGACCACTACTTGCGATTTGTGAGGGTACAAAGGTCGAACAAACTCCATGCCATTGAGTTGACATTGGCGCTGTGGACAATGTACTCGTGGTTCTAGTGGTTAGTAACACCGTTTGTGCGGTCGTTGCTACAATTGCTGGAACTGCTGGTAATAAAGTTGGTAGTTTTGGTGACGATGAGGATATTGGCTGTCCCTGGGATATGGTGATATTTGTAGAATTTGTTGCAATAGGTAGATTGCATTTATCGCAGTTCCAGTCCCTATCCGCAACACCACTGTTGACTCCCACACATCCATAATGGGACCACCTGTCACAGTTGTCACACATGACCATCCTGTTGTCATCTTCGTTGACGCACTTGTCGCAGCTGTGACCTATGTTTCTACTCGACATTGCACTTCAGATTTTATATTCCTTTGCATGTTTTCTTTTTAGTATCACTTTGTGTCATTTTATCGTAAAAGTTTTAAAGAACGTTGCGGTAGCGAACGTAGGCGTTCGTCTCGTTTCAACAGTTTATTATTTTTTCCGGCACACTTGCTTATCCTTTCCACTTTTTTAAATAACGCAAATTTTTAATTCAAATTATTTATTCACGAATTATCAAAAACTTATTATTAGGTAAAGAAGAAAGGGAATTGAAGAATTAAAAAAAAAAACTTTTAAACTTTTATTTTGAACGCACCACTTTCTAAATAGCTACTGACTTCAATTTCCTATTTGCATTTCTAATGTGTAAGAGAATAGTGGTGGTACAATTCTAAAAAAATACACACATATGCAAAAATACATTCCAATGGTATGGGCGTCTTTTTACAAACAATGCAATGCAATGAGAGATATGAAAAAAATTTTATATAGAAAATAGTAAAGAAGTTATAGGCGTAGTTAACAATATATTTTAAGAAAATGTTCATATTTTCAGAAAGGCTTCTTATCTCAAGAGAAGAAAAGGTTGTTGCGGCCATTTATTCTATAAGTCATCGTCTAACTTGCCCAAAATAAAATTACCTACTTTTTCCGGAAAATATAACGAATGGACGAACTGGTTCAATACATTCAACTCGATTGTAGGTTCAGATAGTGATTTAGATGACTTTTCTAAGTTTGTTCATCTCAGATCTTGTTTAGCTCCAGTGCCATTGGGGACCATAGAATTTTTAGAGGTTACTGGTCTTAATTACGTAAACGCACTAGAGTTACTGAAGAAACGATTTGAAAATAAATCTGTCATATTCCAATCACACGTTAAAGAACTATTTGATTTGGAAAGGGTTGTTTGCCCTTCATCTGAGTCACTGCGACACTTAGTAGATGTAATTAATGCCCACTTGCATTCTCTCGATAGCCTTGGTTCCGCGGAAGAGTTAAGGCACGTTATGCTATTCTACTTAGTTCGTTTAAAGCTTGACGATGAGACATTAGCTAAATGGCATGAATATGCTAAAGTGGAAGAGTTGCCGTCCTGGAATAGTTTAGAAACATTTCTAATAAATAGGTGTTTGACTCTGGAAAGTTGTGAAATTAATATGGATAAAGTTGAGGAGAATGGTTACAAGCGCAACCACAATAGAAATGGTGGACGTAAATACAAATTTAAGGCTCTGTCCGTTTCGGCGCAACCGAACCAAGCTTCATTCCCGTGTTGTGGTAAGCCACACAGATTCATTCAATGTCCCACGTTTTTAAACCTTACACCACATCAGAGGAAAATCTCTCCTAGGTTGGATAATTGTTGGAGAGTGCAGTGATCAGAACGTGAATTCGTTAGTTGTGTCTGAGATTTCTGATTGTGGTGAAGGTGACAAGCTAAGAAAACTTGTAGAACAATTTTGGAATTGCGAGGAGGTTTCTCTTGAGCGTGTCATTTCATTATCTCCAGATGAGCAGATGTTTTCTTTGCTTCCACTGTTAAACGCTCGGAAGATGGTCGTTTTATTGTGAGACTACCTTTTCGTGGCGAGAATTGCTCACTGGATAAATCTTATAACATTGCCTTAAAACGTTTTTTGAATTTGGAACGTAGATTAGAGGGCAATTTTGTACTGAAAGACGAGTATGCTAAATTTATTGAAGAGTATGAGCAATTGGGCCATTTGGAAGCCTTAAGTGAGAATTTTGACTTAGGGTTGGTAAAATATTTTATACCACATCATCCTGTTATTCGATTAAAGAGTACGACCACGAAATTGCGGGTTGTGTTTGATGCGTCAGCTAAAACAGATAATAGTTTGTCGTTAAATGATCAATTGTTCGTTGGAGCTCGTCTTCAACCAGATCTTTTTGCTATTCTGATCCGCTTTCGATCTTATAGATACGCCTTAACAGCCGATATTGCTAAGATGTTTAGGCAGATAAAGGTGCATGAAGATGATTGTATGTACCAATGTATACTATGGCGATAAGACAATAAGACTGATGCCGTTAAGGTTTTGAAATTAACAACGGTAACATATGGTACAAGCTCTGACCCCTTTTTGGCTGTTCGTTGTTTGAAATATTTAGCGGACCTCTATAGCGAAACATACGCTTTGGGAAGTAGCGCGATTTTAAATAATTTTTATATGGATGATATGTTGGCTGGAGCTAATTCTTTGGAAGAGCTATTTTGTCTCAAATCGGAAGTATTTAATATTCTTAGTTGCGGGAAATTTGAATTGCATAAGTGGAGATCAAACTGTAGAGAGTTAAATTCTACTCAGGAAGAACTTACAATAAACACAAAAGATTGCAGCAAAACACTAGGAATTGTGTGGGATTCAAAAAAGGATGTTTTCTTTTTCTCATGTAAAAATTCACCAGATGCAAAATGTACAAAGCGATCCGTGCTTTCTGAAGTTGCAAAGCTCTATGATCCGTTGGACCTGATTAATCCTGTTATTTTCTTGGGCAAAATATTTCTACAACATTTGTGGTTGTTAAAATTAAACTGGGATGAATCATTGCCGCAAGAACTTACTACTCAATGGCACAGATTTAGAGATGAATTACCATTATTAAAGGATATCGAGTTTCCAAGATCGTTTTGGCCAATAGATAACTTAAAGCCTATAGAATTGCATGGTTTCTCGGATGCATCTATAAGGGCGCTTTCGGAGCAGTTGTATACGTTCGGACTAAGGATAGTAAAGGAAATTTCAATACGCAGCTAATGGCTGTCAAATCTCGCGTGGCTCCATTAAAATCAATTTCTTTACCACGCCTGGAACTTGAGGCAGCCTTGTTGCTGGCCAAATTAATGGAACGCGTTAAAAACAATGAATGGAGTCCAATAGAGGAGTCCCCCCCCCCTCGATCACCGCATTCTGGAGGCTTGTGGGAGAGTGCGGTAAAAGTCGCTAAACTGCTCCTTTTGCGTCACAGCAATTCCGCTTCCTTGACATATGAAGAACTTAACACAGTTGTAACACAAATCGAAGCTGTAATGAACTCTAGGCCACTGTGTCCTCTATCAGCTGACGCAAACGATCTTGAGGCGTTAACACTGGGCCATTTTTTAATTGGAAGACCACTTAACTCATTCCCAGAGCCAATAGATGAGGCGGATACATTTCACATGGTAACCGGTGGAAAAGAATTCAAGCTGTACAGACAATGTTCTGGTGTAGGTGGTCTAGAGTATATTTGACCCTAATGCAGGAAAGATTAAAATGGCCCAAACAAATTGAAAATCTTGATATTGGTGCTCTGGTCTTAATTGCATTCAACTTAAGACGTTGAATTCAGTTTTAAAACTACCCTTTATTTATTTCATTCTCTTTGTTCTTAGTCTACCTTAACAAAATATGAATTGTAGCTATTCTGCAATTCAGCATAAACTTATCTCTAATGAGTTGGAAAGCATTCCCATGGTTTTGATGGCAATACGAAACCTTTGGGTTTGCTGTGACAGACAGACAGGTAACAAAGTATGTGTTTATACAAACACATATTTTGTCTACTTGATTGTATGTAACTCCTCCATCCCTGGTAGAAAAATTCTCCTGAATTAGGTAATTAAATATTGTCGTATCTTTCCGCAATGTCTTCAACTGCTTTGTGTTGAATATTTTTTTTGAATTTTGATTCGTATATTATTTTTCCTTACAATTATAAATATAACAGTCAATGTGACTACCATAATTATGATTAACGTTGCATTTATGCCATATGAGATATTTCTGGTTGACTTCAATTCTTCAATCATTTTGATGTTTTCTACTTGGGTTACTTTTAGTTGATTAAAGTTAATTTCATGTTTTTTTTTTGTGAAATTGTACAATGTTTCATCGTTATCATATGCAAATTTATCATAGGTGTACATTTTCTTGTTTGAGTATTCACTATTTAATATTTTTATTGAACAATTATAAAATTCTATTAAGTTGTTTCCATTGACATTTATTAGTTTTCTGTCATCACAATTGTGTATTAAAGAATTGTTTTTTGCATTTTTAATTATTATGGTTTCTTCATCAACATAAGTTACTGATTGTTCTTTATTAATTTTAAGTTTACAATTATTATGAAAAATACAATTTGGACTTTTAATTAATTTTTGTAGGGTTGTATGTTCTTTATATAAATAATTTATATTGCTTATTTTTACAAAGTATTGTTGTTCTTCTTCGATTTCTATAAAAATTTGTATTTGGTAGGTAATATTAATTTTACATTAGTTGTTTCAAAGTTAGTAGGTATTTTGATGGCAAATACCAGTATGTTATTATTGTAATACATAACACCTTGTTGTACTAATTTTAATTTGTAAAAATCTATGTTAAATGTTTCGATTTCGTCTGATGTTAGAATACTAGGGTGAAGTATATTATGTTTGGCAGAAGCAATGTTGTCTTGTATTTGGTTGATTCTGTTCTCTATGAATTGTAGTTTGAACATTATGTCCGAAAAATTAAAATGTTGGGCAATATATTCGTTCTGTGATTGCAATTCTTTAATAGCTTGAATCGTCTTGTTTCTGTCATTATATATATTAATGAGTGTCACCAATATTATTATGGCAATCTGCAAATTTCAATGGACGTTTAATGTTGGTAGGATGTACATTTTCTAAATTTCTATTAATAAATTTGGGTTGTTCTTTATGTCGTACACTCCCATAATTTTTTATATAACCTTCTTGTCTTTGTTCTACATAATTGTCACGTTTATTATTTTCCTTGCATAATATCTGACGTTTTTTTGATTCGATACGATTTTTTATTGTATTGTGATCAACTTTTTGCTGTTCAGCTTCTAACGGAGTGCATTTAATAGTTGAATGATAGGTATTGTTATAGAATTTTATTGATTTTGCCATTTGAATAATTATTGGTAAGTTTTCCTCAAGATTAAGTACCCTTATTTTTTCTGATATTGTATTATTTAATCTTTCAATGTCCGAGTTTCCGGTATGGCTATTAGGTTTAGTTGCATGGTATTCAATATTTGTCTCCTCTAAAAACCTTCGGACATTTACTGTATTAAATTCGTTATCAAAAACAAGTTTCTTTATGTTTCCTTTTATAGCTAAGAATTCTCTGATTTTCTGAATAATAGTTTGGTTATTCCTATCTGGAAGGTGGAAGTGTACTGCGAATTTCGAGAATTTGTCTATAAAAATTATAAAAGATTGCTTGCTATTGACATATGTGTCAACATGAATTATTTCATTTGGCATAGATGGGGTTTCAGTATGCTGAAGATTCGGTTTTATAGGATTTCTATCGTATTTAGCGGATGTGCAGTGATCGCAATTATTTATAACTTTATGAACTGTAGTTTTAAGTTCTGGGTTATAGATTCGGTGTTTAATTCCTTCATATGTTGGAATAATTCCTGAGTGACCTGTTTCTTTTTTGTGATATAACGCTATTTGCTTTCTCAACTCCTCTATATTTTCAACATCAGTGGCAAAATAGGTGCATTTGTGGAATTTAACATCTATTCGGTTTTGATAATATTCTTTGATAGCACTTTGATATTCAGAAAATTTGCTTTCATCTACAAAAGAATAAATACCGACTTGGCCTTTTAGATTGTAGGCTGCAAGCTTACCTCCTATATTTTGCGAGCCCAAATCGTCATTGTCTATATATACTCTGGTTTTCCCGAAAACATTTATAGATTCTATATCTTTCTTCTCCGTAATTATTATTTGAAATTTGAAGCGATTGACAACTGTATCGAGAATATGGATATTGTCATTTAGGTTTTCGTCTTGTAATAAATTCTCCTCAGTGTTTATAGTTTTCACTAAAGGTTCGGTTTCATCGATACGGCTTAAGAAATCAGCTATGTGATTTTCTTTACCTTTAATATAATCTATTTTAGCGTTATAGTCCATTAAAATGACAAGCCAACACTGCAGTCTAGGGTTTATATCTCTACCGTTATTCTTAGCTTGTAACCACTTGAGTGGTTGATGATCTGTGCTAAGATCAAACTCTACTCCGTAGAGATATGGTCGGAAATATTGTGTGCTCCAAACAATGGCTAATAGTTCTTTTTCGGTTGTAGAATAATTTCTTTCATGTACATTTAGTATTCTGGAGGCATAGCATATTGGGTGACCCTCTTGGGTTAAAACAGCACCCAATGCAAAGTTACTAGCATCAGTTATGAGCTTAAATTTTTTATTAAAGTTTGGATATCTTAAGATGGGTGGATTTACCAGAATATCTTTTAATTGTTCAAAAGCAGCAATAAAATTGGGATCATTTGAATTTACTTTTGAATTTTTTTTCAAATATTTTGTCATAGGATATGCAATTTTTGCATAATCTTTTATAAATTTCCTGTAAAATCCCGTCATCCCTAGGAATGATTTTATCCTTTTTTGTGTGTTTGGAAGCTTCAACTTCTGAATTATTTCCACTTTTCTTGGGTTTGGTTTGACACCTTTAGGTGTAAGAACATGACCTAAAAATTCCGTTTGGTTTTGTAAAAAATTGCATTTATCTATTTGGCTTCCCGAAGCCGCTTGAATATTTTTTTCAAGTTAATTAAATGCTCATCTAAAGATGTGCTAAATATTAAAATATCATCCAAATAAACAATACAAATTTTATTTACATAGTCCCTTAGTACGGAGTTCATGCGTCTTTGGAAAGTGGATGGAGCATTTTTTAATCCAAATGGCATACGAATAAATTCGTAGTGTCCAAATGGAGTAGAAAATGCAGTTTTTTCCCTGTCATTTTGTTTCACCAAAATTTGATGGAACCCTTTTGCAAGGTCGACTGTTGAAAAATATTGGGCTCTGCCCAGTTTATCCAAAATTCCTTCCATATGAGGAATAGGAAATTTATCAGTTTGGTGTATTCGTTGAGCTTCCTATAATCCACGACTAACCTCCATTTTTTTATACCAGAATTGTCAATTTTCTTGGGTACAATCCAAAGAGGGCTATTGTACGGGGAAGTACTTTCTTTAATGATATTTTGCGAAAGCATTTCATTAATTTGTTTTTGGATTTCATTTTCATGAACTCGTGGGTATCGGTATATTTTAGAATAAAGAGGTTTGTCTTTAGATGTTGGAATTTCATGTTGTACTTCATGAGTTGCCGTTAGTTTATCTCCGTCTTTATAAAATAAATCTTGAAATTCTTCCAATAATTTTCTTAATTTACAATTTTCATCCCGATTTAAATGATTTAAATTAAGTTGATTAATTTTACTGAAATCTGTATCTTCAATCGTCTGAATTGTATTGATATGATACGGAGATTGTTCTTCAAAAACGATATTTTTCCCAAAAATGTCCACAAATCTATTCTCTAAGTCAATTTTTGCTTTAAGGGGTATGAGAAAGTTTTGACCTATAATAGCATCATAGTTGCGGTTTGATATATTTATTACTTTCCAAGACAATGTCCCTGGTATATTAAATTCCCTAGGAAATGGTGTAATAAGGCCAGTGGATGTAGAACCTGTGCCACTTAGTGTTCGAAATTTAAAAGGTTTTATTAAATCTATTTCAAGAAATTCGTCCTTGAAAAGATTATTTTTTATTATGCTAGTTTCTGATCCTGTATCAATAAGACAAGTAACTATTTTACTTCCTATCGTAAGTGCTATTAAGGGTAATTTGGATTTTGAGTGGTTTTTGAGAAAATTTACTTCCTCGTCATCTGATTCTTCTTTTAAATGATCTATATCCATTGGAGTGGCTTTACTTGTAGATAATTCAGATTGGGGTTTTGTGAATGTTTTTTCTCGAGAGCTATTTGATCACAGATATAACTGTGAATAAAACTTTTGGAAGGATTCTATGCTTAGAGTTTGTCCCACAATACATCCCCTAAATTGTCCATCGATTTTCGTCATAAGAATTTGAGTTAAGTCTCTGTCCACATTGTCCGGAGAGTACAGTTCTGGTTTATCATCGTCATAGGTATATATTTCATTTATTTTAAGCTTTGACTCCAATACAATGCTAAAGAGTTCTCTAAGACTACTTACTTTTATGTTTCTTATATAGTTAAATATATCTGCATAGGTTTTTTTCGGTCCATACTCCTTTTTTAATTGGTCCTTTATTGAATTCCAATTCGGTTCGTCAGGTAGTAGTCCTATTAATCTTCCAATAATTTTGGAATTTCTTATAATGCCAGTGCTATAATTGATGATGTCGATATTATTTCCGCAAAGTTTGAAGAAATTCTCAACACTGTTAATAAACTGCAATAGCTGTTGACCTTTTCCAAACGGTTGGATCTGGTTAAGTTGGCTTAAGACCTCATTGAGACTAAGTCCTAAACCAAATGTCTGCCGTTGCTGTTGTGGTTGATTTTGCTGCTGCTGATGTTCCTGCAGTTGTTGGAGTTCAGCCATCATCATACTAGCTTGGTCAGACCTCAGTTTTGTTTCCGTCCAAATGGCCTCTCTTTGGGCCAGGTCTTGTTATAAACTTATCTGGGCTTGTTGCTGGTCCTTTATATATGCCTCTTGTTTTAAAACAATGCACTCTAAGTGTTCGATTCTATTTCTTATTTCTTCATTCATTTTTATTTTATTTATTTTTTTTTTATTCAAATATTTTATTAACTTTTGTTAATTGGTTATTTTCCTTTTGTGACCAAATTGCTTTACATTAATTGCAACCAATAAAATGGTTTCTTCCTTTATTATCAAATATTTTATTCACTTTTTAGAGTCTCGGTTAACTAAATATCTATAGATATTTATATCCTTTTCGACTGCGCCAATTACGTACTTAAGACGTTGAATTCAGTTTTAAAACTACCCTTTATTTATTTCATTCTCTTTGTTCTTAGTCTACCTTAACAAAATATGAATTGCAGCTATTCTGCAATTCAGCATAAACTTATCTCTAATGAGTTGGAAAGCATTCCCATGGTTTTGATGGCAATACGAAACCTTTGGGTTTGCTGTGACAGACAGACAGGTAACAAAGTATGTGTTTATACAAACACGTATTTTGTCTACTTAATTGTATGTAACTCGCGTTATCGAAACTCATATGGGCGAAGATAAATTAATTAGAGTCGTCACCCTTCAAACAAAGACAGGAAAACTGAAGCGAAGCATTCACCGATTATGCCCTCTGCCAATTACTTAAGCCGCTGTTATGAAATGGTTCTTGGAAGAAGCTTCCAAGGTGGGACTATGTTGCGGCCATTTATTCTATAAGTCATCAAAAGATAATAAATTTAATTTTAACTAAAAATATAATGTTTCCAAAGATAATCATTAATGCTCATATATAAATTACTTGCACTGTCGGTCATAACTAATGTAAGACAAGAAAGCATTACTACTCAGAGAATTATTGTTCTTATAGCCTTTTATGATATCTTCCAATATCATTGCTTGACCTACAAGACATAACAAATATGATATGGAATGTACTGAATATACCTAAAATGATAAATGAAGTAAAGAAATAAATTCAGTGTAACACAGTTAAGCAAAGCCAAAGCGTCGTTTAATTGAAGACAAGATTTTGTTGCTGTAGTAACTCCGTTGAGAAAAAGGCTTCTTAACGAAAACAAAGGTAATATTTTATTTTTAAGAAAAAGTACTTTTAAGGAAAGGAATTTGTCTAAGTATTCTTCTTTTGTTGATAGAAGGTATTTTTGAAGAAACAGTTTTTTTAAGAAATGGGATTATTTGAGTTATTTTGTTTCAAAAAAAGGTACTATTTAAAGAAAAGGTAGTTTTTTAAGGAAATTCAATTTGTTGTAAGAAAATTTACATTTTTAAGAAAAGGTACTTATTTAACAAAACACTTTTTTAAGAAAATTCACTTTTTTTTTAAGAAGATGTACTTTTTTAAGCAAAGGTACTGCTTTAAGATAAGGTTTTTTTAACAAAAGGTACTTTGTTTAAGAATAAATAAAATAAAAATACATGGTTTCCCATTACATCCCATGAAGGGACTGGGGAGAACTTCTCACAATCACTGACCTGTGCGCTTTCCAGTTTTCACTCACTGATTGGGACCTACAGTTTTACACCGATTCCGAACGGTAATTTGAGAAGCTTTGTCATGGCTAGATACTCGATAGTGTCGCCGTCACTATGCGAGGTGGCCGCCGCCGAAAGAAAATTTTAAGGTCGTCAAAGCCGGGTTTGAACCCAGGATCTCATGTACAAGAGTCGCGCACACTACCATTGCACCACCGAATAAGGATATGAATAGGTTTTTTTGACGTGACAACGTCTTAAATTAGGTTGCGGCTGGGAGTCACTTATGAAAAAGTGTAACGCCCGGTAACGTTACGATGAGTCACCGAACACAAGTAAACGCAATGTGTTTACTTGTGTGCCAGAAACGATTTGCTTTGCTGGCTTCTAGTGGCTGTTGGTCGGTGGTGTGAGTGTTTTTGTTTTTTGGCACATCATATATATGACGACTGAGCAAGTATGTATGTGCGTATATATGTGCGTGTGTATGAATATTGATTTAGATCAGTCTGCATTGGATAAGGTATTATTTTTTGTTTTTTTTTTGTTTTTTGGCTTTATGATATGTGTAGTGTATATTTGTGTGTAGAAATTTTCATATGAATTAGGTAGCCAAAACGAAACAGAGAGCTGCGGTCGGCTTTAAAAACGATATGCGAATATGATGAATTGAAATACTTTTTGGTTAGTAAATTATTTTCTTTTGTTTTTAATAAAAGAAATGTTTATTTTTTATAATAAAAGAAATGTTTATATTTTATAATAAAGGATATGTTTATTGTTTATAATGTCACATTTGATAATGTGTTCATAGAAATCGCACAGGTACCTAGATGGTGTTGAAATTACTTCTATTTTCCTAAACCATAAGTTTCAATAAATGTTAAAACATCGCCCGTGAGTTCTAACACTCATTGGGCAAGTGAGTTCATTGCACTCCTATTGTGCAATTTAATTATATTCATATCAATAAATATTCTACCGAGAAAAAGACGTTGTCACGTAAAATCTTCGCCCGTAAAACCGACTTTACAGGCAACAATTTTTTTTTGAGTAAATTTATTTGTTTTAAGAAAATTCACTTATTTAAGAAAAATCTTTTTTTAACTTCTTTCACTTTGGCTTTTCTAAATTTATTTTTATTGGGTTCAACACTACAATATATACTAAATATTGGTTTCGGGCTCGACCTAGAAACCCCAAATAAACAAGAAATTTCCCAACATATGTTAATCTAGACACAAACCAAAGCAAAAGTATCCAATGTAGTTGATAATACTGGGCAGAGAGTAAATCTTACTAGAGGGAATATTAGACTCATCTGACGTTTCCTTTCACACTCTCCGTGATCCGGTCGGTGTGATAGGGAGATGTTTGACGAAAAGTGATATACGCCAGGTGGAAATTGTTGGTTGTTTTGAAGCATTGCCTCTATCTTGTATTATTGAAGTAATTCTTTTCAACACCCAACGTTCATATCATACCAGGCTAAATGTCATAAATTTGCTGAGAGAACTGTTAAGTCTACTATAAGTATTAATCTATGATAATGGGTTGTAGACTAATAGTGTTAAAAAAAAGTTGTTTATTTTTTTTCATTTAGCCCCCACCCCCCAACGTGCGATAAGCAACTTCGTTCCAAAATCAAAACGGCAAACAAACGAAGGTTTGCCAAACTATATCTCCCTCTGGGGATCGAACAAAACGCAAATTGAGCAAGTTCCCCCCTTGGGACACGAGGTTAAAAATACTATTGGCGATTAAAGTGGATTAGGCCGCATGCATCGATAACAGCCGATGTTCAATAAACGTAGCAACAGAAAAATTATCAAAAGCAGAAAAATACCTAAAATATTCCTAAAAGGAAAAAGATAAATTCGAAAACATGTTGTTCATATGCCATTTTATTTAGAAGTAATTCATACAATGAAATGGCGGTAATAACATTGTTGTAAAATAAAGTAATTTGACAGCTGTAGAAACAGTGATGTCACTATAAATTAGATATGTATATTAATAGGGACAAATGTATTATTAACACCCCTTCCCAATATTATAAATATTGAATTAAAATAGATTTTATAAACTTTAAAATCTATGAAAAATAAATTATTAATATAAACCAATTAATTTTCGAAAATTGCTTATTTTTATCTTTTGTAAGGGTTTAGTAAAAATGTCAGCTAACATCGTATCTGTAGGACAATATTCATATAATATTGCTTTTAATTTCCATAAGTCGCGAATGAAATAGTATTTCACATCTATATGCTTGCATCTTGGATATATTTTTTCATCTTCGAGTATTTTCCGACAGCTTTGGTTGTCCTCATAAATGGTCGGAGTAGTTAAATCAAGTTCAAATTCTCTCATTAGTTGGATAATCCATAGAAGTTCTTGAGATGCTTCCGCAAGAGCCACGAACTCAGCTTCAGTAGACGACAAAGTTGCATTAGCTTGCTTTCGACTACAATATCTAATAACAGCATCACCACGCTTGGAAATGAAACCACTTATAGATTTGCGACCATTTATCTCACCTGCCGAGTCAGCAGCAGCAAACCCTTTCAATTCTATGTCGGATTTAGTACCAACACATAATTTCAAATTTTTAGTTCCCTTAAGGCAATTAAGAATTCTTTGACCTCGATACAATCATTATCATTTGGAGTACTTATTTTTCGAGATAAGATTGATAAGGCGACAGAAATATCTGTCCGAGTATTATTTGAGATAAATAAAAACGACCCGATTGCCTTTCTGTATAAATTGTTGTTTCCGAGTAGATTATGAGAATTTTCCTTCATATATCCAGGATCCATGGGTCTCTCTCTTTGTATCATCAAGATTGAATGCCTTAAAAATTGTGTCGATGTAACTTTCTTGTGACATCGATAAACCATCACTCAAGCTTACTTCAATTCCTAAGTAAAGCCTCAAATCGCCCAGTTCAGTTATTTCAAAATTGGATTTGAGAGTACGTACAGCATTATCGATTTCCTCATCTGTTTTTGAAGAAGCAATAATGTCGTCCACTTAAATTAAAATATATGTGATAGAGTCAGTATCACCTCTTACAACAGACAAGGCTCGGCAATTCCCCTTCTGAATGCTGAATCAATTAGGATCCGATTGATACATCGATTCCAGCAACGTGCCGACTGTTTCAGCTCAAATAAACTATGCTCTAATTTGCAAGCAATACCCTCCTTTCCAGACACAACGAACCCTTCAGGTTGCCTTATATATATCAGTATCTAACTCGCCGTAGAGGAACGCCGTCTTAACATCAATATGACGAACTTTTATCTTCCTGTAACTTGCAATTGCCAATAAACTTTGGAATGTTGTCTGCTTTACAACTGGCGCAAAAATTTCATCATAATTTTCACCGTACTTTTGGGAAAATCCCTTTGCGACCAACTGAAACTGTATGTTTAGTTTTGAAGACCCATTTGCAGCAGATCAGTTTGACATCAGAGGGTAATTCCACTAAGTCCCATGTTTCGTGTTTTGCAGCGCCTTCATCTCTTATTTCCTTGCATTCAGCCATTCCTTCAACGTCAACTATGTATTCATACTTCATGGCAGGTACACCCATGTTGGTTCTTGCAGAAGTTCGAGGAGTACAATCAGGACCACTTGGACAAATTTCTGTATCAGATGACGATGACAGCTCTTCTACAGAGTCGAAACCACTAAAATCTTCCATCATTGGCATATCTTCTTCTTCTTCTTTTGGTTCTATAGGCGAAACAATTTCCGAATCCAATTTTGGATTTGGTACGTTATCCATATCAATTGGAATATTAACCATGTTATCATTTGAATTTGCATCATCTATCAAAGGTTTAACAGGAATATTTTCTGATTCTAAAAATTGCACATCACGAATTATAATTATCCTATTGGTATCAGTATCAAGCAATCGAAAAGCTTTTGTCTCTCCAACTAGATTTCATTTGACAGCTACTTCGTCCAACTTCCTTCGCTTTTGTTTGTTTATGTGAACATACGAAACGCATCCAAAAACACGAATATGACTTAAATTTGGAGATTTGCCGAACCACAGCTCAAAAGGTGTCACACGAACAGCAGCTGATGACAAACAATTCTGAATGTAGTTAGCGCTGTGAACGGCTTCAGCCGAGTATTTGATATGCATATCCGCATCGTACAGCATACACCTGGCCATCTCCATCAAGCTTCGATTTTGCTCACCATTTTGCTCAGGTGTTATACCCTTAGATTTAAAATAGCTCTGCATTCTTTTGTTTACAAACTCTCCATCACGATCAGTCCTGAACGTTTAAATGTTTTCCAAACTGGTTTTCCGATTGTTCAATAAATTCCGTTATCTTGTCGAATACCAAGTCCTTTGATGCAATAAATAAAATAGTACAATACCTACTATAATCATCAATTATTGTTCCAAAATATATATTTCCACTAGGGGTTTTGTTTTGCATAGGGCCACATAAGTCACAATGAACTAGATCTAAAATTCAATTAGATTTGGTTGCCGATGCCTTTGGAAATGGGTTATTTCCTTGCATTCAGCCATTCCTTGTTGTGGGATCTAGATAAAGCCTCCCCCTAAGTTATTGGATCATCTTCAACGTCAACTATGTATTCATACTTTGGAAATGGGTTTCGTGTAAGCTTAGCTTTGAACACACGTCACATTTCAGATTACAGCAACATTTCTTTATAGTTACGCTTTGCACAAGCTCTTTAGATATAATAGATTTGATAGCTTGAATACTTTTGTGGCCAAGTCGACGATGCCAAATATGAACACAATGACCCTTACAGTTTGATAATTTATTTGCCTTATAATAATGATCAAGTACAAACAAATTATTTTTCAATAATGCCCTTGCGTGAACATATCCATCTAGGGAAATTGAGCAACCATTTGGTTTGAAAGTGACATCAAAACCATCACCAATCAATTTCCAAACAGATAGCAGGCTTGCGTCCAATTCAGGAATAAATAGTACATTTCGAACAATAATATCCTTGCCTTCACAAAATAATTTGCAATTACCAGTTCCGCTTGAATTTAGCTCACTACCATCAGCCAGATAAACTTTTTTAATAAGCTGCTTATTAATATTTACAAAATATGTTTCTTCACAACACATGTGACAAGTTGCAGCTGAATCGATAAACCAATCGCAATTTAATTTTCCTTTCAAAACACCAGAGCATACATTATTGTTGTTGTTTTTAACAATATTAGCGGGGTTTTCGGTTTTGTGGTTGTTGTGAATTTTTCTTTGGACAATTTCTTTTGAAATGCCCCGGCTTACCACACAAAAACCATTTTGGTACAAATTTTTTCTTTTGCATTTTGAACACAGCATCAACTTCTTGCTGTGCATCGGACTTCCGTTTAAACTCCTGAAGTAGTTTATCCCTTACCAAATCAGTCGAAAGATCAGCTTCGGAACACATTTCCAATGATGAAATCAAAATATTATAATCATCAAAATATTATAATTATAATGAATCAAAAATTCAGTAATATGGTCTTCATCATTTCGTCATCTCATTATTGGTTTCATCACCGACCATTTTGGAAAAAATGAGTTAGGAATGGATTACATATAATATAAATGTCCTCCTTCTAATTCAGACACTGGTTTCACGATATCTCTTTTCATACCTGAGATATCGAACATCGAATTTGCTCTATATCCGCAATTTTAATATTTAATGAATATTGTTTTGCTGCGAACGCCACTGTTTGGCTTATACAAGGTGTTTCAAAAGAAGTCATCCGATGTTGTTGGCTCTCATTTTTTTTTAAATGAAAAAATTCGATTCTGTTCTTTGATTATGTTTATTTGGACCTTTAGAATTTTATTGGTTAAGTTGAGAAGATGATATCGGTTAAATGGGCGCCGTCACAATTGATTACCGTACGGGCTCGTTTTATGGCATTTTTCATCACCTCGGCGAGAACTTCGGGCGACAGATTCTCGCACTCGTGTCGAATGTTGACCTTGAGGGCTTCCAGGGTATGGGGCTTGTTCATGTAAAGACGGGACTTCAAAAAACCCCACAAAAATAGTCTGCAACGGTTAAATCGGGTGATCTTTCGGGCTAGTGCAAATCGCCAAAACGAGAGATGAGGCGACCAGGGAACGCCGCCTTCAGAATATCAGTTGTGGCTCGCGCAGTGTGTGCCGTTGCTCCGTCCTGTTGGAACCACATGTCCTCCAGTCCTAATTCGTCGAATTGCGGCAGAAAAAACTCGGTTAACATGGCCCTATAGCGCGCACCGTCCACTGTTGTAGTTTGACCAGCGGCGTTCTCGAAAAAAATCCTCCTTCAGCGTGAACAGAGCACCATGCAGTCACTTTGAGCGGGTGTAATGGCTCCTCGTGCATCACTCGTGGATTTTCGGGGCCCCAGAAGCGATAGTTTTGCTTGTTCACGTACCCGCTGAGGTGGAAATGAGCCCCATCGCTCATTATGATTTTGGTGGAAAAATCGTCCACTTCGTCCACGAGATTTAGGATGGCTTGGGCGTATGTTACACGCGTTTGACGGTCGGCAAGCAGCAGCTGATGCACGGACTGGACTTTGTATGGAAACATGCGCAGGTCTTTGACCAAAATTCGCCATAGGGACGACCGGCTGATGCCTAATTCCGAGGCACGGCGTCTGGTCGATGTTTCCGGCGACAGCTCGATATCCTATTGTCGAGGTTAGTGGCCAAACGGCGCAGTGTTTGCACAGTCGGTGTCGGACGGCCGGGGAATCGGCGACGGTATTCGCGCTGCGCCAACACCACAGACGAATTGTTACGCAAAAAAAATAGACACGATTATTCCGCGTTCTTAGGGAGTGTATCGCTCCATAGCTTGTTTACTTGTATTCTACATCTGTCTAGTCCAAAAAATGTCAAAACTGATTTCCATTTGCAAAAACAAGAGCATCTTCCAATAGGGTGGTCACTTTTGAAACACCCTGTACATTAAATATTTAATACAAGAGTAAAAAAAATATAGTTCATTATTGTTTTCCCACATTATCATAACAACGAACGTAGATCAAAACAACAACAGTAATAAAAACAAATTGGTTTGGCGCACATAAATGGTATTTCAATTAACATTCCAATGGTATACATACTATCCAAATTGGATTATAAATGGCGAAGATATAGGCAAGTCCATATTCATACATTGAACCGAAATAACTCTCGAAATAGGTCCAACCGATGAAAAAATAACAATTTTTTTGGAATCCCAATAAGAAGTTTAATCTATGGTAAAAATTTGGATCCGATCGGAGAGTTTCACCTAAACTCAACTTGAACATTGAAACGTATAGATATGCGGCAGAAACAGTTAAATTGGAAAAAAATTGATATGCAGCACAAAAAAAACCAAAAAAAATTAAAAATTGTAATAACTTTTGAATTATTATATTAAAAGTTACGAAAATTTATACTTTTATTGAAAATATATGCCACAATAAATAGAAAACTTAAAAAAAAATTTTATCACGCAGAATTTGAGAAAACCTAAGTTATGGGTCGATTATCGATAGCAACCGAACCTCAATTGCGTTGCTAGTTGCCGAAAAGTTATTACATATGGCAACTGACAGCTAGCAACTTCAGTTGCTTGAAAGAGGTTATATTGGCTACCACGAATTGTTGGTTGCTGTATAGTTAAAAAAAAACAAAACGTTGAGGTGAACGGTAAGGCGCCAAAAGCTGTGGTTCTAAAGAAAATCCTAATTTTTTGTTGTTAAGTTGTAATGTTTATAAAAATTTGTGCATAATAAATACAATATTATTCAAATAAAATAGATCCTAGTAGCGGCAAAATTGTCGGAGCTCGGGCAGCTCAAAACTTATGAATAACCCAAATTAAAGAAAAATATAAGAACACGAAAAATATATTTTTGTTGTCGGACAGACCTATGGGGCCCTTACTTTACTTTTATTGACTATATTACAACCTTATGAGATCAGACGTATTACACATATTAATTAAATAAACAAATTAAACAAATTTTAACACATTTCTCCAACTGGTTCTATCCTTCGCCTTTTTCGCCAGTTGGTAATACCAAGGATACGGAGGGATTCTTCTGCCTGGTCTTTCCAGCGGTGTCTTGGTCGTCAAACAGGGTCCAAAAACCGAGTCCAGTTAGAGACTGCTAGAAACAGACAACTGTGGGTCCTCAAATGAAAGATATTTTTATCCCAAATTTAATGGTGTCTTTATTTTTGTGGACCGGAATCTGTGCACCCAGATAACTGTTGCGGTACGGAATGTTGCGGTGCCATATAGCATCATGTTGCTGAGTAAATTTCCCTAGCTGATGATTGTGTACCTCGTTTGTATTTAAGTTTGTTTATGTTATTAAACTTAACGTTTTTTTGTATGTAAATTTGTTTTAGAATATCGTAAGGCCAGTTTTTTGTTTATATTGTGTTTGTAGTTATTGTTCTTGTATTATATGTTAAGCGGCCATTTCGGCCTTGGTTCGTCGAACCAATGTGCATTCAAGTTGCATTTTTGCTGCGGTGACTGTTTTGCAACGCTAGCACATTATGCCAGTGGTTGGGAATAGCGACTAAGCATAATGCAAAAGAATCACTTTTGGTTTCTACGTGGAATCGGGGAATGGAAATAGACCATGTCGATTAAGTATGTTAAGAATTTAGGTAATAAGATCGTATAAATAAAGTGGCACACTGTGAAAGTGTGTTAGAAGTCTGAAGTTATGTAATCTGAAGAGAAGAGACTTTTTTTATTTGCGATAGGTAAGTTGCCCATTCTTTCGTCCCACCAGGAAATAAGTGCTGTTTGGGCGCTGCGAGTTAAAAGTGCATGCCTGCACTAGAAAGTAGGTAACCGCCTGCTACGTAGGGACACCAGCCCCCGTACACTAACCCACACACACACACACAGACACCTGTTTAGAGAAACCGTGTTGTTTCAAAAAGAGACACACAACATTTTGCGCAGCCGGTCTTCGGACCATACGTGCTTTATCCTCGTGAGGATATAGCCAGCTCATTTGGGAAATAGTTATATGGAACTAGAGAATTTCATATTTATGAAAATATATTCCATAGAGTAGGAATATAAAAAGTGGCCATGAGTATTTAAATTCCACAAATTTCTCATACGGTTTTATGCCAGTTTTTTGTGCCTGAATTGGGACGCAAGTCAGATGAAAATGAATGAATATTGTTGTGTTTGTTCAGATAATATTGACTAATTACATATGGACATATTTTAGTTTTCTTAAGTACCGGTAAAATCAATTTTAAAATGAGTTTTGTAGCTAGATGAGAAACCGGGTTTTCTTCGAATCCCCTGATATATTCACTGTGGTGAATTTAGCGGCTACCTCATTTTCCCCTTATTCCACGTCCTTGGTTTTCACAGCAGCAATTTAAGTTTCGCCCTTCTTGAAGTATCATTTAGACCCTTTCTTTTCTGTGAATGGACGCGACAATTGCTGAATTGGATAAGGCTCAGCAAGTGATAGCCCAGTTTAGGTCAACAGTGGAAATTTTTGTTGAAAAACTTTAAAATCTAAAGTTGAGGGATCCTGGGGGTTGACTAAGTTGGAAGAGGCATCTGCTGTACTCGAGGAACTTTGCGACTTGCTGAAAACTCAGGAAGAGTGTAGCAAAGAGAGGATATGGGAGCTCACTTCGGAATTAAGGGCGTTGAAAGATTCTTAAGAAAAAATATGAAGGAGAGACAGACAGCATAATGATGGCGGAGATAAATAAAAACTGAAAGCCGCATTTACTTCGGGTCTGAGGGATCCGATGCTTAGGGTAGAATGTTGGCAAGCACGGCCTCGAGCATAGACGGACTTCTCGAAGAAGCGCTTGTTGCGCAAACCAGATTGTGGAGGGGGGAAGAACCTCCAGTGGAGATAATTCGTTTCCATGAGATGAGTAGGGGGCCATATACGGAATGGGGTGCGGATCAGGCAGGAAATAACCAAATGGGGGGTCTTGTAGCCGCGGTACAGCAGTTATTAAGAACGTCGGACGAGAAACAGTCCACACCGATGCTGTCTGCCTACCATGTCGTAACACGGTATCTGCAGGGGGAACGTTCATTCAACCGACCGCCCTGCTCATTCTGCGGAAAGGAAGGCCACACAAGGGATGTGTGCTGGACAAGAAAGAATACGCCTTATTGTACAGAATGTCGACAGTATGGCCACGAGCACGGCCAGGGATTTAAACCCAGCACGGGCAGATCACCATTGAGGAGCGCTAGCCGGGGATACAGGGTTATCAGGTGCTACAATTGCGGTGATCCGAGACACCGTAAAGAAAATTGCCCTCAGGAACCAAGCATGTCGGGAAACGGGCAGGACCCCTGGCGCGACCAGAAGCGAAATTAGGTAAGTCAGATATTGTCGATGGTGAAGGGAGTTCGGTCAGGGGAAGTTTGAATATTGGGGGTATCTATACCAAACCGAACTCCACCGACTCCGTTTTCATCAGGATACCATGTTCAAAGGCGAAAAATGGATGTGTCTTTCTTCAGGTAGATTCGGGGGCTGACACGAGTCTATTGAAGTATGGTATGACATTTAATGTGGACAACCTGCCAGGTAACGGGATATTAGGGCGCGATAATTTATGGGGTCGTTCAGTTATGGACACAGTAGCTCATTTTATTTATTTATTCCGTCTACTGAAATATAATTTCTTACAGACTAATTAATAACCTATTCCTTATACATTCAACTAATTAAAAATTTTAAATAAGTTTAATAAAAAGTTTGATTTTGAGCAATTAAACTCTAAAGTTGGTGGCCGTCGGTGGTGCAATGGTTAGTGTGCGCGGCTCTTGTACATGAGATCCTGGGTTCGAACCCGGCTCTGACCACCTTAAAATTTCTTTAGGCGGCGGTCACCTCGCATAGTGACGGCGACACTATCGATCATCTAGCCATGAAAAAGCTTCTCAAATTACTGTAGGTCCCAATCAGTGAGTGAAAACTGGAAAGCGCACAGCTCAGTGATTGTGAGAAGTTCTCCCCGGTCCCTTCATGGGATGTAATGGGAAACCATTTTTTTTATATTTTTTAAACTCTAAAGTTGAACAATAAATATTACATAAATTGATATATCTTGTGATTGGGCCATTGATAGCATAATTTGTTCTATGAAAGTTACCAACCAACATACGATTATGACGCAAGTTCCTTGAAGCTTGGTATAATATAAAAAATGAAGACAATTCACTGCATTGTATGTTACAGTGCAAGACATTATATACAAAAATAAGATCGTATACGATCCTTCTATCCTTCAAAGACTGCATTCCAAGCAATTTACGTCGCACATCGTATGGTGGGAGGTCGCCTGGCCAATGAAGTTTTTTGATAGCATACCGTGTAAAATTTTTTTCAACTCTTTCGATACGTAAAGAATAGTCAATGTAATACGGATTCCAAATCACCGAGCAATAATCAAGGACACAACGTACAAATGTAATAAACAATGATTTAATAGTCAAAGGGTCTTTACAATTTTGGGTGTTTCTCTTTACAAATCCTAGTGTGATTTAAAATTCAATTTTGAATCAAAAATAACTCCTAAGTCTTTAACCTCGTCTTTACGTATTAAAAGTGAATTACTTATGAAATAATCAAAAGTAATACGTTCAATACGTTTTGTGTATGAAATGACACAACATTTATTTATATTTAATTGCAAATTATTTCGCAAACACCAATCTTGAAAATGTGTTAAGTTCGATTGAAGATTTATACAATCAGAGGAAGATGAAATTTTCAAATATAATTTCACAGCGTCTGCAATCATTAGACACTGTGCAAATTTAAAACTCTGTGGTAAATCATTAATAAAGATTAGAAAAAGGAGTGGTCCACAATGTGTCCCTTGTGGAATACCCGAAGTAGCATTTATGCAAGTCTCAGAGTAAATGGAACCTATTTTGACAAATAATTTTCTGTTTATCAAATAGTTAGATAAAAAATTTAATAAACCTTGAGGTACGACGAATTTTCTAAGTTTGTTCAGCAAAATGTTGTGGTCAACTTTATCGAAAGCTTTAGAGAAGTCAGTATAAATTACATCTAATTGACTTCCGTTTCCATAGCATTCACAATGCTATTTGTTATTAACGCCAAATTTTTTCTTCGCTCACCGTTTTGAGATCACTTGTGACATATATCAAATCAAGAATTCTATTTAAATTGTTTTTAATAAAATTTAACTCATAAAATTCATTTGAAAGACAATAATCTATTACCATTGATTCAATATCTGACTTTACATTAAAAGGTAGAAGAGTTTTATAAATCCATTGGATGTTTCCCAAATTAAAATCGCACATGACTGTAATACCATTGTTATTGTTAGGGTGCATGTTTTCAGTAATAGAAGAGATATTGTTGATATGTTTGTAATACGCATCGAAAGAGCTATTTGGTGGAACATACAAAACAAAGAGAAAAATGGAATTCTCATTTTTAAAACTTATTTGTACACATATTTGTTCGATTTCATTTTCTGATAAGGGTAACTGCACGAGTTTACTACGTAGATCAAATCTTACTGCAATTAGCACACCACCCCCTCTTACGTGTCCAGTTAATCAAGACGATAAACAATGTAAAAATCATCAAAACATTCTGAAGACGAAATCTCTCTATGGAGCCAAGTCTCTGTGAGCGCCAAAATATCATACTCATGTAATGATATAGCACGCCTAAGTTGCGAAGTTTTCGTACGAATACCACCAGCATTTTGATAATAAATAGAACACAATGATAAAGAAGAATTTGTCGTTACTGCAATTGTCTTGTTGCTCTTCGAAGAGTTCGAGACGAAATTGGTTGCTCTTGTTGTATGTTTATTGCTTGTTGTGGCGGCAGAACTGCAGACTCTTCTTGTTGTTGTGGAGGTTTTTGTTGTTCATTGGGTTTTTTTCTTCGTTGTGGCTTACGTCGTTCAATGGGTTTAAGTTTTTTGGTTTAGAGATGAAATGGGTAAGTTTAATAGAAAGCGGCCACATCTCTTTATTAAACACCCTTGCGTACAATGGCTCGGGAACATCAAGTTTAAAATTTACAAAGTGGAGTTAGATATACTCGAGCGGTGGGGAATGGAGTCTCCCACTGATTCATTTACAGGAGCTCGATGGATCGTATATAGTGAACACCATGGGCAAAGTTACAGTGGCAACTGCCAGGTCGGTGACTATCGTACCGATTAATCTGACTACCAAACATGCAACGGTGGCGATAGACAAGGAGGAAATATCGCCCGGTGTGTATTTGGGGGCTACAGTAACGGAGGTTAAGAACGGAAGAGGGTGGGTGCCTGTTTTAAATGCAATTACGCCTAAATTCTGTTCGTTTACTAAGTTCGAAGGACCAAGGCAGGATCTGCTGGCACAGGTGAATCAGTTTAACGCCGATGAAAGGGTAGAGAGCATATTGAAGGCGATAAAAGTAGACTCGAGCTTGAACCCGGAGGAAAAAGGAACCATTGAGCGGATTTGCGCGTCCTACCATGACGTATTTTGGTAAGACGGGGACACACTATCCTGTACGGGTGTTGTGAAACATAATATTCCAGTAAAGCCGGGCCAGATGCCGGTTAACCAGAAACAGTATAGGTTGCCCCAAATACATCGTGAGGAACTCAGTCGGCAAGTCCGTAAGCTAGAAGAGTCCGTAAGCGTGTCACCATGGAACTCCCCCTTATTACTCGTTCCAAAGAAATCGGCGAAAAAGACTGTGAAATGTCGGAGATTGGTTATAGATTTCCGGAAGTTGAACGAAGTGACACTCAGGCAAGTATTTCCTATACCTAGGATGGATGAAATTCTAGATCAGCTACGCAACAGCAAATATTTCTCGACACTTGATCTAGCGAGCGGCTATCATCAAGTGGAAATTGACGAGCGGGATAGGGAGAAGACTGCTTTCAGCACCGCGCTTGGCCATTTCGAATTCAACATAATGTCATTGGGGCTAACGAGAGCTCCAGCTACATTTCAGCGTCTAATGAATCATGTTCTGACGGGACTTCAAGGCGCCGAATGCTTTGTGTACCTGGACGACATTGTCATCTATTGGAGAAGTCTCGAGGAGCATGATACAAGATTGAGCAAAGTTTTACAGCTTCTGAGGAATAACAATTTGAAGGTAAAAGCCGAAAAGTGTAACCTCTTAAGACGGGAGATTGTATACTTAGGTCATAAGTGTTCAACAGAGGGAGCACTCCCCAATCCGGATGGGGTTGAGTGTGTAAAAAATGTTCCGGCCCCAAGAAATGGGAAAGAGGTTCAATTATTTTTGGGGTTGATAAACTATTATCGGAAATTTATTAAAGGAACAGCGGAAATTGCGCTTCCCATAAACAGGATACTCCATTCCACTGGACAAAGAAATGCCAGAGGGCCTTCGAGAAATTGAAGAATGCTGTAATGTCTCCTCCGGTTTTGGCGTACCCAGATTTTCTGTAACCTTTTATACACACCACCGATACAAGCGGTGGCGCGCTGGTTGCGGTCCTGCCATAGGACTACAGTGGGGGGAACAGACACATCGCGTTAGCCAGTCGAGCACTTTGTGATGCCGAAACTAGATATTCCACTATTCTGGCCATTGTGTGGGCGGTCAATAATTTCCGACCATACCTATTGGGAAGGCACTTTAAGATCTATACGGATCATCAACCATTGAGAGGAATATCTAATCTGAAAGACCAAACCTCGAGATTGGCGAAATTCCGACACAAGATATCGGAATACGATTTCGAGATTCTTTATAAGCCAGGCAAAAAGAATCAAAATGCAGATGCCTTGAGTAGAAGTCCGTACGCCTCGGATGAGGTCTGTTTGTTCAAACTAGGGCGAGGGCCAGGGAGGGAAAAGAGAATGGACAATTACCAGGGAATGGGGGAAACTTTAAACAGGGAAGTAGGGCTAAGGCCTTGGTAAACTCGGAGGCCATGAGACATGAGAAAAGAATTAAAACACGAGTTGTGCACTTGCGTGATCCAATAATGCTGAGGGACTTCCATGACAATCCCCTGGGAGGTCAGATGGGGGTAAAGAAGACTATTGCAAGAATTGGTAGACAATTTTCTTGGAAAGGAATGTCCAGAGACATCAAGCGGTATGTCAGGAACTGCGATAAGTGACAGCGTAATAAAAGCACGCGAAAGACAACGATGCCCATGTTATTGACCGATACTCCTAGTAGACCGTTTGGAAAGGTGTATATGGACATGGTGGGACCTCTCCCGGAATCCTCTTCAGGGAACAAGTTAATTTTGACATTTCAGGACGAGTTCTCGAAATACATGACATGCGCTGCGATGCCGGACGGAGAGGCGGGTACAGTGGCGAGGGTTTTCTTTGATGAGGTAGTGGCCAAATATGGCATACCGAGGATTCTTGTCACAGATAATGGTACGAATTTAATTTCAAAGGTATTTACCGATACATGTAAATTATTGTGGATCAAAAGGTTGAAAACGACACCCTATCATCCTCAGGCGAATGGTTCACTTGAGAGGAGTCATCGGCAATGTTCGGTTATCATCGGCAATGCATGTGCACAACAACACTGTGCACGCGTCTACTGGCCAGACTCCGTTCCGGACGCTATATGGATTTGATATACATAGATGTATCATCTAATCTGAGCCGAAAATGTGCCCGCTGTATAACTCGGAAGATCCTAGCAAGGTTCTGAAGTTCAAGCTACAAAGGTCACACGACCTAGTGCGTAAGAACCAAGAGAAGGCAAAGTTGAAATCTAAGGAGAATTACGACAGGAACACCAATCCGGATAGTTTTTCGACGGGGGATAAGGTACTCGTCCATAATGATGCAAGGAAGAATAAGTTTTCGCCGATATGGAACATCCCGTATGAGGTAGTATCTGCAGCCAGCCATGTTACGACTACAATTCAAATCAAGGGCCGGAATCGTAAGTTGCATAACAACCAGTTGAAGGTATTTCACGAGGCCTAAAAGATTAGGACGGCCGATTTGATGTTGACTACGGTTAGGGGCAATGAGGGTCAGAACTTGAACCGATGGCAGTTAGGTGTCTTTTTTTTGGGTTATATGTCTTAGATTATGTTATGTGGGAGGATCACAGGGCAGTAGATAGATTTGGGCGGTGGAACTAGCTGGGAGGAGTACTCACCAGGAACCAAATTCTGGAAACCGCAGTCTACCTATTGGGTACAAGTTCAGCGAAACTTGGGAACTAGGAGACCGAGGGGGGGATGAACTCCTTGGATATCCTGTGTATGAGCGCCCTTGTGGAGAGCATCATCATATACGGGCTATGTTCCTTGCTCGGCTTCGATGTTTAGACGGTGTTTAGTAAAATAACTGGTTTATGTTGTTTTAATTGTATTGATTGTTTTTTTTTGGTTGTCCGGTAAAGATGGTAATTGTTGGACGTCCTTCAGGGATTTGAGTTGGGCCCAGTAGCGTCCGTGGATAGGGAGTCCAGGGTAGATGGGCCTAACAGGTCCCCAGTAAGTAAGTGGTGGGGTTCGTTGGGCAATGAAGCAGGTATGATTGGACTCGCTTGGGCAACAGTCTAAGGGGAAATGGGAGTAGTAAGTACCATCAATGGCTTCTACAAGTATTGATTGTTCTTACCCCATTCACAGTATGCTATTTCTAACGGACATTGGGATAAATATCAGGACCATCAATGGCTGCGGTGTGCAAGCATTGATATTTCTTTTCCACGAGGGGTGAGTTTAAAACATATGTTGCATGGATGTAACATATTTCTTTTCCACGAGGGGTGAGTTTAAAACATATGTTGCATGGATGTAAATGTGAGAACCATCAATGGCTGCGTTGGGCAAGCATTGATTGTTCTTTCCCACGTGAAAAATGTTACCCGTCAAGTTTCTTCTTCTATCGGAAGTCAAGATGAATATGAGAACCATCGATGGCTGCGTTGGGCAATCATTGATAGTTCTTCCACCATGGAAGTTGCTGGACTTCTGGAACATTGCTCAAAGGGTGAGGTTATAAGGAATGGAAGAAACATTAAAATAAAAGGGGGAAAACGAAATATTGAAAAAGTAAAAAAAAACAAGAGGGGAAAATAATAAAACACCTCAAAGTTAAAAGAAAATTAAATGGAAAGATTTTTTTTATAAAAAAAAATTAAATATTGAACAAAGAATTTATGAAAAAAAAACTGGAGGAAAAATTAGAAAAAAAAAAGTTCCCACAATTAGTAAAAAAATATGAAAAAAAATATAAAAAAGACGAATAAAATAAAAAAAAATAATAATAAAAGCCCCAAAGAAAAAATAAGAAGAAAGAAAAATATTTATAAAGAAAGAGGATTGGCTAGTTTTTAGTTAAGAAAAGAGGAAAAAACGTAATAAGAGATTCCAAAAACTAGTACGTAAGAAGACAATTTGTATGTTGTATGCTAACTTTAAGTTTGAATTGTGATATATAAAGGGTCCGCCAAATAATTTTTTTTTTAAATGCTAAAAAAAAAACTACTGAATATTTTCTCAAATTTTTGTTTTTTATTTGAAAGTACAATCCTTCCGGTTAATAATGGAAAATAATTTCATTCAAATGACTGTCTCGGCTCGCCATGAAGTAGCCTACACGATCGGTCCAATTTTTAAGCACATTATCGATTGTGTGCAGCTGTATTTCACCAATGGCTTCACGAATATTGTCCTTTATTGTCAATTGTCTCTGGCTTGTCACACTTATCTTTGAGGGCACCCCACAAATAATAGTCCAACGGTGTCAAATCGCAGCTCCGAGGTGGCCAAACGACATCAGCTCTGCGGCTGATAATGCGATCTTCAAAAACAGGGCGCAAAACATCGAGTGTAGCTTCGGCTGTGTGGCACGTAGCGTGCGGGTTTTCTGTGCCCAAATGCGACAATTTTGCTTGTTTACATACCCGCCAAGATCAAAATGAGCTTCATCTGAAAAGATGATTTTTTTGGCAAATCGGCATCATAAGTCGATCGCAGGCCCACTTAGCGAAGCGAAAACGCATTGGATGGCCAGTTGGCTTCAACGTACGTACAACCATATTCGTTCAGCGGAAGGATAAAACTAATTATCTGTCAAATCAGACATGAGCTAAGTGTTACCATTCACGAAATAAGCACTAGTTGAAAAAAAGTTAGATGGTGGACCCTTTATGAGATGTAAAAAATTGTAAAATGATGTCATGTTAAGTTATATATGTAGTCAAAATGTTTTAAGGTACCATTGTATATAGAGTTGTTCAGAAGTATGGTTAGGGGTTTGATGGACGTCGATGCTAAGTGGGGTTCGAGATCGAAGGATGTCCCCAAATCAAGAAACGAGGTATATATGTCTGGACGAAACTTAAATCAAAATTCAACAATATTAAATCGTCGAATGAGAATCAAAATTTTATCTATGCTTATCGTGGGTCTTAAGATATCAAACTTAAAAAACGATCAATTAACGTAAGATACTAATACCAAAACTTATATCTCAATACGGTATCGAACACCCAAAATCTAATATCAGACTTGGAATCTTTCATCCAAAAATCAAAAAACGCTCCGTACTCTAAACCAAATAGCATCAAAACTGAAAAACTCAAACTCAAAACTTATTATAAATCTAAATGATATAACACAAATAAGTAGCAAATTGTGGAATAAGCAAGCGAGCTTATTCAGGTGATCATATGCAAGGTAAGATGAAGAAAAGTTCCCCAAAACAAAAACGTAATAAAAAAATTTAACTGTCCACTAAAAGGCAAAGAAGAGCAACCGTAATGGGTCGGGGACCGTCATACTTGACTCACTCTGCCAGACTACCCTGAATACTGCCGTCGTATTCAGTAGGGATGCACGAGTTTCCATTTTCGATACGGTTTTAAAAAATATAACGAGCCAAAAAATGGTAGAGGTGGGGTGGATGCAAATGACTGCACATCGTGGCAACTGCCATGGATACGCCCCATAGAGAGGTTAGATGTATGACAGACACACACTAATTTTTGCCTCCCAACGTTTTTTCCAAGCATACAAATCCTCTATCTTCATCCCCTAAGTGGGGCTCCCATACAAAAATGGAATTTGCTCCCACCGCTCTAACTACCCCAAGGGTGCCCTCAGAGGAGTCAAATGTATGACCGACCTCCGATATTTGTGCAACCCCAACTGTTTTTCAGAACATATGTATATACCCTCAATCTCAATCAGTCAATAAGGTGGTCCCCACACATTTTTTTTTATGAAATCAGCCCCTGGCGCTCACGTGTTTCCGCCTAGAGGAATACAATTTAGGATCGCCCCACTTCAATTGCTCTCTCCAAAAAAAATTTTCCACAAAATAATATTTTTGTTAAAATTTGTCGCTTTTATTGAGATAATAAATTGTGGTTTTTATTGATCATACAAAGACGTTTTTATAATTCGAAAATGTGACTCAAATTAATTTATTTATATCGCGCGATGGATATTTCTTTCAATTTTCTGCGACGACCTGAAGCAAACATAATTGTTCCTCCTCATTACGGCACATGTTGCTATAGTCCTATATTAATTTTACGCCTCCTTCGGCAGCGTCGTTGATAACTTGTAATTTACGCAATAATTCTAGGCTCAAATCGTTCTTCATGAGTTCTTGATTCACTTTTTTGATGCAAAGGTAATTATTTTCACACCATCGAAACCAACAACATGTACTGGACGAGCCCGATCTTGGTTGTCACTGCCGGCACTATCCTCCAAATCACCTTATCCCTCTATATCGTCGTCTTCTTCCTCGATATCGTCCACGTTGTCTTCTTTCTTACTGTCTTCGTCGGACGATTCATCGAACTCATCGTCAGATATCGTAATTCTTCATTGTATTCGTTTCTCTTCTTTCGGATCAAATAATGCAAGAGCTTCACCACTAGGATACCAAAGATGTTTTCAGAGTCGCTGAACAATCATTGTGACACAATTTTATCAATTGAATCATAACCAACTATCGCTTTCAAAATATTCAAATCATGATTTGGAGCTTCGGTTGTCCTAGTGCTGGCAAACCAAGCTTTCACTTAAAGTGCTTCGATGAAAATGGTATTCGCAAAGTCCATTCAATTCCGTTTTGTTCAAATCAACATGTTTTAAAAAAAAAACCTTTTTGGGCAGTATATGCCTTTCGAATTGGTATTTTGGCTGAAACTCCATCTTGTATGCTAGGACTGTATGGTTTGTCTTTCATATTTCCCATTGCTCTTTGAACGGGCAAACATTGGCACTCCTGGCCCAGACGTTTTGTCGAATTCTGTTTCGAACACTTCTTTCAATTGCAGTTCATAAATATGATGTCTGTACCTCGTTACAGTATTTCCTCAAGCAATAGTGACCAACCTTAAAAGTGACAAACCTCAGATGTGGTGGCGAAAGAAATAGCTTGGACAAGGTCAGCTACTTTTTGCTCAAACAAAAACCCGTTAACCGCCTTTGCAATACGTCAACCTATTCCTTTTCCCGACGGTATCTTTGGCACGCACAAAAGCTGCTCGTTCCCATCATATATGACAATAATAGAAAGACTATAAATTTTATTTCGCCGCCTTGCATGTCCGCCAACTTTTTGCCATCCCAGTGCACATTGAAAATTATCGCTTCAGCCGAAAAATTGAATAAGTATTGCAAATTGTTTTTTCCAAAATCCATGTCATAAAATGCAATGGCTCACAATTCATTCAATTCAAATAAATACATGAATTCTCATTGTTAGGTAACCCGAACATAAAGTCAAAATTCGTGATGAAGTCACCTTCAGTTAATTTTGAATAAAATGGGAAAGCATCCATCGATACTCATGATCCATGTCTCATTTTATTTTTAAGAAATGTTGCTTCACGATAACGTAGTAAAGTCGAATACTTTCTGACGTTGTCGATAAAAAAAAAATATACTTTAATTTTAATATTACTTTGTGGAGACTGTTTTTCTTTGGTTTTGGTTTTTCTTTGGTTCTAGTTCTGCTTTCAATAAGACCGGTTGTTGGCAATGTCATCGGAAAAAATAACTTGTTCGAAGTGTTTCAAAATCATTCAAAAAAACTGCAGCATTATTTGTGAAGTCTGCCGCTGCAAGTTTCATAAATTATGTGCCAAAATAGAAGATGATGGTGCATTTAACGCTCTCAATAACTTTGAAAATATTATCTTTAATTGCGACAATTGTTTACAAACATCGCGGGAATTAATACAAAAAATAAGTCTCTTATCATGTGAAATTGAGCAAATCTAAATGTTATTCTCACAATTTTTGGAGAACAATGCAAAAAACAATAATCAGGTCTCTACGTCTCCCTCCAATTTGCCTATGAACAATACCGGTTTATTTCAGAAGTTGCCTATTCCTTCTCTAGAGCAATCCGTACTAACAACAACTTCTCTTGGCGCTCAACTCTCTGATGGTAAAGCTAAACAGGCTGCTGCTAATAACTCTTTCGCTTCAATTGCTGTTAATGATGCCGCTGCTGCTTATGATGTTGACGTCAATACTGGTTTATTTCCTAATCTGCCTAATCCTTCTCTAGTACAATTTAAACAAACAACAACTTCTCTGGGTGCTCAATTCTCTGGTGGAAAAGGTAAAGCTAAAAAGAATGCTGCTAATAACTCTGTCGCTACAATTGCTGTTAATGATGCTGCTGCTCCATGTGCTGTTGATAACATTTGTCAGATGGATGCTGTTGCTGTTATTGAAGATAATGTGAATTGTGATGATGATATTGTGGTTGATGATACTAACGCTATTGGTGGTGTTGTTATTGACAACCATTCTATCTGTAAAGCTAACTTTGCCGCTGATAATTTTGTTAATGTAAATTCTGAGTGGAATAATGTTACTAGGAGGAAAAAATCTGTTAGAACGCGTAGAGTTGTGGTTGGCCAATCTAATAATTCTGAACTAGATGTGGCACTGAAATTCAAATGGGTGCACTTGTCGTCATTCAAAACGTCTGTTACTGAAGAAAACATAATATTGTATGTAATGAAATACCTGCAAATTGATAGAGGGCAAATAGTATGCTTTCAATTGGTGAAGAAGGGCAGTTCAACGCAAGATTTAAAATTTGTCAATTTTAAACTTGGAATATCAGCTGCTCATTATGAAGGTCTTTTTAATCCTAATCTTTGGAATTCTGCCATTAAAATTCGTCCCTTCGCTTTTTTTTCCAAAAATTGTGAACCCACTGCAAAAACTCTAACAACTGGCACTAATTCGTTAAAAATATACTACCATAATATATCGGGTATGAGGACGAAATCATTATTATTTTGTTCTTATACATTACAGTCTGATTATGATATCTTTGTTATTACTGAAAATTGGCTTAACTTGGATTTCTGTAGTGAAGAATTCTTTAATCCCTATGTATATATAGTTTATCGAAAAGATAGGGATGCGGTGAGAACTGGTCATGAAAAAGGAGGAGGCGTCCTTATTGCAGTCAAGAAATCTTTATTTTGCAAATCTATTTCATTAACTAACATGGATACACTTCTGGACCAGTTGTGTATTTCTGTTAAGTTGCTTAATTCTGAGTTGTTTATTTGTGTATCTTATATACCTCCCAGGAGTGCTGATGAAATATATAATGCTCATGTCTCTAATATTGTAGAGTTGTACAATCATATTGGTGCGGATGATAGATTATGCGTACTAGGTGATTTTAATCTGAGTGACGTATCTTGGTCTGAAGTACCTAACTCAAATTCATTTTTTCCTAGTAACGTTAATAGATCTTTCGAGATAAATCTAATTGATTCATTTTTTAGTCTCGATTTGTTGCAAATAAACTCAATTTATAATAGTCATAATAAACTGCTTGATTTAATATTTCTAAGTTCGGATCTACAATTTTCAGTTTGTGAATCTGCTTTTCCGATTTCTCCTTCCAATTCTCACCACTCTGCTTTAGAAATTGAAACTAAATTCTATGAATATTCATCTTACGCTAAAAATGATTTTGTAAGGTATAACTATTTTAGTTGTGATTTCAATGCATTAACTGATATTTTCTATAGTTTAAATTGGATAGATTTGTTGAATAACCCAATTGTTGGAATTTGCTATGACATATTTTTGTCCAATGTTGTAAATATTTGTCAAAATAATATTTCTCCAGCTAAGCCAATAGTGCATAATCTTCCGTGGTATACTAAAGGTTTAAAAAAGCTAAAAAATCTTAGAAATAAATACCACAAAATTTACAGATCCTCAAATAATGCTATAGATAAGCAATATTTCAAACACTATGAAAGAGAATTTAACTTTCTTAATAAGTTTTTATACAATCAGTACATTATGAATCTTAATGTTTCTCTTAAGTACAATCCTAAACGGTTTTTTAACTTTATAAATTCCAAAAGGAAAAGCTCTTTAATTCCACTAGTTATGAATTACAACAGTTCAACATCAAATACAATTAACAGTTCCTTAAATCTCTTCGCTTTATATTTCCAATCTAACTTTAACATAGACTCTGGCCCGCTTGATCATTTTGATTTAAATGATATCAATTCTTGTCTTGTTTTTGGATCAATGCAAATATCTGATGAAGATGTAGTAAATGGAATCAAGAAACTTTCGAATTCTTATAATTGTGATAATCTCTCAGCATTTATCTTAAAAAAATTTTCTTCCTCATTAATTTTGCCTCTAAAAATAATTTTTAATAAATCATTAGCGTCAGGTTATTTTATACAAAGATGGAAATACACATCCGTTTTACCAGTTCATAAATCTGGTAATAAAAATAATGTTTGCAATTACAGACCGATTTCTAAGTTGACTAATGTAGCCAAAGTTTTCGAGCATATTGTTTATGATAAACTTTTCTTCAGTCTGAAGCGGTTTATTTCTATTAACCAACATGGATTTATGCCTGGTAGATCTACAACTTCTAATTTAGCTGTATTCACACAATTTTGTATATCGTCTTTTGAAAGGGGATTGCAAGTTGATACTATTTACACAGATTTTGCTAAGGCATTTGACCGTGTACCGCATAATATCTATTCTGTTATTAAAGCTTTCCAAAATTGGCTTCCATTCGCAGATGTTGAGCTGGTTTCGCTATTATTTAACTGGCAGATGCTCCGTTGTATCTATTGATGGGTTTCATTCTGATACCTTCATCCCTTCTTCCGGAATACCACAAGGTAGTATTCTAGGTCCTCTTTTATTTAATATTTTCGTTAATGATATAACTTCTTGTTTTAAATACTCCCAGTTTCTTTTATACGCTGATGATTTAAAATTTTTTAAACAGATTTCGACACTTAATGATATCTCTAATCTTCAAGAGGATTTGGATAGGGTTATCTCTTGATCAGCTAGAAATAGTATGCCTTTTAATGTTAATAAATGCTATTCTTTGACGTACCATAGACGCCGTAATATTTTAATGTCCAAATACAAAACTAAGGGCTGTACTTTATCAGCAGTTGATGAAATTGTAGATTTAGGAGTTGTTTTTGATGTTAAACTGTCTTTTAATAATCATTTGAACTATATAATTCCTAAAGCATATTCAATGTTGGCTTTTATTCGTCGTAATTGTGAAAAATGCTTTGACCATTACACCAAAAAAACATTATTTATTGCGTTTGTAAGGTCTAAGTTGGAATACGCTACGTTTATATGGGCGCCTTCGGCGAAAGTTCACATTAATCGTGTAGAAAGAATTCAAAAAAAGTTTATAAAATTTGCTCTTTCATTTTTGAATTTTTCTACACAAGTTCATACGAGCTTGTTTCCATCATATCCGGATAAATGTATCTTAATTGGTATGAAAACTTAAGAAGTTAGAAGAAATGTGTTGTCAATTAATTTCTTGCATGGGATTATTTGGGGATTTGTTGATTGTCAGGATTTGCTGGAAGTTATAAAGATAAATATACCTTCCAGAAGGCTTAGAAATAATGTAAAATTTTTTCATATAGATTTACACAGAACCGATTACGCTTTAAATGAACCGTTAACTAAAGCCCTCATATTATTTAATGAATACTCTAAACAATTAGATCTAAGTTTGCCACATCATCATTTTAAAATTATTTTAAATAATTTATTAAAGTAATTTTTATTATATAATTTTTAGATTTTAAGATGCTAGTCTGTAAGGATAAAATTGTATCCATAGACGAAATAAATAAATAAATAAATAAATAAATATAGTATTTGACCCACCTTATGGGTTACAAGAGGGTAAGTATATTCCGCAAAAATGTTGAGAGAGGAACTAAAAGTGGGTCGATCGTACATTTCACCCTAATAGGAGGCACAATGGGAGCGTAAAAAAATACAGCAGACAGCAGACAGGACTGTCCCTGCAGGCTGTGTCACAGACACGGCCATTAAGTTTAACGTAGAATATGCCATCCGATAAGACAGAAAACATATATAACAATAATTGATAAATAACATAAGCAAATGAATTTATTTATTTGATAGTTGCTTTTGATAATATACATAAGCTTATGGTGGGAAAAATAGGATAAATATGTTTTTAAATTAAATGACTAAGGATAAATGATAAATAACAGACGCAAATCAATTTGATTTATATTTTTTATAATTATATATCCATGTTAAATTCAAATTCACATTTAACATTTTGTTTCACTTAAATACATAAGTAAATATACGAAATTTCAATATTTCATTAATCAAAACAACAGCCGAAGGTTTGTGTCCACACTGAAACAGCAGCATAGTTTGTGTTCACGCTACAAACTCAAACACTCAACCAAACACCACACATATGTTTGAGTGTATGTGTTTAAACAATTTTCATTTGAGACATTTAAATATTAGGAAGATATCAACCAATATGAAATGTACATCAAACGAAAGATAACATCTTCATTTACCTACAAAAACATTTTTAAAAAAAGTTATCTCGCCGTTTCCTCATAATCAATGAAATAAATATTACAACAATAACAATCTGACATGACTCCCTATACCGTAAGGTAAGACGTATTCTACGCCAAAAAAAAAATTCATTAAAAAATTTCATAAAAAAAAATGCAATGAGAGTTCGAACTAACACCTTTTTGTTACACGGTACCTGTTCGATTTCTATGAACACATTAGTCAATGCTACATTGTAAAATAAAAAACAGCGTTCAATCATATGATGACGTTACATTTAAATAATATTAATACTTAAAATTTTATAAAGACCAGTGCAAGCACATGTGTTATTATTTTATTGCTTAATACTTTTTGTTTTATTCCCACAAAAAACAAAGAGAATGCAAACAACTGACACATGTACATACATACATACATTGTTATGTTCGTATATACCTGTGATGCCAACTCTGTAGGAATGAAACGCTCCGTGGAAGTACCCGAAAAGTGCTACAACGCACTTCCTGTTAATTATATTTCCGACAATAGAGACAAATCACCATGGCAATTTGCAGTGTCGAGCAACAGGTGCGAATGATACAACTTTATTATCAAAATGAGTGTTCTCTTCTGGCAACGCTGCGCGCTGTGCTCTCGTTTTGCGACGACACCCATTTTTTAATAAATGGGTACATCAACAAGCATTGCTTCGAGCTTGAGGTCAGATTTGCTGTTCTTGTTTTTATTTTCCTCGATATTTCGCTACTCCATTGTGTAGCATCATCAGACGATATAAACAATATTTAACAATTTAAACCAAAAAACAATTGCGAAAAAATCAACATAAATATATTTGAAAAAATTTTCCCGCCTTTTTCAACATTTTCTGAAGTTACACAAACAAAGTTGAAGTTGATTATTCTTCCTGAAGTCGTTGGTTTCTATACCAATTAATTGATAAATTTTCCCCTCTCCTGACCACCGATGTGTCCAAATAGGGAAGTTTTGAATTTGTCTCTTTTTCCATTGTAAATTTGATACTGGAGTGGAAATTGTTAAAAACATCCAAAATTGTATTTATTTCACCCTCTGAAACGACACAAAATAAATCGTCTACATATTTTGTTAAAATTTTTGGTTTTCGTCTTCAGGAAGAATAATCAACTTCCACTCGAAACATCAAAAACGTGTGATTATAAATACGGCGAAAAATTTAATAGAACGCGTTTGGATTATAAGTGATGTGGAATTCCACAAGGTCAATACGGAACAGGAACCAACAGACTGATAAGGCAATTTGAGGATAAAGGACCACCTAACAGGGTTACTACGGATGAGCCAAAAATTTTCAAATCAATAACCTACATACATTGAATAACTGATAGGTTGGCGGAGTCAAAAATATTTGACGACAAAAATTATAGGATAGCACACAAAACATATAACACAATAGGTAGAATATTTAGTAAAACAAAGGATAGTTTGGACAAATTTGATATGTGTAATATAGTATATAGAATACCTTGTAAAGGAAATTACAACGAGGTTTGTAACAAAGTACGTATATGTAGGGACTACAACAAATAAACTAAAGACACGAATTTCAGGACACAAATCAGATCAGAAATACAGGCACATTTCCACACAGAAAACAGCATTGGCATCCCATTGTGATAGTTTAAATCATTACCCAAACTTTCAGGTTACATCGGTATTGAATAAAGAAAACAATTATAAACGTCGTTATATGTTAGAAATGCTACAAATAATTAATACACCAACATTGAAAAGAATTAACTATAAAACACACATATATAATGTAGCCCAAATTTACAGACATTTAATTACTAAGAAGTATAACTTTTTAGACACAAATTGTTTATCGATTTAATATTATTCTTTGGGTTTTTAAGAACATTATTACTTTTTAAGAACATTATTTTTGTTTGTGTAACTTCAGAAAATTTTGAAAAAGGCGGAAAAATGTTTTCAAACATATTTGGTTGGTTGGTTGAAAAGGCTGCAAGACAGCACGCTGTCTAGCACACTTAGGCTAAAGAAGCCCATTGTGATACCTGCAGTTTCCTACATAGCAACTATTGACAAGTCGTCTAGCCAATTTGCCCTTTCAATAAATTTGTCTGTGAGACCTACAGGAATATTTTGTAGGGCAACGGTGCTTACTAAATGTGTACCGAATATCCTACTTCTCAGTCCAGCCAGAGCAGGGCAATCCAAGAGAAGGTGTTTCGTCGTTTCCTCGTCCGCTTCCATGCAGCTACTACAGAGAGTAGAGTTTCTATGTCCCAATCTTAGGAAAACATAAACAACCCCTATTTGTTGACGACCCCCGCAAACGTTATAAGGACCACGATTTGCGGATATGCACTTGGAATGTAAGAACTCTATATAGATCCGGTGCAAGTATCCAACTGGCAGATGTCCTCGAAAGTTATAAGGCTGACATTACCGTTATCCAGGAAATGCGATGGACATGGCTGCACAAGAAAAAGAAACTGCGATATATACTACAGTTGCCATGAGAAAAAACATGAATTTGGTTGCGGATTTGTAGTTGGCAAAAGACTGCGACATCTAGTCTCTAGGTTCAATCCTGTGAGTGATCGAATAGCCACAATCCGCATAAAAGCGAAATAATTTTATATTTCCCTAATTTGTGTGCATGCCCCGACAGAAGAGAAAGATGATGATGCCATCGACATATTCTATGAGCTCCTAGAGGAAAGGTATGACCGCTGCCCTGGCCATGACATTAAGATTGTACTAGGAGATTTTAATGCCAAAGTAGGAAGGGAGAATGTGTTTAATCCAACTATTGGTAATTTCAGTCTACATGCTGACAGTTCCGACAACGGTATGAGACTGATTGACTTTGCCGCGGCTAAAAACATGGTCATTAGTGGTACAAGATTCCAGCATAAAGACATCCACAAGGCTGCTTGGGTATCCCCTGATCAAAGAACTAAGAACCAAATTGATCACGTGGTAATTGATGGAAGGCACTCCAGTGTAATGGACGTACGAGTGATCAAAGGAGCTAACATCGATTCTGATCACTACCTGGTAGCAGCAAAGGTTCGCACAAGATTAAGTAGAGTTCGCTCGTACGAAACCAGACGCAGAGGAAGCTGGACATCGGAAAGCTGCAATTACCAGAGGTAGCCACAGCCTACTCAAGGAAGCTCTAGCAACTTTTGGCGCAGAACCCACCCCCTCCCGATGACGATCCTGATGCGCAGTGGAAACCCATTTCCGACTCTATAAAAACTGCCGCAACAACCGTACTTGGTTTCGAAAAACCGCTTCGCAATAAACCGTGGTACGATGAAGAGTGTCGCATAGCAAATGACGAAAAGAACGCTGCACGTATGGTAATGCTTCAGTCAATTGCAACGCGAGTTGCAACTGAGCGGTATAGGGAGAAGAGAAAGGAGGTAAACCGTCTCTTTAGGCGTAAGAAACGGCAGTGGAGAAAGCGCGAGAGTGAGAAAATTGAGACATACAGAAGGAAGAACGAAGCCCGAAAATTCTACCAAAAAGTTAAATACGGAACTAATGGACATGGTTCAGGGACCCCCTTCTGTAAAGACAAGGACGGAAATCTCATCGCAGATGTGCAGAGCATGTTGGGAATATGGAGAGAGCATTTCTCCGCGCTACTAGTACCTGAGATATCCGATGGGACAATCGATCACAATATGGACGACGACGTCGATTGCCCCCTCCTAACCAAGACGAGGTCAGAACAGCTATTGCCCGGCTTAAGAAAAACAAAGCCGCAGGAGCCGATGGATTACCGGCGGAGCTGTTTAAGGCTGGCGGCGATGAGCTGATAAGGTGCATGCATCAGCTCATTAGCAACATTTGGTTAGATGAATGCATGCCCGGCGATTGGAGTCTCAGTGTACTATGTCCCATATTTAAAAAAGGTGACCCGAGTATCTGTGCCAACTACCGTGGAATAAGCCTTTTATCCATAGCATATAAGGTTCTATCAAGTATAATGTGCGAAAGACTAAAACCAATTATCGCTGACCTGATTGGACCATTTCAGTGTGGCTTTAGGCCTGGAAAATCGACAACTGACCAGATTTTCACGCTACGCCAAATCCTGGAGAAGACGCACGAAAAACAAATCGACACCTATCATCTATTTATCGATTATAAAGCGGCCTTCGATAGTCCGATACGGGAGAAACTCTATGAAGCAATGTCTGAGCTTGGTATTCCTGCAAAACTCATACGCCTTTGCAGGATGACCTTGAGGAACACCAAATCCGCAGTGAAAGTTGGTAAGGATCTTACCGAACCTTTCGAAACTAAGCGAGGCCTCAGGCAAGGCGACACCCTATCGTGCGATCTCTTTAACATCTTAATGGAGATCATTATGAGAAAAGCTGCAGTCAATATGAATAAAACCATCAGCAGCAAAAGTCACATGCTGCTCGCGTATGCTGATGATATAGATATCATTGGGCGCACAATTAGAGAAGTTACTGCGGTTTTTTCGAGAATTGAGAAGGAGTCAGCAAAAGTGGTCTGACGGCAAATGAGGACAAGACATAATTAATGGTTTCAACGAACAGGGCCTCCACGCGATTAGACCAAAGCGTGAACGTTGATAACCGTTACAACTTCGAGGTAGTGGACGAATTTATATACCTCGGATCTGCCGTGAACAAAAACAACAACGTCAGCCTTCAGATCAAGCGGAGAATTGTGCTTGCGAATAGATGTTATTTTGGGCTAAGCAAGCACTTTAGAGATAAAGCCCTCTCTCGTGTAACAAAAGTCCAGCTGTACCAGACTCTCATTCAACCTGTCTTGCTTTATGGCGCAGAATCCTGGGTCCTATCGCAAGCAGACGAAACATCTGTAGGAGTCTTCGAGAGAAAAATACTCCGAAAAATGTATGGCCCTATAGTGCACAACGGCGAGTATCGGCGACGCATGAATCATGAGCTGTATGAGCTTTATCCTGACATTGACATGGTTAAGCGGATCAAGATAACGCGATTGCGCTGGCTAGGCCATGTCAGTAGAATGGATGAAGATGAACCAGCGCGAAGGGTTTTCGAAACCGAACTCGAAGGAAGACGAAAAATAGGAAGACCAAGACTCCGCTGGAGGGATCAGGTTGACGAATCCATGCGTACACTTGGTATTGCCAACTGGAGAGATAAAGCAAAAGATCGAACTGGTTGGCGAAATATGTTATCTTCGTTTTGTAAGGTCCCTGACCCCCGGGGTTGTCCGAGACCGGATAAGTAAGTAAGTAATCTTAGGGCGTGTTTTCCTACAAGACAATGTCCCGTAAGTGTTCCTATCATTGTGGATAACCTGCCTCTCGACAAGTTAAGTAGTTGCCTAGTCCTCTTCCTGTCCACCTGTGGCCAGAGGACCCTGGCTTGTTTACAAGTTGAAGTAAGTCTCCACTTGTCCTTGAACATATTATCGGCCCACCGCCTGATCTGCAAACGACAGGTAGAGATTGGCATACTAACACCTTCTTTTACCGGAAGAGCCTGTGCCGTAGTGCCCTGTCTACGCAATTGCCTGGAATGTCGCTGTGTCCCGGTACCCAGATGAGCCTGATGTCAAAACACTCTGCCATCACCCTAAGTGATGAGTGACATTCTTTCACCGTCAGGGACGTAGCAAACATGGCTTCCTGGGATTTTATAGCAGCCTGGCTGTCCGTTTAGATACATATTCTCCGGAGGGTTGTGACACTACTTTTCAGTAGTTCCGCCTGAAATACACTACAGTGATCAGGCAGCTTGAAGGATATATTTACATTTAGGTCCGGTGAATGGACTCCATAGCCTACTTGATCGTCCAACTTTGATCCATCCGTGAAAAATCTGATACTATTGGTATCCCCTTCCAGTGACTTTTCCCAGGTATTCCTGTTTGGAATAGAAGTCTTTAGATTTGTCACTGGTAGAAGGTAGGGGATGCAGTAGTCCGTTTTTACGGGAATAAAGTTGATCCGGTGTAGTAATTCAGTGTGTCCGGAATGCCCCGATATCAAAACGCCACAATCTCAGATTCTCACGAGAGATGTAGCGGCTGCCGATTCGGCCATGATATCAGGAGTACAGATGTTCAGGATAGCACTGAGGGCAGTACCTGACGTCGTGCCCATTGCCCCACTAACGCTAATCAGTGCTGATCTTTGAATTTTCATCAAGGAATTCAGAATATACTTCTTTTGGAGGGATCTCCACCAAAATGCGATGACATTGAGAAGTATTGGTCTGACTATTGCCGTATAAATCCACATGGTGATCTTAGGAGACAGTCCCCAGCGCTTTCCTATCGCCCCTTTACGCCTTTTTCACCCTCTCCTCCAAATTCGGTTTCCAAGACAGACGTCAACTGTAATTGCACCCCATTAACTGACGGCAGTTCAAATGCGGGTATTTTATATTTCCGAGAGAACAGGATGAGCTCGGTTTTAAGTGGATTAATTGATAGTCCGTTGTTAGCGGTCCAGTTCGAAATTAGACTACGTAGGCTGGTTGTACGAATGCTAAGTAAATTGAGGCCCTGTCCAATTCAAGAAGCAGTTCATTGACAGAAGTTAACCATAATAGTGGAGACAGAACTCCGACTTGCGGTGCCCCCATGTTAACGTTCCTAGCAGTTGTAACACCACCCCATTCAGCTTTAACGGATCTATCCACCAGAAGCTTCCCAATTAGGCGTGTCACTAAGCTGTCGACTCCTAGATTCTGGAACGACCTAAGAATCACCGAAGGTTGAATGTTATTGAAGGCTCCCTCGATGCCCAGGAAGATCCTCAGAGCGAAGAACTTATTCTCAAGAGAGTTTTATATTATGCTGACTATAGATTGGAGAGCCGTCTCAGTTGACCTGCCCTTGATATAGGCATGCTGAGAGCTCGATATTAGATTTTGTGGAAGATTACTTCGAACACGAATGTCCAGTAACCTTTCAAATATCTTAAGAACAAAGACGATAAGCTGATTGGTCTAAAGTTCCACTTTGGTTTGCTTCCAAATGCTAGGAATGACTCCCAGCGTAAGGCAGCCCTTGAAGATGGCCTCCAAACAACTACAAGATAGGTATAGTGCCTCCTGTAGTTGCGCGGGAATTATCCCGTCAGGTCAGGCTGATTTATAGGGCTTAAAGCATGGGACTGTCCGTGGAGGTGGAAAGTTTCTGATTGCCATTCACTTGGGAGTGGCCAGAAATGATTCTTTCATTGGGCAGTCCAAGCAGCTCACTACTTCCACTACTGTCCTGGGCAATGGCTTTTCGGAAACCTCCGTTAGCTAGCTAGAGTGAGAAGGCGAAATAAATGAGCATCAAATCAGGTTTAGTAGGTGACTGATGTCACTGAAGCTCATCAAACAATCGGACATATTCTTTTGTCCTTAGATGGCGGATGAACCAAACATACGGGTCAACGGCGGATAGAAACTAAAAGAAGAAAATCCAGGTTCAACATATCGCACCCTGGTCAGCGTCTGATCCATAATGGGCGGCTGCAATCAAATATCCTGGCATTAGGTAAAATGCAAAAACACGGTGGGCTGGGTTTGCCTCCCCGTTCATAATGACAGTGAAAATACGTAAACGAACAAGAAAACATAAACAACCCCTATTTGTTGAAGACCCCCGCAAACGTTATAAGGACCACGATTTGCGGATATGCACTTGGAATGTAAGAACTCTATATAGATCCGGTGCAAGTATCCAACTGGCAGATGTCCTCGAAAGTTATAAGGCTTACATTACCGCTATCCTGACATTACCGCTATGGCTGCACAATAAAAAGAAACTGCGATATATACTACAGTTGCCATGAAAAAAAACATGAATTTGGTTGCGGATTTGTAGTTGGCAAAAGACTGCTACATCTAGTCTCTAGGTTCAATCCTGTGAGTGGACGAATAGCCACAATCCGCATAAAAGCGAAATATTTTTATATTTCCCCAATTTGTGTGCATACCTCGACAGAAGAGAAAGATGATGATGCCAAAGACATATTCTATGAGCTCCTAGAGGAAACGTATGACCCCTGCCCTGGCCATGACATTAAGATTGGACTAGGAGATTTTAATGCCAAAGTAGGAAGGGAGAATGTGTTTAATCCAACTATTGGCAATTTCAGTCTACATGCTGACAGATCCGACAACGGTATGAGACTGATTGACTTTGCCGCGGCAAAAAACATGGTCATTAGTGGTACAAGATTCCAGCATAAAGACATCCACAAGGCTACTTGGGAATCCCCTGATCAAAGAACTAAGAACCAAATTGATCACGTGGTAATTGATGGAAGGCACTCATCCAGTGTAATGGACGTACGAGTGATCAGAGCAGCTAACATCGATTCTGATCACTACCTGGTAGCAGCAAAGGTTCGCACAAGATTAAGTAGAGCGAAAATCGTACGAAACCAGACGCAGAGGAAGCTGGACATCGGAAAGCTGCAATTACCAGAGGTTGCCACAGCCTACTCAAGGAAGCTCTCGCAACTTTTGGCACAGAACCCACCCCCTCCCGATAACGATCCTGATGCGTAGTGGAAACCCATTTCCGACTCTATAAAAACTGCCGCAATAACCGTACTTGGTTTCGAAAAACCGCTTCGCAATAAACCGTGGTACGATGAAGAGTGTCGCAAAGCAAATGACGAAAAGAACGCTGCGCGTATGGTAATGCTTCAGTCAATTGCAACGCGAGCTGCAACTGAGCGGTATAGGGAGAAGAGAAAGGAGGTAAACCGTCTCTTTAGGCGTAAGAAACGGCAGTGGAGAAAGCGCGAGAGTGAGAAAATTGAGACATACAGAAGGAAGAACGAAGCCCGAAAATTCTACCAAAAAGTTAAAAACGGAACTAATGGACATGGTTCAGGGCACCCTTTCTGTAAAGACAAGGACGAAAATCTCGTCGCAGATGTGCAGAGCATGTTGGGAATATGGAGAGAGCATTTCTCCGCGCTACTAGTACCTGAGATATCCGATGACGATGGGACAATCGATCACAATATGCACGACGACGTCGATTGCCCCTCTCCTAACTAAGACGAGGTCAGAATAGCTTTTGCCCGGCTTAAGAACAACAAAGCCGCTGGAGCCGATGGATTACCGGCGGAGCTGTTTAAGGCTGGCAGCGAGGTGCATGCATCAGCTCATTAGCAAAATTTGGTTAGATGAATGCATGCCCGGCGATTGGAGTCTCATTGTAATATGTCCCGTATTTAAAAAAGGTGACCCGAGTATCTGTGTCAACTACCGTGGAATAAGCCTTTTATCCATAGCATATAAGGTTCTATCAAGTATAATGTGCGAAAGACTAAAACCAATTATCGCTGACCTGATTGGACCATTTCAGTGTGGCTTTAGGCCTGGAAAATCGACAACTGACCAGATTTTCACGCTACGCCAAATCCTGGAGAAGACGCACGAAAAACAAATCGACACCTATCATCTATTTATCGATTATAAAGAGGCCTTCGATAGTCCGATACGGGAGAAACTCTATGAAGCAATGTCTGAGCTTGGTATCCCTGCACAACTCATACGCCTTTGCAGGATGACCTTGACGAACACCAAATCCGCAGTGAAAGTTGGTAAGATTCTTACCGAACCTTTCGAAACTAAGCGAGGCCTCAGGCAAGGTGACACCCTATCATGCGATCTCTTTAACATCTTAATGGAGATCATTATGAGAAAAGCTGCAGTCAACATGAATAAAACCACCATCAGCATAGATTCTTCCACTGAAGATGAGGAGGTAATGATAGTGGAAGATAGCGTAGACAAGACCCACGAAAATCAAATCGATACCTACCACCATTTTGTCGATTACAAAGCTGCTTTTGATAGCCCCATACGTGGAAACTGTACGAAGCTATGTCTGAACTTGGTATTCCGGCAAAACTGATTCGCCTCTGTAGATTGACGCTGACCAACACCAAATCAGTAGTAAAAGTGGGGAAATACCTCACTGAACCATTCTATACCAAACGAGGACTTAGACAAGGCGATATAGTTTCGTGCAATCTCTTCAACATCTTAATGGAGATAATAATGAGAAAGGCTGCAGTAAATACGAACAAGACCATTAACACGAAAAGCCATATGTTGCTGGCGTATGCTGACGACATAGTCATAATTGGGCGAAATTTGCGAGAGGTTACCGCAGTATTTTCAAGAATCGAAAAGGAATCAGCGAAGATGTGCCTTGTTGTTAATGAGGGCAAGACAAAATTGATGGTGTCAACGACTAGAGAAACCTCTCGACATGGTCCGCACTTGAACATTGACAACCGATTTAATTTTGAAGTGGGAAATGAATTTGTCTACCTTGGATCCGCCGTGAACAAGGACAACAACGTTAGCCTGGAGATAGATAGGAGAATTGTGCTTGCAAATAGATGTTATTTTGGGCTCAGAAAGCAGTTTAGGAACAAAGCCTTCTCCCGACGGACAAAAGTCCAGCTATATCAGATTCTCATTTTACCTGTCTTGACATATGGGTCCGAAACTTGGGTCATATCGCAAGCGGATGAAAAACACCTGGGAGTTTTCGAGAGAAAAACTCTCCGTAAAATATATGGTCCTGTTATGGAAAACGGCGAGTACCGACGTCGCTCGAACGCAGAGCTATTAATCTCTATTCTGGCGTGGACATAGCTAGACGAATCAAAGTGGGCAAATTGCGTTGGCTAGGCCATGTTATCAGAATGGATGAAGATGAGCCAGCGCGAAAGGTTTTTGATAACGTACCCGATGGAAGCAGGAAAAGAGGATGACCAAGACCCCGCTGGAAAGACCAGGCAGAAGAATCCCTCCGTATCCTTGGTGTTACCAACTGGCGAGAAAAGGCGAAGGATAGAGCCAGTTGGAAGAATATGTTGAAATTTGTTTAATTTGTTTGTTTAGTTAATATGTGTAAGACGTCAGACCTCATGAGGTTGTAATATAGTCAATAAAAGTAAAAAAAAAGTAGATATCTATGATCAGAAAATGAGTCATCAGAAAGTACGCTCTAATCGGATACAGTTACATAGTCGTAGCTAAGTAGTAAAGTTAGGTCTAGTACTTCCCTCCTAACCGAAGTTATGAAAGTCGGTTCCTCGTCTCTGTTGCATATAGGCAAGGTTTCGCTTATAATGAAATTAAAAAGAGACTCACCTCGCTCATTGGTGCCGGTACTCGCTCATATTGTGTGGTGCGCGTTGGCGTCGGCACCTATATTGACGCTACAATTTCGTCTTTTTGCCTCCGATACAATATCCCTGACTGGCTGATTCAGTATGGTCGTGCGCCATGTGGGATGAAACTAGCCTAATGTCCCGCTGGCCGTTTTCCAGCGAGAGGCTGATGGCGGTTGTATCGCTATCACTAAAATTCTACAATAAAAGAGCATTAAATTTGTTTTTAACGAGTATGCAAGATCTTGGCCTACCTGAGGTTGATAGGACGAAGGTCCTGTATCCATTGCATCTGATATATACGATCATTGGCCTCCATGGTTCTTGTATCAGGGCCACATCGGCTCCACCCTTCGCAGAGAATAAGGTTGGTAGACGCTGCCTTACTGCGATGAAGATATATCTGGAGGACTTTGATCGTCTAGAGGATCTTCAACTCCGGGTACCTCGAACACGGTTGTCCCGTGATCACCCTCGCTAGTGATGGACCCATCTCGGAGCCCGGCAGAGTGGCCCCATAGGTCAATGATGCTGCCACTGTCGTCATCCAGTAGTGCTTCTTCAGCATCTACCGCCGTTTCAGGATGCTTTCCAGCATTTACAGCTGTGACTTCCGACTTCGAATCGGCCAGTTTGCCACTCAGCGAATTTGGCCTTTGGACTTTTAGGGAATCCTGGTTCAGGACCAAAACTACCTGCCGGGAAGTTCCTACATGATCCTTAACCTTGACCACCTTCCAATCCTTTGTAGGAATGGAGGGATTGCAGTGGCTGATGATCTTTAGGATCTCCTGTTGGTCAGTAGGTGAGTTTGAAGGGACCCAAACCCTAGCCCGTAGTCTAGAAGGTATATCCTTGCTATCCACGGCTTTGAGTTAGTTCCCTGGCCAAACATCACCTACTCGACTCATGGCGGACTTATACAAACGCGCTGCTCGTTCATAAGAGCACCCGATCAGTTTAATACTACCCTGGAACCATCCCGCGTCTTCGCAGATTGGCACAGGACCAGGGTTGTCGTTTACGATATCCATGAACGCCGTAAGAAGGGCTCCTTCTACTAGGCGCCATTTATCCTCGAGGATACGTCCATCCTGGGGACCTTCATCCAAGACGCCAATGATTAGGCTGTCCTTCGCGACATCGCTAAAGGACCTGCCGAGCACTGGGTGGCTTTTATGCCTCTTAGATGAGGGACCAGGTTTAGTATCTACCTCCACTGAACGTTGTCTTTTATTAACAGCCAGTGGAGGCTTTGTCCCTACAGACTTGGAGCCCTCACAGACGCCCTTAGCCCACTCCAAGGTGTTTACCTGAGCAGGAGTGAGTGCTGCGAATCTGCGGGCAGAGATTTTTAGTTTTCCCCGTAGTTGGGGAGGGTTGACAACCGCCCGCGTCATTCGCAGTTGCAGAGGCCCCCTTGCGTGTGACCGCATAGGACCTACGAGCACTAGTGATAGAGGAAGAGCCCGTAGGCTCGGGGGAAGTCACAGGTTTTCCCGTGGCCGAAGACTTTTTAATGTTATCGTTCATGATTGATTTGGGCCTCAACTTGTAGCCGCTATCTACATCCGTAATGCAATGTGTTCAAGAAGAAGAAGGGCCCCGTGGTTGTCTATGATGCAGGGAGTTTCACGCGAGGGTTGACACTCCGCCCTATGGGACAGAGTGTTCAGAGCCAGGCCGAACCAAAGAGGGAGTCATCTCAACCTCGCCATTACCACCAACTTAACGGTGACGGATTTCGAACGTACTACAAGACTTGCCAGGTTTTAAGGAGGCGGAGACGAACGGTAATTTAACCACGAACCATTTCGACGGAGTGTCACATCTGCCTACTCAGGTCGCAGAGCACAGGACGACAGCTCGAGAGCAGAAGATCAAATAGTTACTAGAATCGTGAACCAGGATCGTAGCAGAGTCTGTGCCAAAGAGGAAGAAAGTTACCCAGGTTGCACCGCGAGGAGGCAATCTTCACTGCAACCCTTCAAACATATTTATATTGACATAATTTTTTCAGAATTGTTTTTTGGTTTTAATTGTTAAATATTGTTTATATCTCCTGATGATGCTACATAATGGAGTAGCGAAATATCGAGGAAAAACAAGAACAGCTCGAAAAGCTCGAAGAATATTGATTATTTATTAATAAAGAAAAGGTCGAACAACAGAATAAAAATAATACTTAATATCACTTACAGCCTGTTTCTCTATCTCGAACGAATAGCTAAGCGAACGAAAATCAGTCACTCACATTCGACTTAAATTTGGTTCGAAATAGAGAACCAAAATTTTTACTGAAAAATTTTATGTTTTCATTCGACTTGAAACGACAAGATTGTGAAACCCAAAACAACTTTATTTCGTATAGAACACGAACGAAAACTTTCGTTCGAGATAGAGAAGCAGACTATTACAAATATTTAAAGACAAGTGTCATTATTTTCTTGATTAATACTTTTTGTTTTATTGCAACAAAAAACAAAGAGAATGCAAAGCAACAGACACATGTCCATACATACATTGTTATGTTCGTACATACGCTACAGAAGTTCACACAATTTTCGTTGCTCTCTTAATATCTCATTTGTATATACGTATAATCACGTCATTATTCTCTATGCTCTGAGAGTGCTCCGACCCACACAAGACAACTATTCGCTGCCGCTACATCAGTGTGTGTTTTTTTCGCAGTCTGACAATCTGCAGTCGGACAAATCTGTGTTCCATATAGGGGCGGGTCAGTGAGGGGTATGAAAAATAGATGTTGGCCGATTCTGAGATGTACCCGATAAGCACACAACATTTCATACAAATCGGTCCAGCCGTTTCGGAGAAGTTTAACGCCAAACAATCTGTGATCGCAGTCGGACAAACTGTGTTGGGATGTGTTCACTTTGTGTGTTCACGCCTATAGATGTTAACACATCAAAATTTTATAAAAAATAAAATTTTGTATAGTGACCACCTTAAGGATTGAAGATAGAGGGTAGATATGTTCCGAGAAACCTGTTTGGGTTGCAAAAATCGGTCATAAATTTTATAAAAATTACATTTTTGAATGGGAGCTTTACTCTTTATCCTAAACCATACCGGACTACAAAAACTAACGTCGGGCCCCACTTTGGGCGCTATTGTGTCATGAGGGCTAGGCTGCGAATTTAAAAGAATTGACTTACGAGTTCGTATGCTCATCGAGCGGGGTGCTCGATATGTCACGCGTATGCCGCGCTTGGAACTCGCCGGACGGGGGGATCTTTCCACTCACCAAGGACAACAACAGCCTGCCTCCGAACAATAGATTACATACATAGGTTGAGATAGACACACGCAAGAATATATTCCGACATAAAAATAATGAAAGAAACGAAGCCCGAACGAAAGTTTCTTGTAGCAAAAATAAAAAGAACCAAATAAACTTAACTCGAACCGAAAAATTAATTTTGGAAAGATGCTGTCTTCGCAGGGATCATCTTGGGATCAGTGTGGTTTTAGACCAGGCAAGTCTACGACTGACCACATATTCACGCTGTGCTCAATTCTGGAAAGGACCCTCGAAAATCAAATCGATACATACCACCTTTTTGTCGATTACAAAGCTGCTTTCGATAGCCCCATACGGGAAAACTTGAGATTCCGGTAAAACTGATCCGCCTCTGTAGAATAACGCTGGCCAACACCAAATCAGCAGTGAAAGTGGGGAAAGGCCCCACTGTACCATTCTGTACCAAGCGAGGACTGAGACAAGGCGACACAATTTCGTGCAACCTCTTCAGCAAGAGATAATAATGATAATGAGAAAAGCTGCAGTAAATACAAACAAGACCATTGACACGGAAAGCCATATGTTGCTGGCGTATGCTGACGACATAGACATCATTGGGTGAAATTTACGAAAGGTTACTGAAGCATTTTCAAGAATCGAAAAAGAATCAGCGAAGGTGAGTCTTGCTGTTAATGAGGGCAAGACAAAATTGTCAACGACTAGAGAAACCTCTCGACTTGGGCCGACAACGTCGGCCTGGAGGTAAATAGGAGGATTGTGCTTGCAAATAGATGATATTTTGGGCTCAGCGGGAAGTTTAGGGACAAAGCCCTCTCTCGACGGACAAAGGTCCAGCTACATCAGACTCTCATTTTACCTGTCTTTACATATGGCTCCGAAACTTGGGTCATATCGCAAGCGGATGCAAAACACCTGGGAGTATTCGAGAAAAAATTATCCGTAAAATATGGTCCTGTTAGCGAAAACGGCGAGTACCGACGTCGCTGGAACCAGGAGCTATATAATTTATATTCTGACGTGGGCATAGCTAGGCAGATCAAACTGGGCAAATTGCGTTGTCTAGGCCATGTTATCAGAATGGGTGGGGATGAACCAGAGCGAAAATTTTCGATAGCGTACCCGATGGAAGTGGGAAAAGGGGACGACCGAGACTCCGCTAGAAAGACCGGACAGGGAAATCCCTTCCTATCCTTGGTATTGCCAAGTAACGGGGAAGGCGAAGAATATGTACGACGTCTGACCTCATGAGGCTGTAAAATACTCAATAAAATTAAAGTAAGTTTATAAATTCACTTTTAATATAACTTTTCGTTTAGTTAATCAAGACTTTAAGCTTATGAACTTAATTTTAGTAAACTTTATTTTACCTTTATAACCTGAATTCACTTTTAATATAACTTTCTGGGTGTTAATTTAACATTGTCTTGACCTTCTGATTTTAGCCACTAGACTTTCTTAGGTTGGGGCCCCGATAACGGGTCTAATATGTCCTAGGTCCGGGTACTCGTAAGTGAGGAAATAAAACTAAAATCTGAACTTACCCTTATTATGCGACAATAATGGTACTCTTACGTTCTCTTGGAGATGACTGTTCGTAGGGTTATTGCTCTAGATGTATAACTTATGAAGATGAATTTATTAATGGTGATGATGGTGGCAAATGGTTACTGATGGTAAAACTATAGCGGATGAAATGGTGTGTGGTTGGTGTTAACTTGCTGCTAATGATGAACACTATTATGGATTTGGCGTATGCGCTGCTGTGATGGTGGAAGCAGCTTCCGCATGGAATACAATTCTGATGGCGGCTGACGCCGAAGAAATGGCACTGTGGCGATGGAAAAAGTTCGGGTTGAGGTTGTTGTTTGGGTTTTTCTGGGTAAATGATGTGGTGGACATCTTGAATCAGTCAGACACACGTTTTCCTGATAATATGAAGAAAATTTCTGTTGACCCTCCTGACTATTGAGTTATTATTGATTTCCGTATTCCACTCAATCCAATATTTGACAATCAAGAGTGAAATAAATGTTGAATTACATATTTAATGTTTAACCAAGTTTATTTTAATACATGCGAAGTCGGTTCTCGTTCGACTTATCATTTGAAAGATTTGAACATTGGGTATTTTTTTGGCAATGTATGTAACCCTCTACCAGTCTCCATTGGTCATGCTTTGTAAACTTGTTTAACCTTAACTTGTCTAATTATGACGGATACAAATCGGGATGAAACATGTTGATTTGAACAAAACCGAACTTCGCGATGTTACCATTTTTATCTTAACACTTTAAGTGAAAGCTTGGTTTACCAGCATTAGAGCAACAGAAGCTCCAAATGATGATTTTAATACTTTGAAAGCGATTGTTGGTTATGATCCAATGAGCTGAGCGATTCTTTAAACATCTCTGATATCTTAGTGGTGAAGCTGTGGGTCTTGCATTATTTGAACCGAAAGAAGAGAAAGATCTGACAAAAAAAACATGAATCAAGAACTCAGGAAGAAGTACTTGAGCCATTACGTTACACCTGAGACAGCAAAATGGTTAAAAGATTTTATTATTACTGATCCAAAAACCTGGGAGGAGAGCGAAGACTACCATCAAACCCTAGAAATATTGCGTAAATCACAAGTTGTCAACGACGCTGCCGAAGGTAACGTAAAATTAATATAAGACTATAGCAACGTGTGGTGTCGTAACGAGGAGGAACAATTATGTTTGCTTCAGGTCGTCACATTTTCGAATTATAAAAACATGTATTTGCATGCTCAATAAAAACTACAATTTATTATCGTTAATAAAAGCGACAAATTGTAACAAAAATATTATTTTGTGGAGAATTTTTTTGGTTTGGTCGTTTTTAAGTGCGCTGTGTATTGGACCTCCTTATGGGTATGGGATAAAAGGTAAGTATGTTGGGAAAATTTTTTAGGAGAGCAAGACAAGTGGGTCGATCTTACATTTTACTCCTCTAGGCTGGTCCACGTGAGCGCCAGGGGCTGATTTCAAGCGTTGAAAATAGAGGGTATATATGTTCTTAAAAACTGTTGGGGTTGCAAAAATATTGGGGTCAGTCATACATTTGACACCTCTGCGGGCACCCTTGTGGCAGTTAGAGCGGTGGGAGCAAATTTCATTTTTGTATGGGAGGCCCCCTTAGGGGATGAAGATAGAGGATATGTAAGTATATTTGGGGAAAACTTTGGGAGGTAAAAACTAGTGGGTGTCTGTCATACATTTCACCCCTCCAGGGGCGAACCCGTGGCAGTTGTGGGGCTTGTTATAGACTTTGAGTTTTCCAGTTTTGATTTTTTGATGATATTTGATTTAGAGTACGAAACGTTTTTTGATTTTTGGATGTAATATTCCAAGTCTAATATTAGATTTTGGTTGTTCGATCCCTCATTGAGTTATACGTTTTGGCCTTAGTATCTTACGTTTAGTAATATTTTTCAGTTTTATATGTTAAGACCCATGATAAGGAAATGTTGTGAAATTGATGGCTATGGTAAAATATTTATTGTGGATGTTTTCGCACAAGTAGGAGTGTTGAGACAATTCTCGCTAAGATGAGTTTTGATTATCCCTATAATGTGTGATGACATACCTAAATACTTGTGGAGAAGGGAGCTGATGATATGCCTTGATGGACATTGAAATAGCTATATTCCCAACCATCCACCATAATAATCAATTTCACATACATATTTCTTTTAATATTTGAAAGTACTTTTTAATAGTGATTGATCTTGAACCGAAGAATAATTGAAGATCATAGTTAAAAATTTTATTCTCATTCGACGATTTAATATTTTTATACCCTCCACTGTAAGTGATAGAGGGTATATATCAGTTTGTCATTCTGATTGTAACATATAGAAATAAGGCTTTGCGACCCCATAAAGTAAATATATTCTTGATCCTTATAACAACCGGAGTCGATATAGCCATGTCCGTCTGTCCGTCTGTTGAAAACATTCTCACGCCTTCAATCGGCGACAACGCGGTTTGGTTTTTGGCCAGAATGTTCCACGTATTCCTGAGCAGTTTGGTATTGAAAATCAGCGAAATTGGTCCATTGGAAAAAATTTTATGATTGGAAACGTAAAAAAACTCATAAAATTTTCACATTAATTTTTGTAGTTTTATACTAAACTACACCTTTTTCCGTGTGGTGAATTTCCATATTGAAAATCTTTGTTGTGCTTTATAATAGGTAAGTGCTTTAAAATGTTTAGATGTGTTCATACATTTATATGAATTTTGTCACACTTCATCTAGGGTCGCTGTGGCCTGATAGGTAAAGGGTTGAGCGTTGGAGTCTGAGGGTTGTTGGTTCAACTCTCGTCCGCCCCAGCTTGTTTTTTTTAACAGTTCTTCAAAAAATGCTTTTTTATTTTTAAAAAATGCTCTTCACAGCTTGTTTTTTTTTAACAGTTGTTCAAAAAATGCTTTTTTGTTTTTAAAAAATGCTTTTTTATTTTACTTACTACTCCTTTTGCCATGTGGTGAATTTCCATGTTGAAAATTTTTGTTGTTCTTTATAATAACTTAAAAATTATTAGATGTGTTCATACATTTATATGACTTTTGTCACACTTCATCTAAGGTCGATGTGGCCTGATGGGTAAAGGGTTGCGCGTTGGAGTCTGAGGGTTGTTGGTTCAACTCTCGTCCCAGCTTGGTCTTTTTTTTTTTTTAACAGTTCTTCAAAAAATGCTTTTTTATTTTTAAAAAATGCTTTTTTATTTTACTTGTGAACAAGTAACTTATTTTTATTTTTTTTAAAAAAGTAAATTTTCCGAAAAAAAGTACATTTCTTAAGTACATTTCAAAGTACATTAAGTACATTTCTTAAGTACATTTCATTAAGTACATTTCTTAAGTACATTTCTTAAATACATTTCTTAAGTACTTTTCTTAAGTACATTTTTTAAGTACATTTCAAAGTACATTTCAAAGTACATTAACTACATTAAGTACATTTCAAAGTACATTTTCTTAAGTACATTTTCAATGTGAGCATTGTGAGCAATGCATTTGTGAGCATCCTGCATTTGTGAGCATTTGTGAACAAGTAATTGCATTTGTGAACAAGTAACTTATTTTTATTTTTTTTTAAAAGGTAAATTTTCTTAAAAAAGGTCCTTTTTAAAATTTAATATTTTGCTGGTTAACACTAAGGTGGAGGGTATCAAAGATTCGGCACAGCCGAATTTAACACTTTTACTTGTTGATTTAAGTTTCGGATTTCTGCGATTGCGATATTGCGATTTTTATCTTATTTTGGTTTTTAATACATTTATTTAATTTAATTTTTGTTTTTTAGCTTACTTCTACATTATTTTCGAATTTAACTTTCTCCTTTTTGGTATATTTTAGGTAATTTTTCTGCTTTTGTAAATTTGTCTGTTGCTACGTTTATTTAGTATCGGCTGTTGTCGATTCATGGGGCTTAATCAACGTTAATCGGTTGTTAAGAAATAGTATTTTTAACTTCGTGTCCCCAGGGAGAACTTGGTCAATTTACGTTTTGTTCGATCCCCAGATTTTTGTTTTTAAGGGACGATGCCACGGGATCTGAACCAACCACGATGCCACGGGATCAGCACCAAAATAAGTAGAATTTATTTCTTTTCTAAAATTATAAATTTTAATTTATTTAGTTTTAATTCTAAAACAACTTATTTTGTTGCGACGAACAGAAACATTCGGGCTTGACAGACTTTAAGCTACTCTCTTCTTATAGAAAAACTGCTTCACAAATAAGTTGCATCTGTACCAGCAGAACAAAAACAATTAAACATATTGTGTGGAAGTCAGTCAAATATTAGTATGGATGTTTATTTTTTCATATTTAGGAGTCCCAAATTTACCATCGTCAATAACACTACAATAATACGTCGTCAATAATAAACCACACTACCAACAATAATGCTGAATTTGCAAATGAATGTTGGCAAATTCCTTGTTTCATATTTGAATGTCAAGAACTGTGACGAGACTGCAGCATTCTGACTAAACACCATGTGTTAGAGCGAGACGAATATAAAACTCTAAGAATTTGTATTACTTTATTACATATTTGTGGTGAGGAAAACAAAAAAGGAGTTTTGCCAAATTTTCTAAGAGTAATTTTTATTTAATTTCTTAAAAAAGATGTGTGAATTTACAGTTTCATAAAGAAATGTAAGTAAAAATGTATTCTGCAAGTGTTTTTAACAAAAAATACATTTCAATACGCCAAAAGTCTATATTGTAGAACTTTTGTAACTAGAAAAGTGCGTTGTGTTGCTTGCGTCTTATATGTACATATATTGATCAAGGGAAAAGTGTCGAAAGTGTTTTAATAAGCGACAGGAAAATGAAATTCTTTAAGAATAGAAATGTGTGTCCTGTTTAGAAACGAACAAATTTGATACCCAAGTATTTAATACATTTATCTAATCATTCATATATTTCTTCACAGGGAACGTGACTGGAGTCTTCGGCATTGACATACGAGAGGTGCTACTACATTTGAGGAGCCTGGTAATTCGTGACTATAATTTTACTTTTATTTACATTTTATTCTTGTAAGCAACAATGCAATAAATTCTTCTTCAATTAAGAACAAAATTTGTTTCTGTAAATATCAAAAATTACCTAATCATTTGGTAAGATTGCACATTAAAATTACTCTAATTCACCTACAATAAATTCCTTTTTTGCTTGTGGTAAACCCACAAATATGCAGTTAATTAAGGCAATAATTAATATTATCCAATTAAATAGATGACCCTATGTTGCCCAGTGGGTACTATCACACTAGATTTTTTTCTATATATGCAACCAGAGATAGCAGAGAATGCAGTGCGTGCACAAAATACCGTACCTGAAGGGTTACCAACTCAAGGTAACAGACGACAAACAGAGTAATTGCCGCATTGAAGCTATATACGACCAGATATCATGTCTATACATGATTTTGCGACGACTGGCGGATATCCAATTGAAGCCCAGACTAGAGTCAACGTCACCACTCGGGTACAGAGACCCTAGAACTGGTGAGGATACACGACAGTCTGTGGCACAACGAAAAGCTCAGCGTAATGCGAATCTTTAGACCAGTGATGGGGAACTTAAGATCTAACGAAGTGGGATATAAAATTCGATGATACCGCGAAGACGATGAAGGGTCAAGAGTTCTTGTATCGAGTGAGAGAGTCGAAGCGTGATTTCGGTTGTTCGGACGCAGACTAACTGCGAGGACTTCCATTTTTGTTAGAGGGTAGCCGCATGAGATATTCGAGGAGCGTGATAATGCGGTTAAGAATCCAGCAACGGACCACATACCAGGATACCCAGCTGGTAGAGATAACGAGAAGTTATTTGAAAACGTCATTGGCACAATTGCTATTCGCAATCAGAGTCGACAGCCTTCACGATTTCAGCAGAGATATCAGGAGGGCGGAGAACCTACTGGAGTTGCATCCAGCGTTGGTACACTAAGTGACTCGAAGGATAGAGTGCAGGCCTGGACGCAGCTGGCGAAGTGGAAGCCTTGAGAGTTCCAAACAAGCTAGTCTGCTGGAATTGTAGGGCCGAAGGACATTCGTTCCGTGATTGCACCTCAACACACTGTTGTATATTGTGCTACAAGTGCGAAAAAGAGGATACGATGACGCCTAAATGCCGAAGATGCCATGGAAACGTGCCAAAGTACCCACCTCAGACCAGCGGAGTGAGGACCACGGAAGATTAACCCCACTTCCAGTAAACCCAGCTACTACGAAACCAATTATGACGACACCACATAGTACAAACTCTGCACCACTACAATATTACATCAATACTTCGGAGAATACCACTAATGGTGTACCAGTACGTGAAGAAGATACCGTGATGCGAATTTTAGGGAATGAAGACCATATAGAGTATACCAACTTTAAGAGAGCTCAAGCCATTACATTAGCGAATGGCAGAATACCACGAAGGGCGAACAAGAATCTTTGGTGTATCTGATCGTATCGAACGAGTGAGAGTTAGGCATTATAATCGCAGGCAGATACGAAGAGATTTCGCCGCGATTACCATGTTCGAGGGCGAAAACAATCGATTCTATGCAAAAGTAATTATCGGAGGAGTTGAAGTGGAATGGCTCGTGCACACGAAGCGTCCCTAACTTTCCTAGGCAACGGGTGGCCAAGAGCTGGTATTATTAAAAACTTTGGCTTAAACCTAGAATAGGTCGGCAACTCGCTTCGGCTCCAAACTATTACCATTGGATAGAACTTTTAATTTTAAGTAAAAAAAATTAAATAAAAAAATCGGGGGCAACGCCTATTTTCGGAGTTGTGGGCACCCAAAGTTCGGACATACAGGATGATACTACGAGTGTGGTGCCGTGTTATGGGACCGATTTCACAACTTTTTTGTGTAAAACGAGTCGAAATAAACAAAAATAAATAAATACATTTTTTCGATAACTGCTTAGTTATCCACGTATCGGATTTTTAAAAATATCCAGAAAATATTTTTTTTTCAAGCAATCGAGTGATTTTTCGGATTTTGCCACACATCGACTTCAGGTACAGAGGGAATTTTAACCCCCCTGCCTGAGCCCGGCCGGACGGCCGGGCGACTAATTACAATATGAATTTAACGATTTTCCAAAAGTTCTACCACGCGGTACGAGCAACATAGGTCCCTGCCAGGGCTACTTGGCCCGTAACTCCCAAAATAGGGGTTCCCCCCGATTTTTTTATTTTACTTTTTTTACTTAAAATAGCGATCCCTACAACCAAAAAAAAAAGCAAAAAAATTGGACGTGCCGATCTATACTAGGTCTGTTCCAAAACTTTATTAATTGTTGCACTACTCGATGTACTCGCCGTTGCTTGAGATAACTCCCTCGCATCAACCTTCGCAGCCTCCAATACTAACGACTTTGCAACTGGTTCATCGAATTTTGAGGTACTTGATTGCAGAAGTTCCTCTCGAATGCTGTTGTCGTGGATGCCTCGAATAAATTTCGCCCTCAGAAGCACATCGGCAATTGAACTTTTGCATGCGCATGTTGCAAAAAATTCACAGTCTGCCACAGACTGTCCTTCACTCTGATACTTTGATTGAAATGTATGCTGTGCCATGCTTCAACAAAAGAAGAAATTTAATTTGCACAAAGAATAATTGAACAAAAACTTCTCACACTCGTCGACAAAACTGTTGCATAGTTGAATCGCTATTCAATGATGCCTTAGAATGAAATACAACACTTTAACTATTCTAATATATTTAATAAAATGGTGACCAGTTGGTGTTGACTATGTTGCAATAAAGAATTATCATTGGTCATTCGATACCATTAAATTATCCTGTTTGGGAATTTGAGTTGTTTTATCAATCTTGTAGATATGTTATCATTGCCAAAATTTACACAAACACAATTGGGAGAGCAACACAATAGTAAGGCTGTTTTTTATTCCCTTAAGCTATCGCCACTTACGACTTTCCAAATAAAACGATCCACACTTAATACTACGCAATGTGGCAACATTTGCTGTAATGGGTGAAAAAATGCGATACGGCAACACGTTCGTAGCCAGTGCCAACAAACACATGGTAGCAGCAGATGTTGTTGTAATTGTAAGCAGCAACAACAGACATTTTATTTTCGTTCATTCGTTTCAATTGTTAAACTCTACGCATATATATAACAACAATACAAGAATACAGAAAAGGACAAAAACAAAATACATACGATTTTGACAAGTGAAACGAAAAATGACCTGAAAAAAATTTCATCACCAGTTTAAACGACTATACCTAGTAGATAACTCTACCATGATCAATATGTATAACAATTACCGAGCGTTGTTGTGGACAATTTATTTCCAATTCTGTTTTCTATTGGAAATAAAAGGCTACCCTTCAAACTTAGAGATGTAAAAGTATGCGTAGTCTTCCATTAAACAAAATAATTTTAATGAACTTAAAATGTGTAAGTCATATTGCAAATTTCTGTTTTTGGGTCTCTCCTTGATAACATTTTCATTCGTGAGAAATGATAACAAAATTTATCTAAGATAACTGTTTGTTGCCATTTCTTGAAATTTAATATGTGGCAACATTGTCATTGCACAAATCGGAATTTAAGTGGGAAATTGAAATCCCATTTAATATCGCTTAGCTGTCCCGTACAATTTAAACTTTAGCGGGGTAAAAAAAAACACACTTATTGTTTAGGTTTATGACAGCTGTTACATTGATACTTGTAGAGAGTATATGTATAAAGATGTATCATGTGCTCTAGCAGTTATAACAATCGTACATTATGGTAATATGACTCTGCAGTAGGAAACATGCAGATTTGCAGACTTCCTCACAAAACCTTTGTTAAAGGAGAAGCACTTGAAGTTGGGTCTTACTTTTGCATATCCAGGTTTCAGTGGAGGTGTTGGTATAAAAATCTGACTACACTGTCAAACATCCTGAAATCTCTTTTACGCCACATATCAGGCAATTCGCATATCACTTAATTTGTAAAAGCTCTTCAAATAAATACTCTTATTTCATTAATTTCATCGTGTTTAACTTACTCCATCACAACTATAATATGTTGTCCAAATTGATTTTATTTTTAACTTATTGCCTTGTATCGTTTAAAAATTTAGTTTTTACACTACCGTTGTTTTTACATTATAAAGCATGAAACAGATAGACGACGACAGGCTTCCGACCACAACCTGTCTAAAATAAAATACATGTGTTTATATGTAAGTGAATATTTTAACGACGGCAAGGCGACACGTCTGCAGGTTCTTGTCTATGCTACTTATGTAGCTGTAGTTGAATTAAACTAATTTATATTTTTGTGGGCGACAATCAACAGGTTAGAGCTGTCAATACCTGAAGTGGCACCACTGACATAATAATCAGCTGTTTATTGTTGAACAACTTTCACAATTGGTTGTTTGTTTTTGTTATAATTTTTCTTTTTGTTTGTTAATTGAAGTAGGTAAGTATTTGTTGTTATATTTATTATTAATATTTGTTTGTTATTGTTTTGCATTTCAAATTTAATAGTTCAAAATGGACATTGACGAGCAGCTTATTAAGGAAGTGCGAAGCCGCGAAATTCTTTATGACCTGGCACAAGCGGGTTAGAAAACCATAAAGAAAATCGTTCCAGTTTGTTTTTAAGAAGAGCCAGCAATAAATTAAAGTTTGCTACGGACATCCGAAATGCTTTAAAAAAGTGTTCCTCGTCCTTCTGTTTTAGCTGCTGAATGCACGTTCGGTAGAAGCCCTCCTAATCCCGAGTTAGATTCACCGGACGAACCCACCATCTTCGATTATTGCTCGTCTGCAATTCACGTCGTACTTCATACACCGGTTTCACAATTTTTGTTACGTCTGTGATAATATTTATTAAATATTCTCCAGACATTTTCTTTTCTTTTAACACAAATAACACAAACGTCAAAATTACAGAACAGCTGTTTACTTTGCAGTTGCCGTCTTGAAAATAATTCAGTAGCAGCCACACGTCTATATTTGCAGTCAGCGGCATTTGCAGTCGTGTGTTCGTGTAGCCTGTCGTCGCCTATGTGTTTCATGCTTTACTATTGCTATTGCGGATCTTAAGTTTTTGTTGTCTTTTTTTCTTGATTATTGTAAGAAATTATTGTTGTTGTTTATCTCTTTTTTGTGATTGACTTCAGATAGTTGTTATTCGGGTCTCTGTGCGGTTAGCACCTGGTGGTATCACTATTGGCTATTATTGTTATATTTGTCACTTGCTGTTTTATTTCGGTTTTTTTCTTCAACTATTGTTAGACATGGCACTATCCTTGGAGGTGGAAAGTTTCTGATACCCATTCACTTAGGAGTGGCCAGAAATGATTCCTTCATTGGGCAGTCCAATCAGCTCACTACTTCCACGCAGTATGTCCTGGGCAATGGCTTTATCGGAAACCTCCGTTAGCTAGCTAAAGTGAGAAGGCGAAACGAATGAGCAGCCTGATTGGTAATACGATCACTGATACATCCACCGAGTAATATTATCACGCGTGTGCACTAGTTGCTTTTTGTACTAACGAGTACCGTGGACTACGTGGAAAACATATAGAGAATGAGTGCTTCCCGTCACCGTTATATAGGCAATGAAAGTACACGTAGAATATAATAAACGAAGAAAACCCCTAACTGTTGACGACCCTCGCAAACGTTATAAGGACCACTATGTGCGAACTCTATACAGGATGGGTGCCACTTTCCAACTGGCAGATGTCCTCGAGAAATATTGAGCTGACATCACAGCTATCCAGGAAATAGAATAGACAGCATATGGTTGCACCAGAAAGAAAATTTGCGATATTTACTACAGAGACTATGAGCGAAAACACGAATTCGGATGCGGATTTATAGTTGGCAAGAGACTGCGCCACCTAGTTTCAAGGTTCAACTCAGTGAGTGAACACATAGCCACAATTCGCATCAAAACGAAATATTTCAACATCTCGTGTGCACGCGAGTTATGTACGATATGTCGGTGACCAGAAGTAAAAAATAAAAATTCACTTATTCGTTTCACATGTAAATACAATCTGAATCCTTATTTTTGAGTGATGTTTCTTAAATAGCTTAGCTTAACAATGAGAATGATTCTTAAAGTAGGAAGTGAAAATATGAGTTTTAATTCTTGGGAATTAACATAAACAAAATTGGTTGGCCTATATTTGGTTACTAGATGAGTCAATGGATATCGATAATAGTGGGATTGAATGAGGAAAGAAAAGAAGTGAGTTTTATAATTTCTCAGAATTTGTATAGTTTGGTACTATAATGTAAACAAAATTGGTTGATCTATATTTGATTATTAGCTGAGTCAATGGATATCGATGAATGAGAATATGTTAAAGGGAAAGAAAAGAAGTGAGATTCAGAATTTGTTTATTCTGGTGATACATTGTAATGGTTGATATGAAATTAAATACTTAGGAGCTAAAAAAGAGTGTGTTCACAGAATAATACAATGTAATGATTAAAATGTGATGTGATGTTTGATATGGAAGTAAATACTTATGAGCTAAAGTGTAAAGAATATGTTGTTGTTCAGCAGTGTGCCCTCTGTGGTTTCGGTGGTGGTAGTTGTTGTTGTTGGTGATGTAGTGGGTTTTTTAACTCCTCCCTCCTTAAGATAGAGCGACGGCCACAATGAAGTTGTTGCCGGAGCGAAAGAGTGAACCCCTGGCAGTTGGTGATTGTAAGTTGTTGTTCTTCTTCTTCTGATGACAATGATGAGTATGGTTATCACTATAGTGGTGCATATGAGAGTTGTTGATGTTGTGACTGAGTGTATTATTGTAGTTGCTACTTCTAAAAATTCTGGTGTCAGTTTTGAGGTCGAAGTCTTTTAATTTTCTGAGGCTTAGTGTTTCTGTTGTGGAGTTTCCAGTTATGTTGCTACCAGGTAACGGGGGAATATGGATTTGGTCCCAGTAGGTGTCGACGTTATCGTTGTAGGTGATGGCGTTTATAGTGATGTCGCATTTCTGGAAGTGTACTAGAACAGTGACTTTTACCTTGGGGTTTTGGTGCTGCAAGTAGAAATGATTAGTGGTTCTGGTGAATTTATAAATGGAATGAAATTAGGTTCTGCCTGTGAGATTGATGTTATTTCCCAACTTCAGTTGTAGGACAGTTCGCTGCTTTGTTGCTCATTAGTTGACCGATGCATTTTAAATTTTTAGTGTCTCCTTGCTGGATTGGTTTGTTCCTTCGATCTTAGGGCAGAGTGCTTTGTGATGTTGTGTGGAATTATATGTTATATACGGTTCAGTTAGCATAATTTTTGTTTCGTTAATGGGTAAAGGGATTATATGGTATAAGAAATAATTTTCTTTGGAAACATTTAGTATTAGTACATTAAATATAATATTGGATTTATTATTGGATGGCTAACATTTCATAAATGTTATCGATTGACTGTATTCTGATGTTTTGGTTTTCTAATTTTAATTCTACGATTCCAAGTTCTTCCGGGCTGAGTAGGAATCTTGAGATAATATTAAGTTTGGATAGAACGACTGCTTCGGCTATGTTTGACAAATGGTTTGTTAGTAGGTCGATATTAAAGTTGATTTGGTTTACATATTTTTAATCAGTATGTCTTCTTCTCGTTTTATTCTGTTTGCTGTACTCAACATTTATTTTTCTGTTGTGTGTTGTTCGTTATTGATATGGGCGGTAATGTTCTTGAATCTCTCTGTCATCTGAAAGTTGATTAAGTGTTGATGTGAGAGTGTGTTGTTGACATTGTTGAGGTTAGTGTAAAAGTTTTATATTTGTTTGTAAATTGTATGTACGTCTTGAGCATCCATATTGCCTGTTAATATTTTGATTACTGAACCTAACCCATTGATTAATCCTCTTTTCTGCCTTTGAGTAGGATATAGTGTTAGGAATTTATTTTTTTGTTCCTTGAATTTTAGTTTAATCACTTGTACAATATTCGCTTCGGACGTATGTTCTTCGAAAAGATTAAGGGTGGCTTCCAAATTGTCAGTGTTAGTTTTGTAGTCATCAAGGTTAATAATGTGTATAAGATTGTTAAAATTAGTAACGGGTCTAGCCGGGCCTAGTCGTAATGGTGGAATATTTTGTTGTGTTGGTAAGATGTGTACTTCGATTATCTGAGTGTAAATTGGAGAGACTCTAAAGGGGAAATGAGTTTGTGTTAGTGTGAAGCAGTGTTGACTTAATTATTTATACGTTAAATCTTGTATTATTTTCTTAATCTACATTTGTGTATCTTCTTTTGACCTTTTGTTACTATCGTGATGGGATTGTTCTTTTTGACTATCTGTTTAGAGAACCTAGGAGTTAGTTTATTTCGTCTCGCCTCCTTGCTAAAAACAATTTGGTCCTCGCTGACGTCTTCTGGGGTTTGTCTAGAAGTGTTTGCCTTTTCGATTCTTGTCTTTTCTTGTGCCTTTCCTGAATTTTCGGTTAGAGTTCGTCGAGAAAAGTATTAAGTTTAGATAAATAGTCATGTTCGTTCGTGAATCGCAATGTTTAGGTGAATTTGTAGGGTCTACCGAAGAAAAGTTCGTACGGTGTGTGTTTGGTTGTTGAGTGTATAGCGTTGTTGTACGTACTGAACAGTGACGTTCCGTCTAAGGTGCGGAGGTGTTCTCTGAACACCCTAAAATATTTTGATAATCATGTTATATTTTTTTATAATTATTTCCTAAAGTCCAAAAATATTTCAGCGACATATATATATCCAACATTTATTCATTGCTTTAATTTATAATACAATTGTGTGTGCTTCTGTTGCACATATTTTTTTGTGTTCATGGGTGTTTTTCTTTTCTTGCTCCAAGTTCTTCTACTTAACATTTTGTGTTGTTCTTGTTTATTATTTTTTATTGCTGTAAAACTTTAACTTTGGTTCTATTTTTTAAGAGAACAATTTTAATATAAATTTATTTTGCTAATGTTAATATGTATATACATTTCATTCTGTATAGGCATTTTGTTCGCTGACTGCTATTGAACATTTTGCATACATTCCAGTTTGAATTTCTAGCGAACATTATTGTATTCGTTTTTTGTTGTCTGTGTTAATGCTGTTCTGTTAACAGTTTAGCGAGTCTCTGATAGTACTTTAGTTGTATACAAGATGTTCAAAAGCAGCGAGTGAACCAATTGCCTATACAAAATGAAATGTATATATTAACATTAGCAAAGCAAATATATGTATATAAACATTGTTCTCCTACAGCATAGTAAGAGAGCAGTTTTCTAATGGTATGTTTGTCCATTGTAATGCTCATGTGTTAAATTTATTTTTATCACAATCTGTAAACTTTATACAAGAAATCAAAATATTTTTTGTAACATTATAAGGGCTGTCTGCTTTTTTTAATCAATCCACCAAAACTGGTTTATAAATAAAAAAAATTAAAAAAATTTCAATTTAAATAAAATGAAAAAACAAGGAATTATTACAAAGAAAATAAAAATGTGATGCCTTCCCTCGTCATGGTCCTGGAATAAACTTAGAATAGACAATTTTTTTTAAATGTGGAGAACACCCTGCTAAAAGCTCCACCGCACGTCCCTGGTACTGAATGTTTCAAAGAGTATTTCCTCGTATTCGATTGTAAGTTTGGCTTCTTGTCTTTTCGATAGAATGAGTCGACATATTTCAGTGAGCGTTGAATGTAGTCTTTCTATTTGCGAGTTGCTACTAGTCTGTTGAAAAGATGTGATATGCAAGTTAATATCTAGTTGTCTGCAGAAATCTTGAAAGATGTTTGCTATGAATTCAGATCCCTGATCGCAAACGACTGTTCTGGGTACACCGTACGAGCTTATATATTGTTTGAAGAATTTGAGGATTATTATAATGCTTCTGCAACTTAGAGATAACCACAAGCGAATTTTGAACATTTGTCGATTATAGTAAGTATCTGATTGTTATTAATACTGTAAATATCCATATGAACAGTTTTCAAGGGTTTTAATGGAATTTCTGGAAGTACGAACTGCAATTTAGGGGGATTTCTAGCGTATTTCAACATTTTGCATTTTTCATAATTGTTTGAGGTCCTAGTGATTTTGTCCCTCATGTTTAAGAAATAATATTTTCTTTTAACGTAGAATACGTTATACGGTAAGGTAGGGGTGTTGATCTGGAGCACAAAATTTTGAGAAAATATTTGTCGACTTTCACCCACTTTTACTTAAATATTAAAACATATTTTAGCAATTTTTATATGTTACTCAGTTTTGGTAATATGTTTTGTTTTGAATTACATTAAAAAAATGATATGTCTATATATAAAAGTTTTATGTAGTTAAGGAAATAAATATTTTAGAGCATGATATTTTAGACTTTTTTTGTACATGCCGCTGTTGTTGTTGGTTTGTAAATGCCGCTGTTGTTTTTGTTGTTGTTGTGAAATCAAATGATTTTGGCTTTGCTGTGCTTTGTTTATTTATCGAGCAGCGTGTAAATGTGTGTGTGTGTACATTTCGTTTTGTTGGATCGATCGGTTATTAGTTCGTTTGGAGGGGAACATAAAATGAAGGGAGGGGAGCGTGGACACTTGTGTGTGCTTGAAAGTTAACAGATCTTTGCTGTCGTTTACTTCTGCGAGCAGCGTGTAAATGTGTGTGTATGTACATTAATACAAAGGATTGGCGATGTATACGCCCACTATATCAATGGCGTTTTTCCTAAACACATTTCTGTGAATACATTGGGAAGTAGTTGGAAAGCAGCTAATCTATTGTGCTGCCATATCATAAAATGTATTGCTGTAGCTGTACTTCAAATGAAGATGTCGCTATAATGTAATACGTTAAACTAGATATAGTTTCATCCTTAAACATATGGCATACAGTCTTCGAGCACACAAACTAAAAAATAAATTAATAAATCTTGTTCAAAACTATTCCAATCGTTTAGATCAGTGGTTTCCAAACTTATTTGGGTTATCGCCATCATTTTGGTAGTTTTGTTGTTGTCTTATTTTACTAAAAATTATACTGTACATACATAAAATAACTTATCACACATAACTTATCCTATCTAAAATTAATTAACTTTAATACATGCAAACGCCTACTTATGTTACAAAAACTTAATAACTAGCTATCAGCTGTATGCGTATATATTAGATAGATTTAAATCATTTATCAAAAATTATATTTAATTCATATATTTTAATTGTAAAATGACTAACGTATTCTACGTCCGACCTATGCGCCCATGGTATCTAACACAGGCTTGTTATTTTTTTTTTAAGTATAGCCCCTGTGGTTAGAGTTTTCATAATAGCCGCGTATTATTTTTTCTTGCTCGTCGTCTGTTCTTACTTCTTCGAGGACTTCTGTACATCTTACTAGGCGAAACGTCTTTGCTTGGGAAAAATATTTTATATATATAGCGCAGACTATTGCAAGTAATTCGTTTTCCATTGTGGAGTAATTACATTCGGTTTGTGAAATGGTACGACTGGCGAAGCAAATCGCCTTATCGCTACCTATGTGGCCTTGGGATAAAACTACTCCCAATGCTACGTTGCTTGCATCCGTTGTTAGGATGAAGGGTTTTGTAAAATCGGGGTGCTGGAGGATGGGGAAGTTCATTAGCAAGTTTTTGCATAACTTAAATGTTTCGGTATATTTGTTATCTACTTTGATGGTTTCGCCTTTTTTCAACATTTTGTAAGAGGTTTTGTAAGGTTGGCTAAATCCTTTATGAATTTACGATAGTAGCCAATAAGACCCAGTAAGCCTTTGATCTGTGTGCGGGTTTTTGGTAAAGGGAAATTCTTTACCGCTTCAATTTTTGCTGGGTTCGGTTTTATGCCTTCCGAGTTTATTATGTGGCCGAGGAAGGATATTTCCTTCCTGAGGAACTCGCATTTATTCATTTGGATTTTAAAATTTGCATCCCTGAGTCTTACAAACACCTTTCCAATGCGCCCTAAATGATCCCGTAGAGAGTTAAATATACTACAACATCGTCAAGCTAGTCGAGGCATATTCTCCCCACAAGGTCCTTTAGAACGTTATCCATTACCCTTTGGAAAGTGCTTGGGGCATTCTTCAAACCAAAAGGCATTCTAGTAAACTCGTAGTGGCCATTCTCTACCGCAAACGCCGTTTTCTGGGTGTGCTTTGGATCAATTTCGATTTGGTGGAATCCGCTGGCTAAATCTAATGTGGTAAAGTACATGCACTTGCCGAGTTTGTATAGTATTTCAGTAATATTAGGAATTGGATATCTGTCGGAAATGGTTTTGTCATTCACTTTCCCATAGTCAATTACTAACCTCCATTTTTTTTTATTCCCAAGAATATCTGTTTTTTTGGAACTATCCAAATTGGTGAACTCCAAGGTAAATAGCTGTGCTGAATAATGCCCTGTTCTAACATTCCACCCATTTGTGTTTGGATTTCCTGTTTATGGGCATATGGATACCTACATGACTTTGCGTAGATGGGAATATCGTCAGTGGTATTTATTCTATGCTTCATTTTGCTTGAAAATGTAAGTAATTCACCTTCTCGGTAAATGATGTCCCTAAAGTGTTTACAAAGTTTAAAAAGACCTTTGTCTTATTCGCTAACACGATGGCTTGTTCTCAAAAGTCCCTTAGGTTTTGTGATGGAATTTGGTCATCTGGGTTTTCCATGTTATTGTTAGGTAACACGTCAAAATTGTTTAATTCGATGAAATTTATTATGTTTCTGCGGATAAGGGAGCTTCTAATAAAAATGTTCGGTCTTCTTGGGAAAATTTACTATTTCGATAGAACTGTAGCCATTTTCGGCATTGTATAACCCTGGATTAATGAAAAGTGTAGGATTTAATTCGATGTAATTTATGTACCAGTGCAGTTTTCCTTATTGGCAGGTAGTTTCATCAATATTCTCGAATTTGCTGGTGCTTGTTAGATTCCAGTAGACTGGTTGATTTTAAGATTGATGTTATTAACGGAGTTTTGAGTAATTAAAATTTTATTTGCGAGATCAATTTTGGCATTGAGCAACATGAGTGGATCTAGGCCTAGAAGGCCATTGAAGAAATTATGAAATTTGAAAGGAAGGAATTTCAGGGACCCTGCTCGTTTAAATTCTGAAAAGATTGGTAGGAAAATTTGCTTATCTATTTGATAGCTCTTGAAAACCGTAGTGATAGTGACCGAATTGCATTGAATTAGCTCCTTTGGCGAGAGGACGCTCCAGTGTCCAAGAGGAAATTGTTTACCAGAAGGTAAAAAGATCGTTATATAGGGTAGGCTGAGATGCAACAATTTTGGTTGTCCTCGATGTTGGTAAGTTCGTGGTCGTAATTCACGCCAGATTGTTGGTACTCATTATTAAAATTTGGTGTGTTCTCAAAATTATTTTGGTCCTTATCGACGTAACTATCTAGCTGTTGAAAGTTGTCATGATTGTTTACCTCGTTGAGGTGAAAATTTGGATTGTTTGTAAATCTTGTTTGCTGGCTTTTATTTGTGGTGTCTTATTGTTTGAGTTAATTGGGGATTTTGGCCTTTGTTTCTATCAAATGGATTTTGGTACGGTTGTTGTGGTTGTTGTGTAACGGCCCCATATTGGCAATCAAAAATCCCCATGCCAAGTCATCCGGCAACTATCCGACTAAACTGACCTAAAACAATAACATTACCCGTCAGTTATTGCATCATGTGCAATGGAATTTGTGGAATGTGCCCAAACCAGTTTTCGTCTAAGAAACTGTTTGTTTTGCACCCCACCCCAACATGTACTTGCAAACGTTTTGCACACGACACCCATACGCACAAGTAAACGTTTACACATAACACCAAGACTTACAATCAAACGTTTACGCATCACCCTTAAAGCGACGAGTAAGCGTATACACACGCACACATACAGGCAGACAATGGAATGTGGGATAACGGACAACGATCGCTTAGCTGCTGCGAAAATTTACATCTGTCTGTCATTGATAATTGTGAAATTAAACCAAACGGTCGACAGCAGTCTCCAATACAAGTGAAGTAGTAAAAATTTTAAAAGTGGTGAAATTAATTGATTAAAGTTTGAAACGCAAGTCAGCGGTAGTGACGAATTAAGTTTTGAAAGTCATCAAATTGCTGGAATCAGTATATTACGACGTTTCTGTCTCCAACGAGACCAAACAAGACCTCAATCCAATTCCCGACCCGAAACAAGGACATAGGAGGTAAGATTGTAGACCATGTGGACGAGAAGAAATTTTGTGTCAATAGATCCTCATTGTGTGTTTGTTTTTAGCCTCCCAGATTAGGAACCGGAATCGCCGGCCCAGGACATTTTCAGACCACCGAGACACCACCGAGATTACGCGCTTCCACCGAGACCAAGACGTCATTAGTGTCTCCGACACCTGCTAGTCTCGGGGAAGCGTAGTACCAGGGGAAAGTCCGGGAATCTCTCGGCAAAATCTGACCTACAGGCCTAGCCAGCGCCAGGTGTACAAGAATCGACAATAACATCAGTATAGCAGTGCAAGAATCTTCAAAATTTCGTCCACCATCATTCAACTGCTCGGGTAAAACAGCTAAAGAAAAACCCCCCCTTGAGGAAGAAAAAGGTAAGTCCGTTGTTTCTTTAACCCCCGGACTTACAAGTGAATCTTGGACATAGGGCAAGATTAGGGAAAGTGCAATTTTCGCGAAGTAACCTGAAATCAAAGAAAATCTCGACCAAGCAAAAATAAAGTGCGGAAGATCATTGAATTAATAAACGAATGTCGACCATAATTGAAGAAATTCCCGCATACACAATTATTAATCCACTAGCATAAGAATCTTAGTAGATAAGTAAAATACCAGAGAGAAAAATCAGTGCACCTAAATATCGTCTAAATTATATGATAAGAAAATCTTGGATTTCTTGAATTAAAATTGAAATAAGTGCACCTAGACAAAGTTGAAGTCTCATGGTTATAGATTTGTAATTAAATTAAAATCAACGTGAAAACCAGTGCCTATTGTTAAAACCTAAATTCCATGGTTTGAGAATTTAAATTAAACGCAAAAACAGTGCACGGGGTTAATGCCAAGTTAAAGAATATTGAAGATATTAAAGTAGAAACAAATTCAGTGCACGTTGTTGAAACCAAAATTCCATGATTATAGAATTCGGAATTTATTAAAGTAAAAATAAAATCGGTGCACATAATTGAAATCTATATTTCGTTAATGAAAAATTTTGAAATAGTAAAATCGAGTTAAAGTTCAGTGCACTTTGTTGTAGCCATAGATTCGGGCTAAAAAGAAAATTTTGTAAATAATTTATATGGAATCAAAATCTGTCCATATCGTTGGCACCACGATTTCATTGACAAAAATTTTAGAACATAGGAACCTAATTGTAAACGGTGCCCATTAAATTGAATCGGGACGGCCTCCATTGTGCCCACGTATGTGTAAAATTGAAATTACACTATCCTACCGATGATAAAATTTATAAATTGTGAAACCAAGGCGAAATGAGAAGATAAACTGAATAACTTTCGCCGACTAGAATCCACCGTTCAGACAATATAATTAAATTTTATGGACAGACACACACGCCCTCTGACATTATATCATATTGACCTAAATTTTGCTTATCTTCCTATATTATATTTATATATTTTAATGGCCATTTCAACTTATACGTGATATATTTACAATTATACAAATAATTTCAGCTTTTATATACTATACGAGGGTAGCCCGAGTAATTTTCGGGCCAACATTAATATATATTTAGGATTCTTTTGATAATTTTTGATCGGCTTTCACTAATTACCCGCAATGGGGTACCTTGGGGAACACTAGGTCATTCCCAAGAAAAAGTTTACTTTCTCAAGTTGCAAAGGTTCAGATAGTTAAGATTTATCTAGTCCCTAAGCAAAATATTGTTAGTATTTTAAGTGATGATAATTTTTATTGAGCATACCCTTGAGAGGCGCTCCCTTATTCCAGTCACTTTGTCACTGATGTATTTTAATTTCGCCCTAAGGGCCATATTAGGATTAAGTAATTGAAATTGTATATGTCAAACCTCTGTACGAGGTCGAATAAATTTTGTGTATTAATCCGATCTTTAGTTGTCGTTAGTATGGCTGAGTAGTTGGCCAGTTTGGTAAAGTAGGGGTATGTGAAGGTAAGTCTCCGTGGATTAACATGTTGGGACTCTGAGAAGAAACAGAGTCATGGTGAAGCTGTAGGGGCTTCGTGAGGGCGGGCTACGCTGACATCAACACCAGTCAGCAAAAATATCGACAAATAAGATACTTTCCCTACGGTCGCAAAACAATTTTCTTTAAATATTACACAATCAAATTAATTCGATTTGGAGATCGCATTTGTATTTCTTTTTCTAATGACGTATCTGCTCGGGCTCCGTTTAAATTTTTATTTTTATTATGTCGGTCATCGGTTTAAGTCCTGCTTAGACCATTCGTCTTGGTATGTAATCTTGATGTTCCCACGTCAGATTGTGTTTACTTCATCGAGTGGAAAGATCCCCCCCGTCCGGCGAGTTTACCAGCCCGGCATACGCATGGCATACCAAGCATGCCGCTCGATGTTGTACCAACAAGCATAATTCATCTTTTTAGAAAACCTTATCAATCTGGCACCGCAGGGACATAATGGCGCCCAACTCTACGCATTCCTTGGGAATGCGTTGAGAAGGAGGTCGTTAGGTGTCTGTGGGAACGGGACATAATTGGCGCCCAACGTGGGGCCCGAGCGGTTATGTTTATTAGACCGTAATTTAGTATGAAAATTTATTTTTGTTCCTACGCGATACGTAAGTCCCGTTTAAGGAGTTATTAAATTTCTTGACGCGTTGCGACGGATCTGCTTCGGGGCAATAATATATTTTTCGTTTTTGTTTTTGTTTATTGATCGGTTCGTGAAGTCTTGTTTTGGCATTCTAGTCTGAAACAAATGCTCATAATCGTGAGTGAACTTAAATTTTTGTTTGATCCATTTTTGATAAAGTAAAGTAGAGTAAATAGTTTCACGTTTCGTTCATGTTAATGTAGTTAAACTTAGCGTAAGTCCCGGCGAAAAATTTAAATTTTAACCGCGTTGCGACGATTTGTTTAACTCATGACTGGCAAAGCTTTTATTTTTCATTTATACTCATTTTCGTTTCGGTAGTGTTTAAGGACAATACGTAAGTCCCGGATGAGATTTCGTAATCGAACCGCGTTGCGACGAATTGTTTAGGGCATTTCCGGCGATAGATTATAAACTTTTTGTTAGTAGTTAACGGTTAAATTAAAATTAATAAGTTTAAGGTTACTACTAGTTATCTAGGCTGAACCCAATGGAAGTGTTCAGGAGAATCTGGAGGAGTGAGACACGTTAGGTGGCCTCAGGCCTATAACGTTTGCCCTCGTCTTGGTTCTCAGTAAACCTATCAGTTCAGCGATGAATTGTTATGATTTTGTGTTTTTGAAGAAAATTTTTGCGAAGCTTATTTGTCACAAGTTGCCCACGGTAACTTACTTTTACTTACCCCAAATTACCATCTACGACGACAAGAAGATTTTAGTTTGGATTTTAGTTTTTGGGTGTTTGATCCCGCATTTATTTTTAGTTTTGGGTGTTTGATCCCGCATTTTAGTTTATTTTGGGTGTTTGATCCCGCATTTTTGGATGAAAGATTCCAAGCATTTATTTTTAGTTTTGGGTGTTTGATCCCGCATTTTTTTTTTTGGATGAAAGACTCCAAGCATTTATTATTAGTTTTGGGTGTTTGATCCCGCAATTCAGTAAGCATTTTTGGATGAAAGATTCCAAGCCTTAGTTTTAGTTATTTTGGATGAAAGACTCCAAGTGTGATTTTGAATATTTTGGATGAAAAATTCCCAACATTAGGTTTAGTTATTTTGGATGAAAGACTCCAATTTTTGAATTTATATCTTGAGCATAGTCTCTATTGTAGATAGTTGAAATACCGCATTTTTCAATATCTTCAAGAAAATTTTTGTTTTGCATCATTTGATAACGATTGATGAAAATTGATTTTGTTGTGCACTAGAATATAAACATTCTTCTAAGGTTGATGTAAGCTTAGAAGTGGTGTTTCTTTTCTTTTTGATTTTATTTTTATATTCGAAACTATATTATATTTTTCATTTCGACTAATTATTGATTTTCAGCTCATTTATTTTTCTTTTCGACGATTTCTTTTGCTTTTCTTCGTTTTTCGACCAAGAGATTTGATTTTCTTTCCATCGCAAGCTGTTGTTCACAGACAACACTCGTTGGACATTTTGATTTTCCTACAATTTGTTGATAATTCTCGTATTTCGTTTACCTCTAAGAGGATATAATTTTGCATTGTACCCCCAGTTAGGGGAGGAAATTCTCATTTTTGTTATCTTTATTCATTTTTGATTTTGGTTAATTAACCATGCCTGTTCGGCGATCACCGCGCATTAGTGGAACTGGAAGTGGTAATTTACCATTAGAGTCCACGGTGGAAGCGTTTTTCACTCAAGCAGCTTCCGCACCTCTCACTTACACTACTGCGGCAGGATCAGCAACAACAGTCGTGACCACAGCTCCTATGACGACCAGTGTGCCAGGAGGCAGGATTTATCCAGCGAGTTTGGATCAGATTACCAGCGACCGCAATTTGACGGATCAAGAAGAATCGCCAGAATCTCCAGACTATAGCACGCTTACAGCCCGTCGTGCATTGGCTAGTCATAGACGAAGAACAAATGCCACATCATCCGGTCATGGAAATAATATGGAACGGCAACCGAATCAACGAATGGAGACAGATCGACAAAGAGACGACGAAGCTCTTGTACGACGAATTTTGCCAGCGATCGTGGAAGCCACTAGACAATCGTTAGCCAGCAGTATGGGAAGTCAACCTGAGGAACGATTACCACCGCCACTGATGCCAATACAGGCAAGTAATGGAACAAATAGGCGACAGGATAGGACAGATCACTTAGAGCATGAGCCGAGACGGAGAAGGAATTCAAGAACAGCTGAAGATCGTGAAAGACATTTAACAGCAGAGCAACCTTCGAGGAATACTAGACCTGAAATGGTTTCTATGATGGAATTAGCGACGACCACAGAACGGCAGCGGCCAACTGATGATTTTACGGCAGCAACGCCACGATTCTGGCCAGTTCGCGAGTCAACACCACCTCCAGGCAACAGAGCAAGAAGGAATGACACACGCCAGCGGCGCAGTCCGAGTTCTGGTGGCCGTGAGGAGTATTCTAGTCGAAGTGGACGTAAACCTGATGTCACTAAATGGGGAATAAAATTTGACGGAACGAGGAAAACCATGAATGTGCAGGAATTCTTATACCGCGTTGATGTCATATGCGAAGACAAGGAATGCGATATTGCAGAATTGCTGAAAGATTTGCATCATTTGCTAGAAGGTCCAGCTCTAGAATACTATTGGAGCTGTAGAAGATTGACGCCTGACCTTCGGTGGAGTGAGCTTCGGCAAGCGATGTCAGTGCAATTCCAACGATATGATAATGAATTTCAAATTCAGAGTCAAATCCTGAGTAGACGTCAACAGCCACAGGAAACGTTCGAAGAATTTTATAATACAATTATGCAATTGAGACACCAACAGCGAATTCCCTATACTGAGGCGCAGTTAGCAGAGATCATGAAGGGAAATTTAAAACCCTCGCTAGCTCAATTAATGTTCCCAATACCCGCGACATCACTCAATGAATTTTCACGCGAAGTACGGAGAGCTGAGACGTTGTTATCAACACAACGGCAACAATATCCCACGCGGCAGTTCAACCAACCGCGAGTACACGAGGTGAATCTGGAAGGAGATGGAGTTGGAGTTGAGGCAGATGCAGAAATAGAGGCTATTGGAAGCTTGATATGTTGGAATTGTAGGGCCTTAGGACATAGTTTCAGAGATTGCCTATCAACGGTGAGAAATGTCTTCTGTTACAAGTGTGGCCGTGAAAACACTGTAACGCCCAAGTGTCCAGTGTGTCAGGGAAACCAGCCCAGGAACCCACCTCAGACTGGGGAGGTGAGGTCCACACAATTTTAGACCCAGCCATACCTATTCCAACTTTGGACGACCCAGCTCTGAATGATTTAGTCCAGAATAACATCAGCGATAACACCGACAGCAATAACACCATCAATAACGACAGCGATGATAGTATCAACCACAATAACATTCTTCCCGAAAACGATACAGCCAATAACAACATCATGAATAGTAACACCATAAAGGATGATGATTTAGCTGAAAACAACCTGACCAGCAATGACAAAATCGATAATGATGCAGAAAATATTCCAGTACCCATTGGAGAAGCAGTGGTTACAATTTTGATAAATAATGATCGCGGAGAAGTACCACGACCAATTCCAATTTTGAAAGAAATCCGGCCAATACACCAGCGTATGGCGGAATACCGCATAGTTAGAGAAAGAATCTTTGGAGAACCATCTGACCGAATCGATAGAGCGAGAATACGATACCAGAAACGGCGATTGGTGCGGAGAGAGATTGCCGCTACCACTCTATTCGAAGGAGAAGACCATAGATTCTACGCGAAAGTTAACATATGTGGTATAGAAGTAGAGGGCCTTCTCGACAGCGGAGCATCGGTGACATGCCTAGGCAAAGGATGTCAAGAGTTAGTTGCCCGAGCTGGATTGGAAGTCCATCGATTTGGTTCCTCTGTGAAAACCGCCGATGGTAGTGCGCATAGGATTTTAGGCCGAATACGCGCAAAAATTAACTTCAACAAGCAGGTGGAGGAAATAAGCTTTTATCTCGTTCCATCTTTAGAACGTACTTTGTATCTTGGAGTTGATTTTATGCGGATCTTTAAAATGTTCACAAGCATAGAGAGTATCACCACTCAAGGGGTAGACCTATGCGAGGACGTCGCTTCCTCGGAGGAGGTTCGAACTCATGCCTTGTCACCACGGCAGAATGAACAATTGGAAGCGGTAATGGAGAAATTTCCGTGCTATACGAAGAAAGGTCTTGGCAGAACAACATTGGAAACGCATACGATCGATACTGGAGATGCAGTGCCAGTAAAGGATCGGTATTACCCTGTTTCGCCGGCAGTGCAGACTCTTCTGTATGCAGAAGTGGACCGCATGCTCGACCTAGGAGTTATTGAAGTCAGTGAAAGTCCATGGAGCCATCCCGTAACGTTAGTAAGAAAGGGGGCCAAGAATCGGCTGTGCCTGGACGCACGAAAACTTAATGCTCTGACGGTCAAGGATGCGTACCCACTTCCGCATATAGAGGGCTTGTTCAGCAGGTTAGGCGATACACACTATATCTCCAGTGTTGACCTAAAAGACGCTTTCTGGCAGATACCATTGGAGCCATCCAGCCGAGAGAAAACTGCTTTTACGGTGCCCGGAAGACCACTCTACCATTTTAAGGTAATGCCTTTTGGGTTGTGTAATGCAGCTCAAAGGCTTTGCCGATTAATGGATAGAGTGATACCTTCCGCTATCCGTGATCGCGTTTTCGTTTATCTGGATGATCTTCTGGTGGTATCTCCAGATTTCGAGACTCACGTAGAGTTGTTGAGTCAAGTTGCTAAATGCCTTGAACAAGCAGGACTAACTATCAATGTCCAAAAATCAAGATTTTGCTTTAAGGAGTTGAAATATTTGGGATATCTCGTCGGCGGCGGCCAAATCAAGCCAGACCCTTCCAAGGTGGAATCAATAATTGGCTATAAGTATCCGAAAACCCTCAAGCAGGTTAGGAGCTTTTTAGGCGCTACCGGCTGGTATCGCAAATTTATTTCTGAGTATGCCACTATCGCGAGGCCGATATCGGACACGCTGAAAAAGAGCAACATATTCTGTTTTACGGAAGAAGCTAAAGCGGCATTCGACCAGTTGAAGAACGCATTAGTGACGAGTCCAGTTTTGGTGCATCCCGATTTTTCGAAACATTTTTACATACAGTGCGACGCATCAGATTTAGGAATTGGCGCTGTACTATTCCAGAAGGATAATGATGAAGGAGAACATCCAATCGCGTATTACTCGCACAAGCTGACGTCTGCTCAGCGGGACTACACCGTGACAGAGCGTGAGTGCTTAGCGGTAGTTCTCGCAATTAAAAAGTTCAGACCTTTCATCGAGTTAATGGCTTTCACTGTGATCACGGACCACAGCAGCCTTAAATGGCTGATGTCACACCGTGATCTCAGTGGGCGATTAGCTCGATGGAGTCTGCATCTGCAGTCGTTCGACTTCGTGGTAGAGCATAGGAAAGGAAAGCTCAACGTTGTGCCAGATACATTATCACGTTATGAAATGGAAGAAGTGTCTGCGGAAGTTATGCGTCTGATCGACCTGGATGATAAAGCTTTTAAGAGCGATGAGTATAAGGATTTAGCTAAAACCGTGGAAGACAACGCAAACAGGTTGCCTGACGTGACTGTGATCGACGGAATCGTATACAGAAGAACGATGCATTACGACGGCGTGCCTCTACACGAAGATTTCGCTTGGAAAGTATGGGTACCAACGGAGTTGACAGCTGACGTAGTTAAAAGAGCTCACGATCCACCACATGTAGCTCATGGAGGTTTCCACAAGACCTTAAAACGTATTAAGGAGTACTTCTATTGGCCGCTCATGAACGCGCAAGTGAAAAGTTATATAGACGCGTGCCAAGTGTGTCGTGAAGCCAAAGCAGCTAACCGAGTCCTAAGACCACCGATGGGCAAAGAAGTAATTACCCAGCGACCTTTTCAGCGAATCTTCGTTGATTTTCTTGGGCCGTATCCACGTTCCCGTAATGGTAACACATTTATCTTTATTATTCTGGATCATTTGACTAAATTTGTGATACTGAAGGCGATGCCAAAAGCCAGCAGCAAGAATGTGATTAAATTTCTGATAAACGAGATTTGCCATAAATTCGGTGTGCCAGAAACAATAGTTTCTGACAATGGGAAACAATTTATTAGCCGAGAGTTCAACGACTTCGTGAACAATTTTGGGATAATACACCATCGGACGGCAGTACATTCGCCGCAAGCGAACGCGTCTGAAAGAGTAAATCAGTCGGTTCTGGCAGCAATCCGGTCATATATGAAGGAGGATCATCGCGAATGGGATCGTCATCTTTCCCAGATTGAATGTTCATTAAGATCTTCGGTGCACAGCGCAACGAAAGTAACACCATATTTCGCATTATTCGGTATGAACATGGTAACGCATGGAAGCATGTACCAGCTGGCACGACGCTTACAAAGTTTAACAGACCTTGGCGGAGAAACAGTGCCTAAGTCAGTGGCGCAAGAATTGATACGGACAAAGATTCAGGAAAGCTTGTACAAGGCATATGAGAAAAACGAGCGATCGTACAATACCAGATGCAGACAAGTGAAGTTTATCCCTGGTCAAGAGGTATATCGACGAAACTTTCAGCAAAGCTCTTTTAAGGATAATTTCAACGCTAAGTTGGCTAGAAAGTTTCTGAAATGTAGGATTCTGAAACCCATCGGGAACAGTCTGTATGAGCTTGAAGACCTGAAAGGTAAGCGACTGGGCGTATTCCACGCCAAGGATCTGAAGCAGTAGTGTGTGTGAGATGCAACTGCGTGTACACGTTGGTGCGAAAAATTTAAATTTTGTATATCTTCTGGTGATAATCGAATATGCGAGAATGTAGCAACAGATTTTCGGTTATTTAGTTTTGGTATTTTTGGAGAAGCAACTAGTAATTAGAGCTCTATCGGTTCTAGGCCAATGTGGACCAATGCCGGAGGAATACGGGTTACCCTTTGCGTAGCATAGTATTCTCGGGAGCAGAAGACACATTGGGATAGGAGCGATCGAGGTCCAGTGCTAGATGAATACGTTGTTTGAGTAAAGTTATTTAGTTCTGTCATGTCATTAGTGTTTGAGAAACAACAGCTTGCAACGGAAATCCTATTAGTTAGGGTAAGGACAGAGTTTATATAGTCCCATGATTAGTCGTTCAAGTTACTTAGGGGTATTTTCTTTTGGTATATTTGCAGCACGAGAGTATCAAGACCCTGACATTCGACTAACTCCATTAGGTGACCCCAAGCATGTCGTCCGCCGCTGAATGCAGCATATGCTTGTCAACCTTGTCTGACACCAATCCACAGGTTTTCGCTACCGATTGTGGACACGTGTTCCATCGGACATGTCACGAGACTTGGCGCGCTGAAGAGCGAACTGATTGCCCGGTTTGTAGACACGCCGACTACACCGTCCGTGCCGTCTACCTAGGTTACGGCGAAGCTGAACCCGGTCCTAGTCCGCAAGAGGTAGAGACCCTTCGCGAACAATTGCATACGAGTACAGTCCAGCGAGCTGCTGCCCAGTCGGAGGCATCGCGAAATCTGGAAGCACAGGTACAGATGCGTGTGCAGTTCGACCTACACTTGACCACACTTCGGCGGGCAGAAGAATCCGCGCAATTGATCATTGCTCAGTTGCGCGAGGAAAAACAACGCCAGCACACACGGTACGAAGCCGAAAATGCAGCCCTGCGACGACAGCTCCGCGAGATTGATCAAGCGTATCACGCACGAGTAGTCGGATTGGAGCACAGCGTGAAACAGATGCAGGCAAAAGTGGCCGCACTGAGCGCGGAAAACGAGGCATTGAACGCTCAACAGCTAGATCATACCATCCAACTGCATGACATCCAAAAGCAGAATCTCGATTACGCGCGAAGTCAAGAAGTCGCCAAGATGAAATACAAGGAGAGCATCCTGCGTAAAAAACAACTTGGGTATGCGGATACTAAGGTTGCAATTAGGGGCTTCCCGCAAACCGTGACCAGTGACCCTCGAGCTGAGGTTGCTAAAGTCCTGGACCGGTTAGGGATCTCCTACGCACCCCAAGATTTCGACATACACGCATGTTCTCAGTTGGTGGTACACTCAGGACTTTACCAGGTGATCGTGGGGTGTAATGCTCCCGGTCTTAAATTTGAGCTTCTCACAAACTTCCCCAAGTTAGAGGATAGTGGACGAGCCGCTCTACGCGCACTCCGAGTTAAGGACAGCGTAGCGGTTTCTGATTTATACAAGAAAGCGGGAAGCCGAGTTTCTGGTAGAAGAGGTGTTCGGTTTTTGCGGATCGTGGAAGACCAGATCCTAATCCACCTATGCGGCGAAAAAGACCCGCGTGAAATCGAGAATGAAGAACAACTGGAGGAAGTTGAAGCGCTCTTGCCGAGTACGTCCCAGCTCCAATCCGGCTCTCGCAGACGACGACGATAGGACACTCATACGAAACTTAATACGTAACGAATACGATAACGAATACAAACAATACAATAACTTTACAAAGACTACACCCACCGTAACTATGACCATACGAAACCATTGGCAACGGAAATGGGGGTTGAACTAAGTAGGTTTAGTATAGGCGGAAGTCCACGGGATTTGTTCCACCGAGTGACTCAGCACCATCCCCTCGGAAGGTCTCTGATACCTCAGGTGGCGATACCCTGTCCACAGAAGCCAATGACTACTAACCATCTGAATTCTGCCTTCCCTCCCATCTCTCGCCATGACTGTCTTCCAGATGATTGGGTTTGTAACGGCCCCATATTGGCAATCAAAAATCCCCATGCCAAGTCATCCGGCAACTATCCGACTAAACTGACCTAAAACAATAACATTACCCGTCAGTTATTGCATCATGTGCAATGGAATTTGTGGAATGTGCCCAAACCAGTTTTCGTCTAAGAAACTGTTTGTTTTGCACCCCACCCCAACATGTACTTGCAAACGTTTTGCACACGACACCCATACGCACAAGTAAACGTTTACACATAACACCAAGACTTACAATCAAACGTTTACGCATCACCCTTAAAGCGACGAGTAAGCGTATACACACGCACACATACAGGCAGACAATGGAATGTGGGATAACGGACAACGATCGCTTAGCTGCTGCGAAAATTTACATCTGTCTGTCATTGATAATTGTGAAATTAAACCAAACGGTCGACAGCAGTCTCCAATACAAGTGAAGTAGTAAAAATTTTAAAAGTGGTGAAATTAATTGATTAAAGTTTGAAACGCAAGTCAGCGGTAGTGACGAATTAAGTTTTGAAAGTCATCAAATTGCTGGAATCAGTATATTACGACGTTTCTGTCTCCAACGAGACCAAACAAGACCTCAATCCAATTCCCGACCCGAAACAAGGACATAGGAGGTAAGATTGTAGACCATGTGGACGAGAAGAAATTTTGTGTCAATAGATCCTCATTGTGTGTTTGTTTTTAGCCTCCCAGATTAGGAACCGGAATCGCCGGCCCAGGACATTTTCAGACCACCGAGACACCACCGAGATTACGCGCTTCCACCGAGACCAAGACGTCATTAGTGTCTCCGACACCTGCTAGTCTCGGGGAAGCGTAGTACCAGGGGAAAGTCCGGGAATCTCTCGGCAAAATCTGACCTACAGGCCTAGCCAGCGCCAGGTGTACAAGAATCGACAATAACATCAGTATAGCAGTGCAAGAATCTTCAAAATTTCGTCCACCATCATTCAACTGCTCGGGTAAAACAGCTAAAGAAAAACCCCCCCTTGAGGAAGAAAAAGGTAAGTCCGTTGTTTCTTTAACCCCGGACTTACAAGTGAATCTTGGACATAGGGCAAGATTAGGGAAAGTGCAATTTTCGCGAAGTAACCTGAAATCAAAGAAAATCTCGACCAAGCAAAAATAAAGTGCGGAAGATCATTGAATTAATAAACGAATGTCGACCATAATTGAAGAAATTCCCGCATACACAATTATTAATCCACTAGCATAAGAATCTTAGTAGATAAGTAAAATACCAGAGAGAAAAATCAGTGCACCTAAATATCGTCTAAATTATATGATAAGAAAATCTTGGATTTCTTGAATTAAAATTGAAATAAGTGCACCTAGACAAAGTTGAAGTCTCATGGTTATAGATTTGTAATTAAATTAAAATCAACGTGAAAACCAGTGCCTATTGTTAAAACCTAAATTCCATGGTTTGAGAATTTAAATTAAAAGCAAAAACAGTGCACGGGGTTAATGCCAAGTTAAAGAATATTGAAGATATTAAAGTAGAAACAAATTCAGTGCACGTTGTTGAAACCAAAATTCCATGATTATAGAATTCGGAATTTATTAAAGTAAAAATAAAATCGGTGCACATAATTGAAATCTATATTTCGTTAATGAAAAATTTTGAAATAGTAAAATCGAGTTAAAGTTCAGTGCACTTTGTTGTAGCCATAGATTCGGGCTAAAAAGAAAATTTTGTAAATAATTTATATGGAATCAAAATCTGTCCATATCGTTGGCACCACGATTTCATTGACAAAAATTTTAGAACATAGGAACCTAATTGTAAACGGTGCCCATTAAATTGAATCGGGACGGCCTCCATTGTGCCCACGTATGTGTAAAATTGAAATTACACTATCCTACCGATGATAAAATTTATAAATTGTGAAACCAAGGCGAAATGAGAAGATAAACTGAATAACTTTCGCCGACTAGAATCCACCGTTCAGACAATATAATTAAATTTTATGGACAGACACACACGCCCTCTGACATTATATCATATTGACCTAAATTTTGCTTATCTTCCTATATTATATTTATATATTTTAATGACCATTTCAACTTATACGTGATATATTTACAATTATACAAATAATTTCAGCTTTTATATACTATACGAGGGTAGCCCGAGTAATTTTCGGGCCAACATTAATATATATTTAGGATTCTTTTGATAATTTTTGATCGGCTTTCACTAATTACCCGCAATGGGGTACCTTGGGGAACACTAGGTCATTCCCAAGAAAAAGTTTACTTTCTCAAGTTGCAAAGGTTCAGATAGTTAAGATTTATCTAGTCCCTAAGCAAAATATTGTTAGTATTTTAAGTGATGATAATTTTTATTGAGCATACCCTTGAGAGGCGCTCCCTTATTCCAGTCACTTTGTCACTGATGTATTTTAATTTCGCCCTAAGGGCCATATTAGGATTAAGTAATTGAAATTGTATATGTCAAACCTCTGTACGAGGTCGAATAAATTTTGTGTATTAATCCGATCTTTAGTTGTCGTTAGTATGGCTGAGTAGTTGGCCAGTTTGGTAAAGTAGGGGTATGTGAAGGTAAGTCTCCGTGGATTAACATATTGGGACTCTGAGAAGAAACAGAGTCATGGTGAAGCTGTAGGGGCTTCGTGAGGGCGGGCTACGCTGACATCAACACCAGTCAGCAAAAATATCGACAAATAAGATACTTTCCCTACGGTCGCAAAACAATTTTCTTTAAATATTACACAATCAAATTAATTCGATTTGGAGATCGCATTTGTATTTCTTTTTCTAATGACGTATCTGCTCGGGCTCCGTTTAAATTTTTATTTTTATTATGTCGGTCATCGGTTTAAGTCCTGCTTAGACCATTCGTCTTGGTATGTAATCTTGATGTTCCCACGTCAGATTGTGTTTACTTCATCGAGTGGAAAGATCCCCCCCGTCCGGCGAGTTTACCAGCCCGGCATACGCATGGCGTACCAAGCATGCCGCTCGATGTTGTACCAACAAGCATAATTCATCTTTTTAGAAAACCTTATCAATCTGGCACCGCAGGGACATAATGGCGCCCAACTCTACGCATTCCTTGGGAATGCGTTGAGAAGGAGGTCGTTAGGTGTCTGTGGGAACGGGACAGTTGTTGGCCGTATCCTCGAGTTGGGTATATGTTTTGCGTCAAATTAGGGGTTTGGTTAGTGTTTGGGTTTCGATTTTGATTGGGACGAATATCGTACGGTCTGTATTGGGGCTGATTTGCAAATCTAGATGCTTGTGATACCCTTTGGTACGATATATTCTGATCCTTGACACAATAGGATAGCGCTGCGGCTATCGAGTCCAGCCGTATATCTCTCACCCTTTATCCTAGTGGTTCGTCAAGTCCACTAAGAAAAGAGTTTGGACTCATTTCCGTGTAAAGTGTCTTTTTAGTGGTTAAGACGACCGGATTCTTTTCATGTATTAATATATTATTGCAGAGGGAAGACTGGAGCTCAATGATTTCCCTGTAGAAGGACTCAATACTTTTGTTAAATTGCTTGGTGTTATATAAATCCCTTATTAAGGACATTTCTGTACTTTTATCGCAGTAGTGGAGGATGAGGTTGCTTTTTATGTCGTCCCAGTTAAATGAGGTGCCGTACATGTTTAGAATTTCATTGGCCTGTCCTTCTATTTTGTAGCGTATGGCTCTGAGAAGGATTTTGCCATACGGTGTATTGTCCGTACCGCGTATGTATAAGAGGATTTCCTCGACATTGTTGAGGAATTCATAAAGTTGACGTGGGTTTCCGTCAAATTTCGGTAAATATTTGATCACGTCTGGTATTCTTAAAGAAGAATATCGACTTCGTCGATTTGTTCGGTTTGGTCAGTTAGTGGTGGGCTCATTGTGTCAGAATTTGAACTACAACTGTGGTCGGAAGTGTTTAGGCTAATTTGGCTAAGACTGTTGTTTACGTTTTCAATGGGTGCCTGCTGATCGGTTTCAGGAATGGATGACAAGTTTGAACATTTCCTCAGATTATAGAGGAAGAAACGGAGTTTCTGTTTCAAATCTTTTTTGTTGGGCATAAATATCTGTTATTCCCTCTCTTTTTGTTTAAATAACGCTTTAAATTCACCAGGGGATTAAATGGCTCGGTATTGGTGGAACGATGTATACCTCTACACAGACATTCCCTCTGTGCTCCTGTTGGAAGACTAATGATATTCAGTCAATATCTTCGACAAGGATGTACTTACACTTAGTTATACAGAGCGAATTTAAACCGGGATCGTACCGATATTCCCTCGATATGTTTTCGGTGAAACAAAACGCTATATATTCCTGCTATCGTCTTTATCGATATGCTCTCGATGTACTACTTGAGGGATTTTTGTTATATCGATATGCTCTCGATACTGAGTAGAAGAATACAACAAGAATTTGCGCACTGTAAAATTTCAAAGATTATCGCACCACGTAAGTACCGATATTCTTCCGATAGTCTAAAACAATATGCACTGTAATTTCCCCTTTCTTTGTTTCCCAGAGATTAATATATCAGTATTGAATAACTTGGAATCGTTTTATTTATTTGTTTATTATAATTTTTACGTAAAGAATGTTACTGTTGTAGTTATAGTAGATAATTTTGATATATTAGAAAAATTTCGCTTTATTATTTTGATCTCTTTAAATATTAAACATCACAAAGTCACTTACGTGCACCCGATCAACAGAAGGTAGGTCATCGTCGATGGTGTTGGTATTGTTGGGAGATATGGATCCAGTAGATGAAGCGTCAAAACCCACGGTTGTGTCCTGATATTATTTGGTGTTTCTTTCTTTAAGTAGGCACTTAGTTGATTCTTCGTTTTATATTTCAGTTTTTGGAAAAAAAATTTTCACTGTTTGTAATGTAAGGATTTCTTTTCCTTTTTTTCCTTCACTGTTTGTAATGTAAAGAATATAATTTTTTCACTGTTTCTAATGGAGAACTTTCCTTTTTCGTAAGGACACTTTTTCCCGTCTACTGAGCTGTCGACTGCACCAGTTATGATATGTCGGTGACCAGAAGTAAAAAATAAAAATGCACTTATTCGTTTCACATGTAAATACAATCTGAATCTTTATTTTTGAGTGATGTTTCTTAAATAGCTTAGCTTAACAATGAGAATGATTCTTAAAGTAGGAAGTGAAAATGTGAGTTTTAATTCTTGGGAATTAACATAAACAAAATTGGTTGGCCTATATTTGGTGTAAATAACGTTGATTTACCACGACGGTAACGACGATGCTTACTTACGAGGGGTGGGGGAACATACAAACCAATGCCGGATGACAGTTTTATTAAGACAACGTAAATTCGATGTTTATATTTTATATAAACTATAAATCAGTAATTTTATTTATGTTATTCAACAGTTCAATTGGTATTTTTAAAGAAAAGTATTTTGTCTTTTAAAGGAAAAATGTCCGTTCACAACGCGCGCGTTGTCGAGTTTTCGCTGGTTGTTGAGAGACCGCTCAATCATTTAATTTCCTTCATTATCTTCGTCCTACTCTTGAGCAGAGTTGCATCTTGGGTAGGGTTTACAAGTCGTAGGTTTACAGCTCGGCCGTTCCTGATGATTTAGGCGACCTCGCCGAATATTTCGTCCTCTTCATCTTCAAATGGAGGTAGACAACACCTCGGCTTTAGCTTGTCCGAAGAATATACCGACGAGTAGTGTCTTTACTTACGATTCGATCCTGGAATGTCTTCAACAACGTAGCGGTCGTTGCCTAGAATTTTTGTTACGGTAAATGGGCCCTTATATCTTGGTTCTAGCTTTCGTGATACGCCCGTGCTTGATGGCTCGTTTTCAACCAGAACGAGATCACTGACTTCGTAGGTAGTTGGAGTTTTGTGTCTAGCATCATATTTCTGTTTGGCGTATTCGCGTTGACGTTTAATGTTGTTGACCGCCTGTTCTCGTATTCGCAGAAGTTCGGCATCATCGATTGTCGTATCATCGTGTAGGGCCAAAACGACTTTGTTTTGAAGAATGTCGCGCAGCGTATATCCGAACAATAATTCATGTGGAGACTTCTTCGTCGTTTGATTTTTATTGGAATTCATCGACCACTGAATGACACGTAGCTTTTCGTCCCACCGCTTATCTTCGTTTGTAGACGGCAATAGCATATTCAGTATAGTACGGTTGGCTCGCTCAACTTGTCCGTTTGCTCTGGGAGTCCTTACTGCATTGAGTATATGTACGATGTTATTATCACGGCAATACGCCTTGAAGTCATTCGACGTGAATGCCGTGCCTCGATCGGAGATGATGCGCGTTGAAACACCAAAATAGCTACTGACGTCGTTCAAAACTTCGATTACAAATTTTATAGCTGTACTTTTTACGGGTCTTATTATTACGTATTTTGTGAACGAGTCGATCATGACGAGCAGGTGTTCGTTTCTTTTAACGCTCCTAGGAAAGGGTCCCAGGTGGTCTAAGTGCACTGTATGAAATGGTATTGGTTCGCACTCTCCATAATGGTACTCACCCTCTTGTTGTCCACCTTGATGTTTATTGTACGCATGATTTTACGTAAGACTTGACAAAGTTGCGCATGCGTGAAAACCAGAAATGTTGCTGCAACCATTCGATGGTCTTGTCAGTACCAATATGACCAACGCTATCATGATGATCGTGCACCATCTTCCAACGGAGCGGCTTAGCAACAACCCACAATAAACCTCTGTTTGTCCTGCGGAATAATCGCTGATTTTCTATCGCATATTCCTTTCGATAATCGTTGTCCCCTTCGTTGATTCTTTCGACGATTTTCTGAAGTTCTTTGTCCTGCATCTGCATAGAAAATGGCCAATCTCCTCCAGCAATTACGGCCTTCATTACTTTCATCGACGCTGTTTCCACATCCTGATGATTTTCAGTTGGAGCTCGACTCAACGCGTCAACATGCTCCATGCGGGTACCCTCTCGATGTTCTAGGATGATGTTAAGGAAATCACATTTTTTTATATTGAGCGTTATGTTCAACTTTCGTAGCACGTTGAAGACTCGTTGCAGATAATGGCACCATATAATGGTACATGTCGCCAGGTCGTGTTTCATTCTTGACGTGCGCCATCAAACGTTGAAATACGGCTGGTGCAGTCTTTCGACCAAAGGGCATGCAGTTAAATTCAGAGAGACCGTCCGGTGTAATAAATGCCGTGTATTTGCGAATATCGACCTCAATCGGTATTTGATAATTCCCGCTGTTAAGGTCTAAAACACTAAAAAGTCGATGTTTTAAAACCTAGTGAAGACGCTCTTCAATATTTGGCGTCGGAAACATTTCCTTCGCTGTAAAGCGATTGAGTCGTCGATAGTCGACGCAAAGCCGGTCGCATCCGTCCTTCTTTTTCACGAATATTATCGGACTTGCATATTCAGAGCGTGATTCGGATATAATTCCGTTGTCCAGCAATTCGTTAATCATCTCAGCCACTACTGCCTTCTTTGGTTCAGGAATACGGTAAGGTCTTAGTGCCACTGGTTTTTCTGTTGTAAACTTGATTCGCATTTCCAACACATTCGTCCGTCCAATTTCGCAGATATCGTTGGCAAAAACTTCGTTGTAATTGTTCAAGATACTTATGAGACCTTTTTGAGTGTCATCATCATCGATACCGCACCGAATCTGGGTTTCGTCTACCATTCGAATACCATTGTTCGACAATGTCACTTCCGATAAATATATCAGTTGTGATTTCATCATCTGCTATAACGTACAGGTTAAGTATAACGTCTATACCGTCCATATTCACATTCGCGATAATTTTCTCATTTAGTTCGCAAGTACCGCCACATATGCCGTTTATACGCATTAAACACGATTGTACTTGACCAATTCCACTAGCAATGGAACGACGTACCATGCTTATCTCACTACCGGTGTCGAAAAATGCACTATAGGGTTTGCCGTTTACGCTCACAGTTTTAACATTGGTTTCGCGTGATTCACATTTTGTTGCCAGTTTGATTGTTTTCCCGCAATTTTGTGGTTCGTTTCGCGCGTGTACTTTATTGCAGTCCTTGCATCACTGACGTTTTTGCGGCTCAGTACATTTACTCGAAATATGTCCAACACCACCACAATTGTTTCGATTTTCTTGTGTTCTTCTGTATGTTCTTTACTGAGAACATTGTCTTTTCGATTCGGCCAGGGCACTTGTTTTTACATTTGACAAATAATTTTCGAGTGTTTCGCGCATTTCTTTCATTGTATTAAAACGTATTGCCGCTATTGCCACCTGCAAATCACGATATTTTAGTCCTTCTCGCGTATATCTTACAACCGACGTTTCGTCTATTTTGTATAGCTTTCCGAGCGCACTCATTCTGAAGCAGTAATCGATAACTTTCTCACCCTGTTGTCTGACGGCACTGCTCATTTTATAATGTATCTCTGCTGCATCAAGCTTACAACCAAATTCTGATTGCAAAGCAATCGAAAAATCAGACCACGTCTCGTAAATTTCCGATGATGTATCCAACCACATTTTTGATGCGCCCCTGAGCTTATCATACACAGCCAACAGCACACTCTTATCGTCCCAACGGTAAGCGCTCATTGATTTGTTAACCCGATCCACGAATTGTTGCACTGACAACAGAGCATCTTTTGACGGGTCGTACTCGGGTATTGTATCCGCAATATCTTTAACGTTATAAGTACGCATCACTACATTCTCAGACAATCGAGCTGTTGATTGACCCGGTCTCGTTGTTTGTTGTTCATTATTTTGGCAAAAATTCAGGACCTGGGGCAGGCAAAAAAAAAATTTTTAAAAATAAACCAAATTTAAAGAAAAGGTAAAGAATGTGAGAACATGGAAAAGTAGCCATCGCAGGAACCTATGTTGCTCGTACCGTGTGGTAGAACTTTTGAAAAATCGTTAAATTTATATTGCACTAAGTCGCCCGGCTCAGGCAGGGGGGTTAAAATTCCCTCTGTACCTTAAGTCGATGTGTGGCAAAATCGGAAAAATCACTCGGTACTTTTTAAAAAAAAAATTTTTTTCTGGATGGTTACCATAACCAATCTCATGGTTACTGTACGCACAAAAGTGGAATTATATGGACTTACAGACATCCCACGAAAAAAAGAATGACACCACGGAATTCGTGACACAAATACCTTTAGTTGAAGTACCCACACTAATCCATACCCAAATGTCCCTGGGTGTGACAGTTTTTTGGACCCTGTGGGCCCCATAGGTCCGTGCGACGGCTAGTTTTCAATTTTCTCACATTCTTTAATATTTCTTTAATTTTGTTTTTTTTTTTTAAATTGTTTTTTGCCTGCCCCTGGTCCTGAACTTCACCCATTATTTTCAACAGGCGCACCTGTAGGATTATTATTTGCCTGCAACAAATTCATCATCCCCTGCACCATTTCGTGTAATTCATCAATCTGTTGCTGCATAATTGAGTTTTCGTTTGCGTCTTTTATCTCGTTTTCACTCATAGTGACGCGTTCACTTGCGTCCTCAAACTCGTCCGCCGATGAAATTACTTTCGAGTCTCTTTGCTCTTCAACGAGTTCGTCACTGCCAATTGCTTCAACCAACCGTTAAACTAATGTTGCTCTGTCGTCCGTTGTAGCTAAACCAAGACGTCAAAGTTTTCCTTTCACCCGCTCTGTACGCAAACTCGAAATCAACATTTGTTTTTGTAACACACACAGTCCGCCGTTTATAGTGTCTTTTATATTTTGTTCGTTAAGCTTGCGCCACCGTTTTCGATTTTTTTCCTATTTCTCTCTTTTTTTTTATTTTGTTTGTGCTTTTCACTTCGCGCTCTATTCTATTTCGTTGTCTCTCTTACGGAGATTTCAAGTTGTTTCAGCCCTTTACGTTTGTTGCAATTTTGCTTTTTATTCTTAACCTTCTCGTTATTTCTTTTTTCGACCGTGTTTCTTTCGCTTGTTTTGTTAGACGTTGGTTACCGTTTCGTTTCTTTCGTTCGTTATAGTCTTTTCTTTTTGTATTCACACATACATACGTTACACGTTATTATTTTCGTTTTGTTGTAACTTGCGTTTTCCATAGAATGCATATGACATAATCATATACAAACCGATCGTACGCGTCTGAGTTGTTTTTTTTCTGCTTTTGTTTTTTCGTTATATCGACACACAGACCGTTGAATGCATTTCATTTACCCCGTTCTTAGTATTGTTAAGTTCGTTCGTGTCTTGGGTCTTTCCCCGCCGTATGTGACGTCACTACATTCAACTAATTCGATTTGTCGTACTCGTATTCACACACTTTGTTCTCCTCCGTTTTCTCTCCACGCGAATTAAATACTACTTCCGAGTTGTAAAGAACGTTGATTAACGCTGCAGCCACACTTTCAAGTTTTTGTTTCAAGTTTTGTACACATACTGCTTGTCAAAATTCATGTAAATTGATAGCTGTGACGTAGGCTGCACGCAACTTGAAAGCAATATTCATTTTCCATAAACCTTCATGTCTTCTGTATCGCAACATATCATTGTATTTATTACCTCTACTCACAAACATTTTTAATTATTTATAATATTTTAATATTTGTAAAAGTAGAAATCAAAAACTGATGACGGCAGAATATTTGTAAGGAGGAAAACGAGAAACTGCTCATAACATATGTAATCAGCTGTTTTCTTGAAAGAAAATTGAAACACTCCACTTGAAAGAGAAATTGAAAGCAAGTTCCTTTCAATTTTTAAAAGTGTGAGTGTATTAGTAAAAAAGTATGAATGTATTGAAACTTGAAAGGCAAAAATTGACCGTGTAACCCCCGTGTTACCACGACGGTAACGACGATGCTTACTTACGAGGGGTGGGGGAACATACAAACCAATGCCGGATGACAGTTTTATTAAGACAACGTAAATTCGATGTTTATATTTTATATAAACTATAAATCAGTAATTTTATTTATGTTATTCAAAAGTTCAATTGGTATTTTTAAAGAAAAGTATTTTGTCTTTTAAAGGAAAAATATCCGTTCACTACGCGCGCGTTGTCGAGTTTTCGCTGGTTGTTGAGAGACCGCTCAATCATTTTATTTCCTCCATTATCTTCGTCCTACTCTTGAGCAGAGTTGCATCTTGGGCAGTGTTTCCAAGTCATAGGTTTACATTGGTTATTAGCTGGGTCAATGGATATCGATAATAGTGGGATTGAATGAGGTGTGCGAAGTTAGCCCCCCATTTTTGGAATTAAATATTTTTGAAGATTGTTCTGAATTGTTCTAGGATTGTTCCAAAACAATGATTTTCTAAAATATAATTTGTACCGGTAAATCGAAAAAAACCAATATTAAACTTTGCACCCCATTTTTGGAAAAACGAAATTTTTGCGGTTGTTCTGGGTTGTTCTAGTTGTTCTAAACATTGTTCCAAAACGATGATTTTCTAAAATATAATTTGTACCGGTAAATCGAAAAAAACCAATTTTAAAGTTGCACCCCATTTTTGAAAAAAAAATTTTTTTGCGGTTGTTCTAGGTTGTTCTAGTTGTTCTAAACATTGTTCCAAAACAATGATTTTCTAAAATATAATTTGTACCGGTAAATCGAAAAAAACCAATTTTAAAGTTGCACCCCACTTTGGTAAAAAAAAAATTTTTGGCAGTTGTTCTAAGTTGTTCTAGGTTGTTCTAGTTGTTCTAAACATTGTTCCAAAACAATGATTTTCTAAAATATAATTTGTACCGGTAAATCGAAAAAAACCAATTTTAAAGTTGCACCCCACTTTTGTAAAACAAAATTTTTTTGCAGTTGTTCTAAGTTGTTCTAGGTTGTTCTAGTTGTTCTAAACATTGTTCCAAAACAATGATTTTCTAAAATATAATTTGTACCGGTAAATCGAAAAAAACCAATTTTAAAGTTGCACCCCACTTTTGTAAAAAAAATTTTTTTTCCAGTTTCTAGTAAAAAAAATTTTTTTTACAAAAGTGGGGTGCAACTTTAAAATTGGTTTTTTTCGATTTACCGGTACAAATTATATTTTAGAAAATCATTGTTTTGGAACAATGTTTAGAACAACTAGAACAACCTAGAACAACTTAGAACAACTGCAAAAAAATTTTTTTTACAAAAGTGGGGTGCAACTTTAAAATTGGTTTTTTTCGATTTACCGGTACAAATTATATTTTAGAAAATCATTGTTTTGGAACAATGTTTAGAACAACTAGAACAACCTAGAACAACTTAGAAATACTGGAAAAAATTTTTTTTTTACAAAAGTGGGGTGCAACTTTAAAATTGGTTTTTTTTCGATTTACCGGTACAAATTATATTTTAGAAAATCATTGTTTTGGAACAATGTTTAGAACAACTAGAACAACCTAGAACAACTTAGAACAACTGCAAAAAAAATTTTTTTTACAAAAGTGGGGTGCAACTTTAAAATTGGTTTTTTTCGATTTACCGGTACAAATTATATTTTAGAAAATCATTGTTTTGGAACAATGTTTAGAACAACTAGAACAACCGCAAAAAATTTTTTTTTTCAAAAATGGGGTGCAACTTTAAAATTGGTTTTTTTCGATTTACCTGTACAAATTATATTTTAGAAAATCATCGTTTTGGAACAATGTTTAGAACAACTAGAACAACCCAGAACAAGCGCAAAAATTTCGTTTTTCCAAAAATGGGGTGCAAAGTTTAATATTGGTTTTTTTCGATTTACCGGTACAAATTATATTTTAGAAAATCATTGTTTTGGAACAATGTTTAGAACAACTAGAACAACCTAGAACAACTTAGAACAACTGCAAAAAAAATTTTTTTTACAAAAGTGGGGTGCAACTTTAAAATTGGTTTTTTTCGATTTACCGGTACAAATTATATTTTAGAAAATCATTGTTTTGGAACAATGTTTAGAACAACTAGAACAACCGCAAAAAATTTTTTTTTTCAAAAATGGGGTGCAACTTTAAAATTGGTTTTTTTCGATTTACCGGTACAAATTATATTTTAGAAAATCATTGTTTTGGAACAATGTAGAACAATCCTAGAACAATTCAGAACAATCTTCAAAAATATTTATTTCCAAAAATGGGGGGCTAACTTCGCACATCTGATTGAATGAGGAAAGAAAAGTGAGTTTTGTAATTTCTCAGAATTTGTATAGTTTGGTAATATAATGTAAACAAAATTGGTTGATCTATATTTGGTTATTAGCTGAGTCAATGGATATCGATGAATGAGAACATGTTAAAGGGAAAGAAAAGAAGTGAGTTTCAGAATTTGTTTAGTCTGGTGATACATTGTAATGGTTGATATGAAATTAAATACTTAGGAGCTAAAGTGTGTGTTTACAGAATAATACAATGTAAAGCATGAAACACATAGACGACGACAGGCTACATGAACACACGACTACAAATGCCGCTGACTGCAAATGTAGACGTGTGGCAGCTACTGAATTATTTTCAAGACGGCAACTGCAAAGTAAACAGCTGATCTGTAATGTTGACGTTTGTGTTACTGTGTTATTTGTGTTAGAAGAAAATAAAATGTCTGGAGAATATTTAATAAATATTATTACAAACATAACAAAAATTGTGAAAACAGTTGATTATTCTGTCAGTGGTGCCACTTCAGGCATTGACAGCTCTAACCTGTTGATTGTCGCCCACACAAATATAAATTAGTTTAATTCATCTACAGCTACATAAGTAGCATAGACAACAACCTGCAGTCGTGTCGCCTTGCCGTCGTTAAAATGTTCACTTGCATATCAACGCATGTATTTTATTTTTGACAGGTTGTGGTCGGTAGCCTGTCGTCGTCTATGTGTTTCATGCTTAATGATTAAAATATGGAAGTAAATACTTATGAGCTAAAGTGTAAAGAATATGTTGTTATACAGCAGTGTGCCCTCTGTGGTTTCGGTGGTGGTAGTGTAGTGGGTTTTTTAACTCGCGCCGACAGAGGATAAAGACGATGAGGTCAAAGAATCATTTTATGAGCGTCTGGAGGAAGTATACGAACGCTGCCCTGACCACAACATTGAGATTATTCTAGGCCATTTTAATTCCAAATTACGAAAGGAAAGTGTCTTTCAACAAATCATCGGTAATTACAGTCTACATGATACCACCTCCAATAATTAATTAAGACTGATAGACTCCGCCGCTGCAAATAACATGGTAGTCAGTAGCACACGATTCCAGCATAAGAACATACATAAGGCGACCTGGATATCTCCTGATCAGAGAATGAAAAACCAGACTGATCACTTGGTAATAGATGGCAGGTACTCTTCTAGTGTACTGGATGTACGTGTGATTCGAGGTGCCAATATCGGGAAAAGTTAGATGTCGACAAGCTACAAGTACCGGAGATATCAATGTCCTATCAACAAAAGCTCACTCTCTTTCTAGGGCAGAATAACCCCCTTCCTGAGGACCCAGATGCGCAGTGGTAGCACATATCCCATTCTTTGGCAACCGCCGCAAGGGTTGAACTTGGTTATCAAAAACCGCAGAAGTTACAATGCATGCTGCAAGTGAGCGGTACAAGAGGCTAAGAAGGGAGGAAAACCAATTATTTAGGCGGAAAAATGCCAGTGGGAACAGAGGGAGAGTGAAAAGACCAAATTGTGCAGAATGAATAATGAAATCAGAGGGTAAGAAGATCGAATAACGGGCCGAATAATAGGCTGCCCTCCTGCAAGGACGAGAATATGATTCTGGTGACTGATAAGCAGTATGTGCTTACGTTGTAACCACTTTTCAGCACTACTCCACTTAGATTCTAATGATTAATTGTGGAAATATATAAAAAATAATGATTGTGGAAGACTGTAGATTGTACCCCCACAACCAAGGCGAGATTAGAACGGCAATCTCCCGGCTTAAGAATAATAAAGCCAATGGTGCGGATGGGTTACCCGCTGAACTTTTTAAGGCAGGTGGCGAAGTACTGCTAGCCCACATGCATCAACTTGTATGCGGTATATGGCTGGTGGAATCTATGCCTGACGATTGGAGTCTCAGTGTATTATATCCTGTATTCAAAAAGTGTGATCCGTGTGTCTGTTCCAGCTATCGCGGTATCAGTCTTTTATATTTTGGGATAGGTTACTGCCGTATTTTCAAGAATCGAAAAAGAATCAGCGAAGGTGGGTGTTGGTGTTAATGAGGGCAAGACAAAATTTATGGTGTCAACGACTACAGAAATCTCTCGACTTGGTCCGCACTTGAACGTTGACTTCCGATTTTATTTTGAAGTGGTAGATGAATTTGTCTACCTTGGATCCGCCGTGATCAAGGACAACAACGTTAGCCTGGAGATAAATAGTAGACTTGTGCTTGCAAATTGATGCTATTTTGGGCTCAGCAAACAGTTTAAGAACAAACCCCTCTCTTTACAGACAAAAGTCCAGCTATACCAGGCTCTTATTTTACCTGACCTGACATATGGCTCCGAATCTTGGTCATATCGCAAGCGGATGAAAAACACCTGAGAATATTCGAGAGAAAAATTCTCCGTAAAATATATGGTAATGTTAAGGACAACGGCGAGTACCGACGTCGTTGGAACCAAGAGCTATATCACTTGTATTCTGACGTGGACATAGCTTAGCGAATCAAATTAGGTCAATTGCCTTATCCGAATGGACGAAGTTGAGACAGCGCGAAAAGTTTTCGATAACGTACCCGATGGAAGCAGGAAAAGAGGACTCCGCTGGAAAGACCAGGCGGAAGAATCCCTCCGTATCCTTGGTGTTACCAACTGGCGAGAAAAGGCGAAGGATAGAACCAGTTGGAGGAATATGTTGAAATTTGTTTGTTTAATTAATATGTGCAATATCTGACCTCATGGGGTTGTAAAATAGTCCATATGAGCAAAGAGGATGTACAAGTAGACAAGAATAAACCGGCGCAATTTGGCTCGTAGAAGAGAACCAAAAAGTCAACGAGATTCACTCAAACACATTTCTCTCTCGTGCCATAACTTGATTATTTCATACTTTTTACATATTTTATGTAATTTTATTTAAACAAAGCTGGAATTTTTATAGTTAGATACTGTAACATCATCAGAAAACTGTTTATGTATTGAAATATTCAGCGAAGAGAGAGGGATTAGAGAAACGAGGCGTTTCACTCGTTTTTTGCCAGATTTGCCAGATAGCGCCGGTTTTTTCTTCTCCACTTGTATATCCTCTTTGATAAAAGTAAAGTAAGTATCGTCTAGTTTTGTTTATTTAGGTTGCCCTATTTTGTTGTTTTTGTGATTTGACCCGGAACTATTGTTATATTTGTCGTGGTTTTATTTTTGCAGTGTCCATTTGGGAAATTTTGAAACTTGGTTGTGGCTGTTGTTTTTTTTTCGATTTGGTCCGGCACTATCGTTAGATTTGTTGTGGTTTTTTGCAAATTTGGGCAAAAAATTTTGTATATTTTGTTATTCAATATTTTTGGTTTTTATGCCGTGGTTGTTATTGTTTGTTGGAATCCAATCGTCTCATACCAGCCCTCTGACATCTAGTACCTCTTTTTACATACAACAAGGTACTCCAAGAGTTTCACCCCCTGATTGGTGTCAGTGCTACCCAATAATGGGCGATGTGCGATCGCGTCAGTGTCCACAATCACTGGGATACCTATCCTTTTTGCCTCCTCTATGAGAAATCTTAACAGTTGCCCTCGGCACAGATGTTCATGGTCCCTTTTCATCTTGGGGCATGTACGATGGAACCAACCAAATATTGAAAATTAAACTCTTTGATATTCCTATATCAAAAAAACTTTTATTGTAAGCAGTTTGTCTGAGCTGACGAGACTTATATTAAAGAAAAATATATCAACTTTGTTTGATAGTCTTTTTAAAATTTATAGAAACAGATCGTCATAAGTGATGCTATGGGGCACAGAGATTTCATGAAGTAATTTTATATCTATTATCAATGCAATTGAGAAAAGAAATGCCAATATTTCGACAACGACGTTTTTATTTAGTAATAATACTCATTAATGCTACTAAAACTCAACCCTACTAACTACATCCGCCATCCACTTGGGCCCAATTTTTGACTGATGTTTTGTTGAACGCACAGTCCAACAAGGGTTAACCCGTATTATTCATTTAAATTTTTTGACATTTCTTTTTAATGTTTTTTCTTTAAATGTAAAATTACATCACTATATTTATCTTTTTTTAACATCATTAAAATCTATGGCATCTGCCGCCTAATGTATACAATTAAATTTAATTACTCTACAAGTCTTCATTATAGGCGGTCCAACTGTGACCCTTCGGAAAATCAAACCCTATTTGTTCTTAATTTCTAAACAATATATTAGCCCTCCTTAACTAAAGGAGTCGCGCTATTAATTAACTAAAGAAGTCGCCCTAAACAATATGTATATAGTATCCCTCCTTAACTAAAGGAGTCGCGCTAATCATTGGTCCTTCGAACGAAAATTTAATCAAAATCAGCAAAACTTTTGCTGTTGTCATTGGTGTTCAACTTGAAAACCAGTAAATTTTCCAAATCTCTGCATTTGGAGTATTATTGCAATCAAATATAAAGCCTCCGTCAATAACAAAACACAAGCAAATTTGTCAACGATACGGTCATGGTCATGGTAAAATAAGTAAGGTAAACGCACTAGGAATTGTTACAACAAACACAGGCATTTTGTTTTTGTTTGGTGTCCATAAGCTGTCAAATTTTCTTCATGTGTGTATCTACTGTAAAAGTAAACAAAAAAGTACATAAACAAAATGCATGTGAATTTGACATAAGAGTAACACCTAAGCAAGAAATATGTTGAAATCAGCTGTTCTAACGAGTTTACCTTACTCATTTTACCATGGTCATGGTACAATAATATGTTCATGGTAAAGTCGTAAGAACAGCTGTTTTAATTTTTTTCATGAGGTTCTTAGCTTCGGCTGTCACACTCACATGTATTTTGTTTTTGTACTCTTTAGCATTCTCGTGTTGTTGGTATGCCTTCGTGTAAATTTTGACAACTGAAGCGAATATAACAAAAACAAAATGCCTGTTGTTGCAGCCTACAACAGCAACAACGCGCGCTGCTATTACCATGTAGATATTATTGTACCATGGATACGGTCGTCGTGTCTATCACATCGTCATCGTGAAGATCTACCAAGCTACTCAAGAGGAGACATCATCATCACGCAAGCAGTCAATCCAGTAAGGAAGTGGTCGAAAAATTATCTACGAGGAGATTTGAGAGGTAAGTGCGGTGGCAGTAGTGTTTAATATTATTTTCGGTTATTTCGGTTCGGTTAAAAGTCAAAGAACATAACCACAAAGACCATAACCATAAAGAACATAACCAAAAAAAGTATCTCTTAAACATTTACAAAAACAATAAAACAAAGCATGAGTGTATAAAATCCACCAACAAATCTGACTTATATACAACATACTCTTAAATAAGCCGACCAGATTTTAGAAATGAAAATAGAGGACATTAAAAAAAATATAACAAAAAATTTATTTGAATTCATAAATACATTTTTTTACATACATACATATGTATATATTTTATAGAAAAATTTAAATTCTACATATGTAAATATGTAGTTAAAAAAATAACAAATAAAAATAAATAAAATTAGTTTAAACTAATAAAGAAACTTAAAAATTCATGGCACTAAATTATTCAAAAGTTCTTATTGTAATATCTAATATAATCAGTTTATGGTTTATTGTACTTTTCAGATTCGTGAACTTTCTTTAAAATATCGTCTCTTGGTCCATAGTGTTTTGAAAATTCTATTGGCTTTTATTGGTGTTGCACTTGATAGTAATTATAGCCTCCACACAATTAATCGATATATTTCTTTTCTCTTGGGTCCAAATATCATTAATCAATGAAAACATTCTCTCCACAGCTGCATTAGTTCCTGGTAGACTAAAAGCAATTTGAACAAGCTTTAAACTTTCTGTAAATGATATTGATTCTTTTTCAAAGTGAGAAAATATCTCCACCCATCTTTGGTCGAATTCAATGGCATTGTCTTTCCAAAATTCCAGCTTCTCTTCAGTACAAAATATGTTTATTTTTCTTATTTCTTCAACTAATTTGCTTTCATTTATTTTATTTTTACCAATTAATATTGTCACCTTTTCCGGACATGAACACACAGCTTCCAAATCAATTTTTTTTTGTCAAGAGGGTCCAACGAAAAATATTTGTTTCCTTCAAAGATTCTGTCCATTCTTCCAAATATTTCACTGAAGTTTCATAAAATTTTTGTATATGTTTTTCAAATTTTTTTCGTAGGTCAGGCTCCGATTTTTCCAATTGCCATATTTTACTCCGTACAATTAGTGGAATATATAAGTTCATTAATTGAAATTTTATTTGCTCTTTTAATTCATTTAAAATTTCGAAAGCTTCCACTGCTGTTAAAGTTTGTTTCTCTAATTTTAATACAGCAGCTTGAAAAATTGATGCCTGATTGTGAATAAATTCTAAATATATTGGAGATGCTTCATTAGCGAAGAATTTTTGCAATATTTTTGGAACAGAATTTTCGTTTAAGAAATAAGATTTCAATGGTTCGTATAAAGAAATTATTCTTTCAACTGCTTTCATAAGTGCTAACCAACGAGTTGTGGAATACCCAAGTAACTTCTGATATTCGACATCAGTTTCTTCACAGAAAGTTTTTAGTTTTTCTGTTCGAACAGTATAGTTTCGAAAAAATAGATAAATTTGTGGTATTATGACTGCTATATCGATTCGCAGATCATGATTGGCCGTATTAATCGTATTTGAAACTATATGGGCATTACATCCAATTCCAAAAATGTTGCGTCCCAAAGATGATTTTATTTTACAAACAATATTTTCTTTACCCCTCCGTTTTAATCCTCCAAAATTAGTATTAGTGTTATCCGCTGATATGCCAACCACTTTATCCTTCAAGTTATTACATTTTATAATTTCCATCATATGGGTTGATATAATTTCGGATGTTTCACCTTTTATTGTCGATAAATTTAGAAGTTTAACTTGTACACCATATTTTGAATTGAAATATTGAACGGCAATTGGACATAATTTTTCGGCTTTGTGATTGGATGCACCTGATAAAATGGACACAAAATTAATTTCTTTCAGTTCTGCAATTAATTCTTCTTTTACAGCAGGAAACAAAACATTTTTAATTATAGCATTAGATTTAGACCGTGCACAAGAAAATTTCTTGTCATAAAACGTTTGTATCAAGTTACTGGTACAGTCCATACTACGAAATGAGTGGTTGTGCATCACTTGATGGTAAGAAAATACTAGTTCATGTAGTGCTAGTTGTTTTGTTTCATTTTGGAAGTCGTGGCTACGTAAAAAACTTGATATCTTCGAAGAGGATGCAGCGGCATTTTCGCTGGTTTTAAGTGTTTTTGTATTATTATCCTGAATAATATCTTGCCTCCCTTTATTTTGAATAGAAAATATTTGTCCACAAATTATGCACTTGAATTTCTAATCAGGATCTGCAGCAACAATGTGTGGAAACTCTTGCTTGTGTTTTTCGTTGAAAGATACTTTTCTTCTCTTTACATTGGTCATTTCTGGATTAAAATAAAGATATTGGTTTCAATTGTTTTATTAATTTATTATAGATTACTTTGAATAATTAAAAGTTACTACTTACCGAATAGTTCATTAATATGTATATAATTTTCTATCAAAAAAAAACTAGCACGCAGAAAAAAAATAAAACATAAAAACAGGAAAAAAGCTCAACAACAAAATGTTTACAATATCACAACCCTGTTCACATAAAACTTACGGGAAGAAAGTAAGTGTTACCACTTATTTTCAAAATCGAAAACTCAGTAAAAACAATTATTGATCATACTTTTAAAATTAAAGATGACAAAAGATGACTGATTATGAAAAAGAGGACAGATAGAGTACACAAATTTAATAGAGGACAGCGAGTTGAAATAGAGTATTGTCCTCTTAAAAAGAGTACGTATGGTCGCCTTATCTTAAACGCAATTTAAAACAATTTCTTTAAAACAACTAAACACACCTCCTTACAAAAGTCATGCACAGACAATCACACAGAACATAAACACAAAGAAAATAAGCAAAATAACGTTGTCAAAACTGGAAAAATAAACAAAAGTGAAAAATAATTAATTTCAAAATAACTTGTTCCAAAATAGTGTTTTTTGTTGATAATATACGTAGTTTATTTTGTTTAATCAACTTAAAATGGCCATCCTGGTACATAATGAATTATAAACAGCACAACAAAGAAAATAACTTATGAAAACAAACCAAAATAAAACAAAAGTGGAAATTTAAACATTACAATATAAAGTTGAAAAATATTAAGTACACACATCACCACGCAGATAACAAATCATCGAAAAACAGCTCAAAAGGGGTAGTCTGCACTTGTTTTCTATTTTATTTCGAACAATTTTTGTCATATTTGTAACAAGACAATCGCTCATAAGGTAATTGAAAAAAACCATATATTCGGCCACAATTAAAACAATAACACAGTCAACGAACAAACACATCTCCCATTCTCTTGTGTGCTGACCAACAACTACAACAACGTAGTAGTCATCCTGTCCGCACGACAGTCATTACAATGAAACATCGTTCCGTCGGTCAATCGAATCCAGTAATTGAAGGAAGTGTGTGTGTGTATATGTATAATTGGTTGGATCAACAACAAAAGTGCTACCGGCATTCAAAACGTACATAAACAAATCAAAACAAAAAGAACTGGAAACAGTATATTAGGTGTGTTTCTTATCATGAGTGAAATATTTTTTCTTACATGAACTAAAGATAAAAAACAGTTGACAACATAAATATAAATTTTTAATCAGCATACGATGCTTTTGTTAATCTTTAACTTTTTTGAAAAAACAAAAATAAAAACGATTAGGCTACACTAACGTGATTTTTAAATTTGTTTTTTTTTATAAAAACAAACATTTCAGTTGTCCGCCTGATATACACACAACTATACAAATTTACCGGCAAAAGTAAATGCGGTTTGATTCAAATAACAAAAGCGATTTAATTTACATGCAATTAAAACGGAAATTCAATAAATAAAGGATAATTAATTAAAATTTCAACACAAAACAATCAAAAAGACATTTTCAACTTAAGAAAAATATACAAGAACATTTTTTAATTTTATTTTAAATTTTTCAACAAATCGGGGTTTTTTAAAAAGAATATAATAGGTCTGAACAGAAAAATTTTGCTTTCGACCTTGAACAAGTAGTTTCATTTTGCAAACGTTTTAAACCCGCTGATAACATTCAAGTATGCGCCTTAAAAGTTGAAGAAGCGAAGTTGGAAAAAAGGAGAGAACTTGGCACAACATACAAAAATTTGATTATGGAAGCTCAACCTGAGACCGACCCAAAAGCGATGAAGGATTCTACCACAAAGTATGAGGGCGCCTGCCGTATTTACACTGACTGCAAATTTAAGATTGCTATTTTAATTGACTCGAAGCAAAGAGCGAAAGCAGATGAGAGACTACGGATGAATTCGACGATGAAACAAGGCCAGTCGTCATTAAAAGTACCTCCTTGTGATACGCCTCCTTTTGAGGGAGGATACTAGAAATGGCCAGCATTTCGCGATATTTTTTGGGCTGTATTTGAAACACACTCTGAACTATCTCTAGCACAAAAGCTTTTTCATCTACGTGGGAAAACAAGAGGTGAAGCGAATCAGATTGTTTCGAGATTCGACTTAGTGGACGAAAATTTTCAACTCGCTTGGGACGCGCTAAAAGATCGGTATGAAACCCCTGGCATATTGGTGCACCAACAGATGAAATTTCTTTTCGGTATTTGGATTGCTCAACATGAGAAACCAAAGTCAATACGACAAATGCAACGAGAAATAAACGACAGCTTATCGATTTTGAACTTATATAAAATCCAGCCTGAGAACTGGGATTCTATTTTGGTTTACCACTGCACCACAAAACTCCCTAAACAATTCGTTTATGCAAATAGAATATGTGCAAATTGCTTAAGCTACACACATTTCAAAAACAGTTGTCCAAGTGCAAGATTATGTTTAAAATGCAACAAAAAACACCACACACTCTTGCAATTAGAATCGAACGAAAATAGAGATGCATCGGAACGAAATAAATCTGCAACTCTCATGGAATTGTGACATTTGTGTGCTTTCGGCCTTTTAATTAAATTTACAATTTTTTATCATTTTGAAGCCGTTTTGTGAATTTAAAGTGTTTTAATTGAGCAAGTGAATTAATTTTCTCTTAGTGGATAGTGAAGTTTTTTAATTCCTGTGAGTATTTCCTGAGAATCAAGTTCTGTGTTGTGATTCATTTTTGTAACTTAGCTGGAAACTTTGCTTTGTTTACATCTGTTTATATGGGTTTGTTGTTGTTTCTCTTCTTCGTCAATCAATTGATTGCCTTGTTGCATTGCCGCCTGTGTTGTTGTTTTCTTTCGGCTGTTTATTACTTAGTAGCACTTTTGTGGCATAACTTAAGGGGTAAACAACTTTCGTTTTGTATTTCTTTGCATAATTTTAGGTGCGCATTTAATTAGAGTGTGTCGAAAAGAATTGTACAGTGACAAACATATATGATAGTTGTTTTCTGACATGTTGGTTATGTGATAATCATGCACATGTGAAGTGTGCAGGATTTAATGGGAGGTACTTTGAGAAGATTGCGTCGAATGAAAGCGGTCTTCGCTGGTCTTGTTGGGACTGCAGGCAGTTCGATGTAGATTTTTATAGGCTGTTTAAGGATGCTAAATATGGGTTTTCTGCCTTAAAAAATGATTTGGGTTCACTGATGTCAAAATTTAAAGTGATGGAGGATATGTTTAATAAATTCATGTGGCCTGAGAATTTATTGTCATCACCTAAGAGGAAAAAAGCTTCAGGAGATAGGAATTCAGATAATCTTCTATCTGATATCCCTTTGCCTCCTAATTTTGACCACCCGGGTAACTTGTTTGTTTTGCCTTTACCCTCTTCAGTTGCAGTAAGTGCAACTTCTCTTCCCATTACTGTTCCTACAGTTGATTCCATTCGTGAATGTCTTGATATTGTTCCTAATAATGTTTTGTCTGATGTTTCCGTTACTTCTGCTACTCCAAATTCTATTTCTGTTGTTTCGGAGTTGAATAAGGGAATTCCGGAAATTGATGTTTCCTTGGAAACGGGACAAGTGCCAGTGTTGCCCACTGTGACAAGAGTAATTCGTTGAGTCCTCCTTGGTTTACAAGGGAACTTAGAGGCTTAAAGAATCGTAGAAATAGATTATATAAAAAGTTCAAGGAAAGTGGGTCCTGCGTTGATTTTATGAATTATTCTATTGCTATGCATAAGTGTGACACTTTGAATCGTAAATGTTATGCTGATTATCTTAGGAAGATTAAGGCCAAGTTAAATTTGGATCCTAAGTGTTTTTATCAATTTGTTAATTCTAAAAGGAAGGTAAGGGGTTACCCCAGTTCTCTGGAGTATGAAGGTGTTTTAAAATCAACTGATATTGAAATTGCGGATCTTTTTGCTAAATTCTTTCAATCCACCTATTTAAAATGTGCTAATTCATCGTCTGAATATCCTTACAGTATTCAAGAATTTGATGTGATGTTTGATCTTTCACTGTCCTATATGGGGGTCTCCTATCGCTTAAACCTACCTATTCCCAAGGTCCTGATGGGGTACCATCAATTGTTTTACGAGAATGTGCTGATGCTTTATATATCCCGCTGACGAAAATGTTCAACTTTTCTTTGTCCAAAGGTGTGTTCCCCCCACTATGGAGGGAAAGTTTTATTATCCCACTTCATAAGACTGGTTCTAGGTCGAATATGGAAAACTATAGGGGAATAGCTAAGTTGAGTGCTATTCCCAAGCTTTTTGAGAAACTGATAACTTGTAAGCTTATCCACTCACTACAGGGTATTATTTCTCCTCATCAACATGGGTTCTTAAAGGGAAAATCGACGGTTACAAATCTATTGGAATTTATCTCATTTATTTTTTCATCCTTTCAGTCTAAGTTACAGACTGATGTCATTTACACGGATTTTAGTAAGGCCTTTGACAGAGTTTTACTCAAAAAGCTTGACTTGCTAGGGTTTCCATGTGGTCTTTTGCACTGGCTGTCTTCTTATTTGTTGAATAGAACTCAGGCAGTATTGTTTAAGGGCTGTGTGTCGCGTCGGATACTTGTCACTTCTGGTGTTCCCCAGGGTAGTCATTTGGGTCCTGTCCTTTTTAATTTGTTTTTAAATGACCTTCCATTAGTTATTAGGAATTCGAAACTTCTAATGTATGCGGATGATGTAAAGCTATTCAGATCTTTAGGGACAGTGGGTGATAGTCACTTACTCCAGGAGGATTTGGTGAGGTGAGCTGATTGGCGTCGGTGCAATAATATGTTGTTGAACTTAAAGAAATGTAGACAAATGTCTTTTAATAGGAATAATTTTTTACTTACTTCATACTTGATTGATGATTATATATTGGATAATGTTTCTTCGTTTGCTGATTTAGGAATTATTTTTGATCCTAAACTTACCTTTAATTTGCATATTGATTCCTGTGTGAGTAGGGCGTCAAGTTTATTAGGTTTTATAAAACGATGGTCAAGGGAATTTGATGATCCCTATATAGCTAAACGATTATATACTAGCCTTGTTAGGCCAATACTTGAATATGGGTCGTTAGTATGGTCACCTAATTATAGGTACCACATTGACAGAATTGAATCAGTACAGAAACAGTTTTTGCTCTTCGCCTTGAGAAATCTTGGCTGGCAATCTGATACTGTTTTACCTCCTTATATTAATTGACTTGCTTTGATTGATTTGCCTACTCTTGAACATAGGAGAATCATGTTAGGGAAATGCTTTATGACAAAATTAATAAACGGAGAAATTAATTCATCACATTTTATATCTAATATATACTTTAATGTTCCTATTCGTGCTTCAAGGTATATTGTTCTGTTAAATTTACCTGCAGTTAAACATAATTATCAGGCTTTTAATCCTCTTTATAGTCTGTTAACATTTTAATGAATTTTACCATTTGTTTCCAATTTCTGACTCTGTTGAAGTAATAAAACTTAAAATACTTAGTAATAATGTACACTAAACTGAGAATTGTCAGATCGTGGTTTCGAAACCAAAAGATATTTAGTCCAAAGGATATTTGGTCCTGTTCACGCTAATTTCATCAGAGTTGATGCTTCTCGGCGACACATGTTCCTGTCATCATCGCTACTTTCTGCTCTCCCCTGCACATATTTAATATATTAACCTGTTCCTGTTTTCCTCGATCCGATTCGATTTCTTCAACTTCTCAATGTTCCTTTTTCCCAGCAAGTCATCAAAGTTCCTGCTCATCCTCTGCATATGTTTTATCCGTTCCTGTTTTTATTGTTCCTGTTCATCCGTCTTCTTCAATTTCTCAATGGTTCCTGTTTTCCATCCTGACATTAAAGTTCCTGCTTAATTCCTCCACATGTTTCATCTGTTGCTGTCTTCATCGTTCCCGTTTTTTCGCCTTCTTCAAATTATCAATGGTTCCTGTTTTTTTATCCCGTCATTAAAGTTCCTGTTCATCAATTACATATGTTTTTCTGTTCCTGTCTTCATTGTTCCTGTTCTTAAAAGTTCCTGTTTTCTTTCTCCTGTCATCAAAGTTCCTGCTCGCTCCCTGCACATGTTTCATCTGTTCCAGTCTTCTTCAACAGTTCCTGCTTCAACAGTTCCTGCTTTATTTGTTCTTGCTATATCTATTCCTACTCCATCTGTTCCTACTTCATCTGTTCCTGCTTCACCAATTCCTGCTTTTTCTGTCCTTCCTCATCTGTTCCTGCTTCATCTGTTCCTGCTTCACCTGTTCCTGCTTCATCTGTTCCCGTGTCATCTGTTCTTGCTTCTTTTGAAATTTTCGTGTTTATATAATTCCTGCTGCTGATGTTCCTGCATTCCTGTTTTTCCTGATGTTCCTGGTGCCTGTAGTCACGCTAACCCTGTTTTTTTTCCTCCAATTTTCCTGTTATTGGTTTTTTTTCTTCTATTTGTTAGTATTATTAAGAAATCTTTGACTTAATAATTATGTTATTTATTATCATTTCCACTAATTTAAATATTTTTGCCTTGTGTTTTATGCATTTTTCCAATTTTCTTGGTATTGGTTTTTCTTTTTTTTATATTTGTTAGAATTGTTTTTTTAAGTCAAAAAATTTTTTTTTTTAAGTTAATTGTTAAGTAATTGTTTAAAAGATTTTAAACTTTATTTTATATTCCGGCTGGTTTTAGCTGATGAAATAAATAAATAAATAAATAATCGCGAATTAAATCAACAAATTCCTACGAACTTAAACAACAACAAATTCTGAGATACCGGTAGATAACATTAAATCACATTTTGCCCAAAATGAAGGCACCAGCATTTTGCCGACAGCTCTAATCAACATTGAGCATGCTGGGGACTTATTTACTATTCGGGCATTATTAGACTGTGACTCCGAAAAAAGCTTTATCTCCAAGCGGATTCAGCAAACTTTATCAATTCCTGTATTCGCTCACCAGTCACAAATTTCGGGGTTAGGTGGTACCATTATCGGAAATTCAAATCATCAATATTTCGTGAATATAAGAGCACGGGAATCTAATTTCGATATTAAAATAAAAACAATAGTTTACCAACGAAAAGAATCAGAAGTGAAACTTTGCCAAATCTTCAAAACCTAAAACTAGTCGATCCACATTTTTATTAACCGTCTCCCACAGACATGCTCATAGGAAGCGACTATTTACCACTTGTGAACTTACTAGGGGTTTTATCGGATATTCTATATGGATTAGAAGCAAGAGAATCGCAGTTTGGGTGGTACTTGTCTGGTCCGTTGCCGACTAGTAATATTAATACCTTTTCAACTTTGGTGTCTGCTTCGGATGATGTTGCTTTAACAGATCAAATGAGAAAATTTTTGGGAAATTGAGGAAGTTAACCAACCCACTCCCGTTTCGGAAAATGATCAATATTGCGAAGATTTTTTTTTCAAAAAACGACTTACCGTCAACCTGATGGCAGATACGTAGTTCGACTACCATATCACCCAGATTATCCAGAAAAGATTTTTCTTGGAACTTCACGCAATATGGCATTGGCACAGTACCATATAATGGAAAAAACACTAAGTAATTCTCCAGAACTTAAAAAACAATATGAGCAAGTTTTGCGCGAATATGTGGACATGGGTCATATGGAGGAAATTCATCATTTTGAGACGAATAAAGACAAGCACTTCCCATTTTTTCTACTACACCACGCCGTTATAAAGCCTGAAAGTAAAACTACTAAAGTGAGAGTTGTGTTCAACGATTCAAAAAGGACTAATAGTGGGTTCTCCTTGAACGATGTACTGCTTCCTGGTCTAATTTTACAGAATGACATTATGCAAATTTGGCATTATTATAGCGTCGTGTTTACTGGGGACATTTAAAAAATATGTCGCCAGATTCTTTTGCATCCCGCTGATAGACCTTTTCAGCGTCTCGTCTTCCAGCCTCCTGAGAGTAAAAGTATCTAATCATACGAATTAAAAACAGTAACATTTTGGAATTAATTGTGCACCTTTCCTGGCCATAAGAACCCTTCAGCAGTTAAGTAATGATGTTGTCGAAATAAACCAACAGGAGGACACACAGTGGCTGAAGTCAGAACTAAGCAACAACTATTTGAAGCACTTACTTTGGCTGCATTCCCCCTGAAGAAAATAACAGCTAATAACAAAGCCTTGCTCGAAGGAATAGCCCCGAAGAGATTTTGAATTTTGATTATTTCAGCACTATCAAAACCTTAGGAATTCGTTGGAACGCTATGTCCGACACATTTACCTATGGAATTGGTCACATCAATGCCGATCCGATTGCCACAAATCTACAAATTCTGTCAGTAATTGCACGGCTTTTCGACCCTCTCAACTGGTTAGGCCCTACCGTCATCATGTCAAAACTACCTATGCAGCAGCTTTGGGAGGAGTAATGTGATTGGGATGAGGCTGTCCCACTGCATTTATTGGCCAAATGGAAATCTTTTCGTGAAAACTTATGTCATCTCCATATGTTAAAAATGCCCCGTTGGGTAAGCGTTGTTTGTGTCTCGGCAAGTGGTTCAAATACATGGTTTTTGCGACGCCTCAGAAAAGGCATACTGTGGCGCTGTCTACTTTCGTACCTATACCACTGACAAATTTTCCAGCAACCTGCTGGTAGCAAAAACAAGAGTAGCTCCAATAAAACACACAACCATTCCAAAGTTAGAATTGTGTGGAGCGATATTGCTAGCCAATTTAATAAAAACCGTAACAAAAACTTTGAAAAATATTGATTCGTTGAAAACAATCGTTGAAAACTTGTCGCAAATCGCGCTACCGAAATTCTCAGCCTTTCTAGAAAAACAATGTGGAAATATATTTGTACGGAAGACAATCCTGCCGACCTGGGTACCCGCGGATGTTCGCCTCAAGATCTAGTTAACAATCGCTTGTGGTGGCATGAACCATCTTGGCTCCAAGAACCTCAAGAAGCTTGGCCGCAACCACGATCGTTTGATCCCACTGATTTGGAAATGAAAAAGTGTGTACATTTCATTTGTCGATTACTGATGATATCAGCAGCAGATTCTCGTCATTAAATAAAGCGCTCAGAGTAACGTGTTATATACTTGAGATTCAACCTGAGATTTTACATTGATCTACGATGGAAATTGATTGCGCTAAACTACTTTTAATTAGAACGTCACAAAAAATACATTTCCCAAAAGAATATGAAATGCTTACTCAAAAGAAGGTGATTAGCAACAAAAGTCACATACGTACACTGGCTCCATTTTGAGACAAAAATGATTTACTACGGATTCGGGCCGACTCGAGAATTCTTGCTTAAGCTATGAGGAGAGACATCCTGTCATCCTCCATGAAAGTCGCATCTAGCGAAACTACTTATAAGTTACACAAAATTTTGCTGCATGCTGATAGCCATTAGACAGGGATTTTACATACCAAGGTTCAAAAACCTCATTAGAAAGTGCATTCGAGAGTGCAAACCTTGCACTATATACAAACGGAAGTTTCAAAATCAAGTCATGGCAGCTCTTCCTCCTGAGCATGAAAACTTCTCTTTGCCCTTCACTTATGCAGGAGTTGACTTTGTTGGGCCATTTAACTTGAAGGCCTCTACTTTAAGAAATGCTAAAATCGTAAAAGGATATGTGGCAGTTTTTGTTTGTTTTTCAACGCGACATGTCCACTTGGAAGTTTGTTCTGACTTATCGACAGATGCATTACTCGTTTTAGCGGACGCAGAGGACTCCCGAAACTATGTTCTCCGATAACGGTCGCAACTTCGTGAGAGCAAGCTATAAACTACTGAAAGAACATAATTTGTTTCTCAAAAGCGCTGAAAAATGTCTTGTTGAGAAATACAGTCCTCACGGTTTTTCGTGGTCGTTCATAGCGCCCCATGCTCCCCACATGGGTGGCCTATGGGAGGCAGTCGTGAAGAGTATGAAGGTGCATTTGAAGAAAATCGCGGGAAATTTGACTTTCACATTTGAAGAGTTCAGCACAATTTTAATTCGAATAGGAATCGAAAAATCCATTAGAATTGCTGCCACTAACTCCAGGTCATTTCTTAAGAGGTGCCCCTTATAGCTCACCCTGAGTCTCCCATTGAACCATCATGTAATGACATTTCATACCTAACTCGTTGGCAGACTCAAATCTATTCAACATATATTCAGCCAACGATGGAAAGCAGAATACATCACCGAGCTCCATACTTTTCTTTCTTTTCTCTCAATAGGTCCACCAGAGATCCCCAGGATGTAGCCCACAATTTATACCTGATACCAGAACAGATGACACCAAAAACGCCTGATGGAGTTGCAACTAATATCTCTGCCCCAAAACAAATTAATACCATTTTGGAATATCTATGCGGTTCCCCAAGCCTCGACCGCCAGAATGTTGAACGCACCGTTCAACAAGGGTTAACCCGTATTATTCATTTACATTTTTTGACATTTCTTTTTAATCTTTTCTCTTTAAATGTAAAATTACATCACTATATTTATCTCTTTTTAACCTCATTAAACTCTATGACATCTGCCGCCTAACAACATGAAGGCAAGTCGAAGAGAGCGGTTGTGTTTTTTTGGTGAGCTCTGCTATTCTGTGTTTTTATGTGTATAAACTGCAATAACTAATTGTATTCACAAAGATATTTTAAATAAATAAAACTAAATTACATACAACTATAAACAACGTAATTTGATTCCACTTCATATCCATTAAAACATAAATAAATATTAATACAACAAACAGAAAACGACATTAAACAAGTGATTCCCTCACAAATAACAACACAAACAAAAATAAAAAAACAAAAAGAAAAGCACAGAAGAGTACAACACAAACGAAAAAACACCAAACTATCGTTCACAAATCGATAAGCAAAAAGAATATAAAGAGAGGAGATAATAATAATAATATTAATTATAAAGAAAACAAGCGAGGAAAAGAGAAATGAAAAAATATCCACCTACATGTCAAAACAATACGACAACAATACAGAACCAACATCACCAGAAGCAATGACAATAACTAGAGCCGCGCAAAAACGTTTAAGAGATCTACAAAACTCTCAGTTAGGCAATGTGACAGGAACCCCGCGTCTCACCAATACAGATTCACCTCTTAAGTTTATTAACATTGTGGATAAACGCTTTGATAAACTAGCAGAGCAAATATTAAATATGATGCAAACGAAATTTAAAGAGTACAAATATGAACTCTTAAGCGAGCTAGATAAGAGACTTGATTTAATGCGCAAAGATATAAATATCGTTATTGAAAGAGTGTCATATTTAGAAACTGTGGCAATTGGTGAAATTAAAGAGAGTGTAAAGAAACTAGAGACAGAGAATTCTGAATTAAAACATTTGAAAAAGGAAATTCTTGAGCTCAAAAGAAAGCAAGTAAAACATGATAACTCTGTAGTGGCCGGTAGTATACGAATAAACGGTATACCCTATTACGATAACGAAGATCTTTATGCAATCTTCGACTACATATGCAAAAATTTAAATATATCAACGCCTCAAGTCGAAAATATATATAGACTTAAGAAAATTTACAAAGCAAATAAACCTTACTCTCCGAATGATAATGAAGTGGTAATTGTTAATTTACATTCTGCATATGCAAAGAATTTCTTATTGAAATCAATTGCTAAATATAGACGTGATAACAAAAATCCTCTACGTCTACAAAATGCTGGCCTTAATAGTACTGAACCGTTTTACGTAAATGAAAATTTAACACCTCACAACCACAAAATCCTTCAATCTGCATTGAAAATGAAAACTGACAAGAAGATAAAAACAGCTTATTCTCATCGTGGGCTAGTATACATAAAAAAAATTTAATTCTGAGGATCCAATACTAGTTAAATTTTTAGATGATCTTAATCAGTTTTTTCTCAACTAATCCAATACTCGTGTCAGTCCTCAAAACTGTAACCTGCTATGATGATTATATAAACTCTACTATTTTAGAAGTATTTTGTAAACTTTTTATTAACTATATTTTCTATCACACAAAAATAAATTTTTTTAATATAACTGCCTACTTTTATATTGATAAACATTATTCCAAAACAATTAATCTAATTAAAATTTACGAAATTATACTGATTATATATTTAATTGGCGTTGCTAGTAGGGATTTTATATTATTTAAACATGGCTTTAATTGGAGGCAATAGAATTTATTCCCAAGATGTAACGGCAAACATGATAAAAATTCTTGCTAAACAGAGAAGTGGCCTGAAAATTTGTCACATTAATGCACAAAGTCTAACAAACAAAATAGATGAATTTAGACTTATTTTTGAAAACTCTGGCTTGAATGTAATTTGTGTGTCCGAGACATGGTTTGATGTATCCATTAAGGATGATCTGGTATCAATGAGTGGTTATGATTTGTATAGAAATGACAGATCTGACGGCTATGGCGGAGTGGCAATCTATGTCAAAAAAGGATTGGTCTGTACGGTAAAGAGTAAAAGTGATGAGTTAATAAACCCTAATAATAAAGTTGAATATCTATTTCTTGAGGCATGCGGCTATGGAGGAAAATTTCTTATTGGTTGTGTTTATAGGCCTCGAAGTAATATTGACTTCACTCATTTCCTTACAGTGTTGGAGTGTGTCACAGTATTCTATAATGATGTTATAATAGCTGGGGATTTCAACTCAAATTTGCTGACTGAAACAAGTTTAACTAATAATAGGAAATCATTTGATCTCATTTCAGCGAATTCTGAAATGCCTACACATTTCACATCATCAAATAATTCTTTACTTGATTTATTTTTTGTCTCCAATGAGGAAAAATATTAATATATGATCAGTTATCTGCATCATCTTTTTCTAGGCACGACCTTATATTCATGATTTATGACATTCCTCTTCAAACCTCTACTAACACAATACAATTTCGCAATTTTAAACGTATCAATTATCTCAATCTAAAAGAAGAGTTTGATAAAATTGACTGGTGTTGCATTTATTATATGTTATCTGTAAATGATCAGTTGGCCTTCTTGGAACAAAACTTAACAACGTTATATAATACAATAGTACCAATTCAAACGAAGGAGCTGAGTAACCGTCAGAAACCGTGGTTTACGGCAGAAATTAAACTTCTTATTGCATATCGTGACCATGCCTACTCTCGATGGAAACGTTTTAGAACCGACGATCTACATAAAGCTTTTCGCAACGCGAGAAAAATTGTAACCAAGGCCATACGAAACGCCAAGTCAAAATACTATGCTGAGAAATTTTGTAAATCAATTGGTTCAAAAAATACATGGAAAACTACTAGGGAAATTGGAATAGTGAATAATAGAACTAAACAAGATAGTATCATATCAGACCCAGACGATATAAATAAAAGCTTTGTTAATATACCCATGTCAGAAGCTGATCATAGCCATTATTGTAACTATAATGCGGCCAATCTACCGCAGAATCAATTCAATTTTGATAGTGTCAACCAGCGTGATGTACTCAGAATCTGTCTATCCTTAAAATCAAACGCTATAGGTATTGATGGCATTCACCCAGCCTTCTTAAAGATAATTCTTCCGCCGCTTTTACCAATAATCACATATATTTAACACTATAATCATGACATGCATGACACCGTTGACCACACTATATTAATTCAAAAACTGGGGAAAATTATGAACTTTTCACCTACATCGACCAAATTAATTGAGTCATACGTAAGTGGACGAGTGCAGTGTGTAGAAACTAGGCAGTTAACAACCTCAACTTTTCTTCCCGTTATAAGGGGGGGTCCACAAGGCTCTATTCTTGGACCTCTTCTTTTTTCAGTTTATGTAAATGATCTTCCAGAACAGTTACACCACTGCAACATAAGAATGTACGCCGATGACGTCCAGTTGTACATAAGTGATAAACAGGGACAGATTTCGCAATGTACTGCGAGGCTTAATGATGACCTAGAACGAGTTTCTCGTTGGGCTGATGTGAATGGGCTAAGTTTAAATCCTCGAAAACCTAAATGTATGATAATGCGTAAAAGAACGCAAAAAGTTTGTGAAACACCTAATGTCTGCATTAACGACCAGCGAATTGAAATTGTAGACAAGGCAAAAAAACCTAGGTGTAATTTTTAATAATACCCTCACCTGGTCTGATCACATTATAGCTGCCTGTGGCAAAACATATTCGATGCTCAGAACCCTATGGCCTACACAATATTGCACACCAATAAAGATAAGGTTACTACTTGCAAAAACTTATTTGGTGTCAAATTTATCCTATGGATGTGAGATTTTTGCAAGTTGTGATGCCTCTAGTAAATCGAAATTGAACGTCACATACAACAACATTGCGAGGTACGTTCATGGGGTCAGAAATTATGTTACTAATGGTAATTATGTGAGTATTACTCCTTACTCTGTCAAACTATTTGGCGTACAGTTCGAAGACCTTCTGAAAATACGAATTCTTATATTTCTACATAAAATTATAACCACCCGTGAGCCATGTCACCTGTTCAATCGATTGAATTTTAGTCAACTCAGAAGAAATAGAAATATAATACAAATTAGATAACTGCAATACGTCTTTGGAATAATATTATTCCTTCAGCAATTAGGGCAATCAGCAACGCCTCAGAATTTAAGAAAAAATTGTTTGAATTTTTCTCGTAAATAAATGTTTGTGTAATCTATTAACTGTTTATTAATTGTTAACCTTTTTTTCTCCTTTCTTTATTTAGTTAATGTATGAATATTCGAATATTTTGTATGTAATTGTTATTTTACTTGTCTTAGTTTACCTTATAACACTATAAGAATTCTACTTTTTAAGACGAATGTTTTGTTGTAGAAGTGAAAAAGCAAATAAATAAATAAGCTTGAAATAAGCTGGAATGTATACAATTTAATTTAAGTACTCTACAACTCTTCATTATAGGCGGTTCAACTGTGGCCCTTCGAAAAATCAGACCCTATTTGTTCTTAATTTCTAAACAATATATTAGCCCTTCTTAACTAAAGACGTCGCGCTAGACAATATATATTAGCCCTCCTTAACTAAAGGATTCGCGCTATTCCATGGTAGAAATATAATGGTAGATGCAGTACGACAACAAATACAACAAGCCAAAAACAACAGGCATTTTGTTTTTGCTCAGAGTCTGTGTTGTGTCAAGTCAGCTGATAGAAAAATGATGAAAATGTAAACAAATTTGCAAAAAGGGCCATTTAGAAAATGATTGAGTGTTATTTGATATATTGAAAGTGTTTAAGTGTGAAAATTAAAACGTTTCTATGTAATTTTTGCAGAGAAATAAATAAAAAAACAGCAGTTGCTGGCGAACGGGGGTTGCAGACAAACAAATGTAAACAAACTTTGACATAAGAGAAAAACTTACTTACACTCAGGCCAGAAAAAAATTCAAATCAGCTGGGCTAGTGCTTCTACCATTTCTTTGTACCATGCGCTATTCATTAGCCGTGTTTTCATTGCTTTGTCAAATAATCTTACTACCATGTGGCAACAGTGGAAAATGCTACAAAAAATAACCGGTATTCATACATTTATCGGCCAATCGTTACAATGCATCAAACTGACGCAATTTGCAAAAGAAAAGTGAAGTGATAAAATACAATATATTTAATGAAATTTCAACAGAAATAAAGTTCTAAATGCACTGCACGTATAATTTAACGTTTTTATTGTTATTTCAACAAGGATGGTGATTGTAATTGTTCAGATTAACAATTAAAGAAGCTTTGTGTTTGCTCTTCTTGTTGTTTTCTGTCAAAACCATATAGTCATTTGATCATATTTTTATTGCCTAACTTTGGCTGTTTTAACAACATACAACTATTAACCTAAAAAATTAATTCAGAGTTTAAATAATGTTTGATCGTTGATCAAAGATGATTAACCAGTCAAAAATTAGGCCTTAGATCTCCATACAAAATTAGTGATAATCTAAGCAAGTGGTGTCACCAAAACACTCATATTGTTACCGATTATGCCAACCCTTCAATTCATATTGGAATAACATCTATTTTGAGCTAAATATCTAACGAACAAAGTGGAACAACCAAATGGAATTATGTAAAATATAAAACAAATGCATAAAATCGAAGCCATTACAACAAAAATTTATACAACTCTATGTAGGCGCATCAATTTAACCATACATCAATCTAATATGTAGTTTATACAATCTAACATTTCTCAGTTTGACAATCAGTAATGTGATTGTCAAAATCGTATGGTTCTGACTTCAAGTTAACCAACCAACATAGCGAGGTTAAATCATTGTTAACCATTGTCTGAAAACACAATTCGATGTTTAACCACAATTTAACTAAGAAACGAAGATGACCCCTGACTGAAAACCTAGCAATTAGAGTTCGGATACGTGACAGGGTAATGGGGATAAGTCAAAATAATCGCAAAAAATAAATTAAATTTTTCAATAACTTGCTTAGTTATTGAAATATCGTATGCTGAAATTTTTAAAAATTATCGAATATTTTTTTTATTTGTCTCAAAAAAAAATATTTTTGTTTTTGCGTTTATTCAAATTCTCTTTCATATCCGTACTGAGTTTATCTTGGCATACAGATGTTTTGCGGGAAAAATAAAAGCACTATTTTATTCCTTTCATTTGAGTACCCACACTTACCTGCTGCTAGATCTCCCTGGGTGGACCAGGTTTTTTCTTCCGTGACCCCCTTGGGACCGACCAACAAAAATTCCTTTAATTTTTGGTGTTCATATTTTTTACTGTAATTTGTTTTTATTTTTGGAACAGACCTAGTATAGATCGGCACGTCCAATTTTTTTGCTTTTTTTTTGGTTGTAGGGATCGCTATTTTAAGTAAAAAAAGTAAAATAAAAAAATAGGGGGGAACCCCTATTTTGGGAGTTACGGGCCAAGTAGCCCTGGCAGGGACCTATGTTGCTCGTACCCATAGAATAACACATAAGTAGAAGGTTTTATTCGCTCAATAAATTAAACGTCATAGGTACGATGGAAATTACACAGTGGAGGGTGGAAAATATGGGTTCAATAATACCAGATGGTGGCAATAGTATACAGCGATCCACAAAGGAACTACACCCGAATTTCATGTTTTTGTGGCAAACTAGTTGTGTTAAATACAATACAAATGAATACCAACGTTAAAAGTCAACAAAAAAGTGCAAAATACATTTAAATTTTTCAGTTCTACACCAAAACGACAGGAAATAGTTAAGTGAACATATTTTGTACCTCCACCTGGTGTATGTAAACATTTCCACAGACCTACCGAGAGAGTGTGAAATGAAACGTCAGATGAGAGAATAAGTTCTTCTATAGTATGTGTTATTCTATGCTCGTACCGTGTGGTAGAACTTTTGGAAAATCGTTAAATTTATATTGCAATTAGTCGCCCGGCCGTCCGGCCGGGCTCAGGCAAGAGGGTTAAAATTCCCTCTGTACCTGAAGTCGATGTGTGGCAAAATCCGAAAAATCACTCGATTGCTTGAAAAAAAAATATTTTCTGGATATTTTTAAAAATCCGATACGTGGATAACTAAGCAGTTATCGAAAAAATGTATTTATTTATTTTTGTTTATTTCCACTCGTTTTACACAAAAAAGTTGTGAAATCGGTCCCATAACACGGCACCACACTCGTAGTATCATCCTGTATGTCCGAACTTTGGGTGCCCACAACTCCGAAAATAGGCGTTGCCCCCGATTTTTTTATTTAATTTTTTTTACTTAAAATTAAAAGTTCTATCCAATGGTAATAGTTTGGAGCCGAAGCGAGTTGCCGACCTATTCTAGGTTTTAGCCTTATTTTTTTGTTTTTTTATACCCGCTTGGTATTCGGCAATTCAGCCTATCAAACAATGATTTTTGTACGAAATATCTTTGGTGTAATAACGCTGGAATCGATTTTCCCTACAAAATTTTCGTAAAGGGCGGAGTACCAAGTCCATAGAGACTTTGAACCGTGAGCGAAATTTTCAGTATGTTTTATACACGTACTACTTATGGCTACGAATTTTTCATTCGAACTGAATACTGAGCTTTAGTTCAGTGCCTCAATATCTAGTCAAAGATACTACATAGCGTACTAAATGTACCACTGACATTGTAAACTTAACGTAAAGTGTTCGGGCAGTAGTCATCACTGGTTATAAGCTGTATGCAAAAGACGTCATGGTTGGCACTACTGATTACAATTTAAGTCACTTAGTAAAGCACACATCGCATCCGTGGTTTTTAAATTGCATTTTTTTTACAATAAAGCTCGAAAGTAAACAGGCATACTGTAGTTGGTATGTACAATCAATTAACCTTTTTGTGTGTTATAGTGACATTATAAATAGCTACAGATATTTCACTGCAACGATAGTGTTTTCAAGCCTCTAGTTGGCGTTGTCCCCATAAGAGTTGTGAATGTTTATGTTCTTAATTATGCCGATACAGTGAAAGTGAACATCCACAAAAACTTTGACAACTCATGTTTCATAAAATGGTGCTTATTAATGCTAGCTGCAGAAATCGTATACTCCTTATGGTTTGGCAAAATGTGTGAACCAGTTGTTGGTGGGTCAAATGTTCTTTATATTGTGGCAGCTACCGCAGCATCTCCAGTTATTTTTAGGCCTGTGTGACATCCTGATACAAAAAAAAAGCCGAGAACTCTAGTGTAAATGTGTAATGTTACAGAAGAAAATATAATTTACATGCATAATTTTTCTTGCTCGCAGTACGTAAAAGTAACAACATTGTAAAAAGCCGCATCTTCGTTAGTGCAAATAGACATGGTCCAAGTTGCTACCGTCGCCATATCGTAAATTCTTATAAATGGTGGAAAACTATAAATTTACATTTAAAACTGTTCTGCACTTGTCTTTATCTTTTGTATGCATTTGTGGGACACTTGTAATGTGATGTTTCTCATTTATATACATAAATACATATAATAATTTTGGGTGCTTTTGCAATTTGTCTAATCCTTATTTTTGATGTATTTACAGAACAGAACACAAATTGTTGATCACTGCTGAACGGTTGATGAATTTGTTTTAGAAAGCTGACGAAAACACTTTATTAAGGTCATAAAAATGATGACAGAGAAGATTAATTCCCCGCTTGCAGACATCATAACTAAAGGGTACGATATTGTAATTCTCGCTGATTTATTTCAATGTTTCGAAACCTGCAGATAGTTTTATTTTCACAAATCTATCGTACAATAAATCTCGCTACAATTCAAGACATTTACCACGATCCTGCGGAAATGCACAAACTCTAAATCAATAGTGTCCAACTAATCTATTAGGAACATTAGAAGACATTTGACTGATTGATATGTCATATTTAGTTACATTTACATTACTCAATGTTGGCCGTCGGTGGTGCAATGGTAGTGTGCGCGACTCTTATACATGACATTCAGGGTTTGATTCTTGCTCTGGCCACCTTAAATTTTTTTCGGCGCCGGGTTTACACTCACTGATTGGTACCTACAGTTTTACACCGGTCCCAATCGGTATTTTGATAAGGTTTTTCACGGCTGAATACTCGATAGGCCAATGATATGTTAGGTGCTGTCTAATGAAATGTTACGTGCTCAGAGCAGGGATCGAGCTCACGTTCTCATGTACAAGAGCCGCGCACACTACCAATGCATCACCGAAGTCATGTAATACTGTTATTTCATGCCTATCGCATAAATCACTAACCACCGTTCCAATACTTTTCAAATTCACCGAGACAATTTTACAACATTCTCTTTAATGTGCATATTTACTCTTTGTAAGACAATCTTTATTTTCTTGTAAATGGCTCGCTGTGATGTTTCGTCTGCTTACTATATGTCCCAGGATTCTAAGCCATATTGCGCATCGAGATTTCCCTCGTTGAAACCATTAACTTTACTACTGTTGTTGTAATGTAATGTATAAATATTTGTTCAGTTCATTTTCCCGGTGTAAAGCTACTCTGAGAAGCTCTTACAACACTTGAAATAACAATACATTACTTAAACTGATCTCAACATTGGCATTGACGCCGGGAAATTTTGGTCTTACCACGTCTTAATATGGTGGGGGTAATCGATACTATCCCCTTCTATTTGCTCGTTTCACTGGAATCTACCGGGACAAGCAGTGCAGAGAAATTATGGTTTCATATTAAGAACTCTGTATCAGTGGAAATATTTATGTTCTTATCTAAAGAGTCGGACAAAACTAAAGCATGCTTTTTTGGTTTTTCGAATTTAGTTCAATACCATTTCGAAGCATAGTTGGACTTATTTTTTTTTAAAATTTAGTAAGACTATAACCTGAAGTGATTATAATAACAAAGAAACAAGTAAACTCTTCATTTATAACAAAAAAAAAACCAAATAAATTAAAATCATGAAAACTTATTATATTATTTTATAGGGTAGCCCGCCATTATTACATCATAGATTCCATTTTAGTAGTTCTACAAGAAATCCTCAGATTTCAATGCCTCGGTATAGCCTTATCGGTAAATGATCGATCATATCTCGTTTGATTAGCCAGAATTTGGAATGATCGCCCCCTTTTGTATGAGAACATTTTCTTTCTCAAATTGGATTTTCCAGCGTAAATATTCGGAATATTTAATTTTTAATGAAAGTTCATAGAACATTTCTGTACAGATACCTGATTAAAGATAATTTATAGCAACAGGGCTGTTTTTTATTAGTTAATTATTTTACAGAGCTTGGCGGGGGAGCCTTTTTCATTTATTGCACTTATGCCCTTATTATAGATTGACAACTTCACCGAAGCTAGTTGTCATTTCGGTATTGTGATTTACAACCAGTAACACAATTCGTTAGTTCATTATCTAACAACTGTGAATGACAACCGTTGTGATTCATAATAGCTACAAAATGACAACACACCTGAAAACTAACGAACTAACGAAACCACTAGTCTAATACGGTACAGGTGGGCCCGTAATCCCGAATGCCCCGTTGGGAGTCTTCATCATCTTGCTCATTTCAGATTTTCCCAGTTTCAGCAAACCTTTTGTCCTCAATCCATCTGGGTCTCCCCATAGGATCTTTGTCATCCTGCCTACTGATTCCTCGTTCCACTGGGCTATATGTCGCGACTCCGCCCATTTACTCAACTCAGCCTTCGTCACCCCAAAGGGTTTCGCTCCATCTAGGCTCACAGTTTGGAGTTTCCTGGCTTTCGTTGCCAGGAGGTTCGATCTCTCGTTGCCGATAAATAAATCTAACAAAAATTAAAAGCCGAATTAACGATCATGTCAGGGCCCAGGGTTAATTTTTATTTACAGAAATATAACAATGTGTCCAAAATCGAATCGACAAAACTAAATCACATTAATTGTCTTTGTTGCTGAGGAACGTAATAGTCTGGGCACGTTTTTTGGGCATTCCGCGACAGTGACATTTGCGTGTCACTGTTCTATCGATATTTCCACGGTATGTGTTCCTCGGACATCCGTCAACTTATGCCGGACGTGAGGATATTTAGCCGAAGTACGAGGCTTTCCAGGAACTCTCATCCGTTTTTTATCGAGTGGCCGATTGACCGCACTACACACTATAGAGAAAATTCGTTCTTCAGCCGTACAGTCCGTATGTGGAATAAACTTCCGGCTAGTGTATTTCCCACCAATTGTGACATACAAACATTCAAGGCAAATATCAACATACACTACTCCCTCTTTCCACCCTCTACTACCTCAATTTTCCTTCGCCAACACAATGCACTGCATTTATAGGGGGGCATCCCCTGAGTGTTGGTTTGATAAAAAAAAAAAAAAAAAAAAAAAAAAAAAAAAAAAAAAACAAGTCCAAGAATGTTGCGATATTTTTTAGAACTGCTGCACATCTGCGAGGCATAGACGCAATTGCATTAGTAAAAACATCAAGTGAAATGCTTTCCATGCGACTTCTGCTTGTTTGAAAAGTTCATTCATATTTTTGCAGTTATCACGGTTTATTTTGCTGTCTGCAATTTCCTATAGATTTTCTATGGGATTTAGATCGGGTGATTGGGCTGGCCCCTTTAAGACGTTGATCTTGGTATCAACAAACCATTCTTTCACACACTTAGCCGTGTGTTTGGGGTCGTTATCCTGCTGATATATCCACTTACGTGGCATTTCCTCTTGGGCATGTGGCAGCTAACTTCTTGAAGAAAATTGGATTTTTAAGAAGAATCCGTTACAAATTATCAACTACAACAGCCATAAATATTTACAACTCAACGATCAAACCTTATTTTGAATACTGCTCAACGTTATTATTTCTGGGAAGACAAACTATGAAGGCAAGACTTCAAAAACTTCAAAATAAAGGAATGCGTTGTATTCTTCGGTGCCATCATCTGACTCAAATTAGAGAAATGCAAACAAGATTGCAGTGGCTTTCAAATCAGCGACTTGTGATGAATGCTTTATTTTTATTTTGAAAATTAAAAATGGATTATTGCCAGAATACATTCGAAGATATTTAGTGTACGTATCTGATGTTCAATCCTATTATTTGCGCAACAATAAGGATTTCAGAATAAATTTTAGTTCAGCCAATTTTTGTCCAAATTTGTTATTTTACAATGGTCTTAAATTATTTAATGAAATGCCAGAAAATTTAAAATGTGAAAACTATTTTTTTATATTTAAACGTAGCATTATTTCATATGTTAAATAAAAGTTTTAATGTATTAAAATCCATTATAATAATAATGTTATACAATTGTCCAAATAATAGCATGTATGCTAAATAAATATACAAAAAAATATATACATATATCTTTGTATATAAAACTATCCATTATACCGTTTATCTTAAGAATTGGCTCAGCAACCAAGTCAGTGTGCTTTAGTTTCGTCGCTTCGATTTTACACACATTAGTGCTATTCATGCAAACAAGAAAACCTAGAACTTTTGCTCAGCGTAAATTTGCCCCGAAGCGTTTCATGAGGCACCAAATAAAGTTGCTCAGTGTATCTATGCAGCAATTGTCAAAAAAGGCTGATAAAGTAAATAAGCAAAGTAAAATTAAAAGTATATGCTTTACCTATTCCATTATTTTTTCAATACAAATACAAAAATATTGACATTGAAATGTCAAAAGTTTTCACGTTTCTTTTTCCAGGTTTGCTCAGCAAATTTGCCTCGAAAACTTTCCACTTTTGTGCAAGTCGCTTTGTATGGGAAATTTGTTTGTTTTGACGTTTGCCGTGCAAGTTTACGATATTTTCGAGTTTACGAGGTTCTTTCGAGCTTTCATGAATACCACTATTGTTACATGATCGTTAATTCGGCTTTTAATTTTTGTTAGATTTATTTATTTATTTATTCATTCGTAACATAAAAAACCAGTTACACCAATTTATCGATGTTCTATATATGCAAAAAAAAAAAAAACTCTCAAGAACTATATACAACATAAAAAATTATCTACTATTTAATCTATAATAATTGCGATTATTGCATTAGGTATAATAAATGATTAAATGATTAAATGGTAACTACCAAAAAAAAAAAAAATAATTTTTTGTATATTTGTTGGACTAGTTTGTTCTCGGTTGATTTTATATATTTAAATGGGTTTTCTTTCCGGTCGTCAGTGTTTGCGCAAATATAACTCAAATTTTCATTTCGCTTTCCTCCTACGCGTTTCGGCAATTTGTTGTCGCCTTCATCAGGGAGTCTGATAAAATATATTTTATTATTATAATTTCCTTCGCCTCAAATTTTTAATAGTTAATACAAAAAACACATAAAAATGTGATTTGCACCAACATATTATAAAATTATACAAACAGTCACAATATAAACAAGTAGACTGAAACACAATATTCTCTTAAAGTTGTAATTGTACACTAACATTATTATCATCTTATCACAGCAGAGTAAGCATATCCAATGTTGTCAGTGTCTTCTTTGGCATTTATTGTCTTGTGTATTTGCTGTTGGATTCTCAAGCTCTCCAGTGTCAAGAAATGAAAATTTGAGTTTTATTTGCGCAAACACTGACGACCAGAAAACCCATTTAAATATATAAAATAAATAAATATTATTAATGCCCTTATTATAGATTGACAACTTCACCGAAGCTAGTTGTAATTTCGGTATTATGATTTACAACCAGTCACACAATTCGTTAGTTTTCAGTTGTGTTGTCATTTTGTAGCTATTATGAATCACAACGGTTGTCATTCACAGTTGTTAGATAATGAACTAACGAATTGTGTTACTGGTTGTAAATCATAATACCGAAATGACAACTAGCTTCGGTGAAGTTGTCAATCTATAATAAGGGCATAAGTGCATTAAATGAAAAAGGCTCCCCCGCCAAGCTCTGTAAAATAATTAACTAATAAAAAACAGCCCTGTTGGTATAAATTATCTTTAATCAGGTATCTGTACAGAAATGTTCTATGAACTTTCATTAAAAATTAAATATACCGAATGTTTACGCTGGAAAATCCAATTTGGGAAAGAAAATGTCCTCATTCCAAATTCTGGCTACTCAAACGATCATTTACCGATGGGGCTATACGAGGTATTGAAATCTGAGGATTTCTTGTAAATCTACTACTAAAATGGAATCTATGGATTTGGATTATTAGTATTCAATATACATACTCTGAATTCATCAATTTTACAATGTGGTACACATATTATATACAAATTCTTTTATAAACAATATAGCTTGCTTCGTAAATATGTAATTATTAGTTTCCATTTTTGTATCATGCGGTTATTGTAGACCTTTGTCGAATAACGACCTTTGATATTGACGTAGCGCGTTGTAAACGAAAGTCCCCAGCGCTTCTCAGTGAAAATGGTTGTATTTCACCTTCATATCTTGTTCACATAAATAGTCCGGTGCAATTACGTGTCTAATTTTTTTGTATGAAGTTTATTGTATTTATTGCGAGTATTTGTTTAATGTTTAGCCATTTAAGCGTTCTTAGTATTACATTGAATGATGTGTATCAATTGTATTTTAGGATTGAACTCATTGTCTTGTTCTGAAGTTTTTATGTCCTTTATACCTGCGTTTCACTACAGCATGCGTATAATATTGTGGATCCGATTCAAAGTGCGATTTAATTATAGAATAAATATTTATGTACGTTAAATCATTATTTTATTTCTTATTCTTTTAAAAACCCAAAACCTAAAAAGCAGTATTGCAGTACTTTTTTTTTCATACTGTGGGTTTTTTGATTGAATCTGCTCTTAAAGAGCAGAGCCTAACAATCAGTATTAAATCTTATATTCTAATAAGTTTAATTCAATTATTCGCCCTTATTCCCGTTGTCGTCGTCGACGTCAATACAATATCGACACCATTTTTATTGGCGACTTGAAGGCATTTTGACCAGAAAGATTTTGCGTAATGTTTTAAGAGGGTTGTTTTCGGATCATAGACATCAACAACTTTGTAGTTGTCGATGTGACAATACATTTATAACGTTCTAAAGTTGACAAAAATCTGATGACGACGTCGACGACGACAACAGGAATAAGGCCGATTATTAATTAAATTGTTGTTTAAGCAGGCCTCTGAATTATGGCGTCAGGGATTGATTGATTTATAATACTGATGGGAAATCTCTTCTCTCTCAAGTTTCTTGCCAGAGGGTTTGTGTGATGTTCCAGTTTTTGATTATGACTCTGTTTGATGCGCTGGAGTTCGTCTCTTACAGCAGGTATCTTTAAATCTTTGTGTATGTTGTAATTTCTAACATACCAAGGGGCACCAGTAATTAACCGTAGTATTTTAGACTGCACTCTTTGTATTACTTCGATGGCACTCGCGCTAGCGTTTCCCCATATCTGGGACCCGTATGTCCAAATAGGCTTAATCACAGTGTTGTAAATCTGGACCTTACATTCTAATCTCAACCTTGAGTTCGAGTTAAGTAGCCAATGCAGTTGATGCGTCTTCAGTTTTATTTGTGTCTTCTTGTCTTCTATATGCCTTTTCCAGGTCAGTCTACGATCTAGATGTATACCCAGATAAGTAATATCATCACATACGGGATTTGGTACACTGTTGAGTTGTATTTGTGGGCAAGTTCTTGCATTTAATGTGAACGTAAGTTGTTTGCTCTTCGTCTCGTTTACTTTTATCCTCCAGTTAGCAATCCAAGATTCGATTGTTTGGAGATGTAGGCTAAGATTTTCGGCGGCTTTACATTGGTTTCTATGAGAGCTCAGTATTGCCGTATCGTCTGCAAAGGTAGACGTAAGCAGATCGCTTCTCGTGGGGAGGTCAGTTGTAAATATAAGAAAAAGAAAAGGACCGAGAACACTTCCCTGCGGGACCCCGGCATACATTTTGTATTTATCCGTAATTATCTCTCCCTGCTTGACTCGAAAATATCCATTTTCCAAGTAACTTTTGAAGAGGGAATGTGTATTAACTGGCAGATTTTAATTTTATGTAATAGATCCTCATGCCTGAGCAACATCTAAGAATACAGCACAACAATATTCTCTTTTCTCATAAGCTTTTCTAATCTCGTTGGTCAAACGATTTACTTGTTGTAGAGTACTGTGGCCCTCCCTAAAGCCAAATTGGTGATCAGGGATGATATTATGAAGCGAAGTGAGGCTTTTAAGTTTTGAAATAAATGCTCTCTCGAAAAGTTTTGATAGGCATATGAAGAAGCTAAAGTTTTGTCCTTTCCTGGCTTTAATATCATTTTCACTAGAGACATTTTCCACGCATTAGGGAAGTAGCTATATTTTATTATATAATTGAACAAACCTACGAGGAACCCGATAGCTATTAGCGGAAGTTCTGATATCATCCTCTGTGTTATTAGATCATAACCAGGAGATTTTCTTGGATTTGCTGTTTGCTTTATAATATTGACAACCTTACTGACAATTATATTCAATGGGACTATAGATGTCTCCGTGTTGCACGCTTCATTCGACAGACTAAAACTGTTAGTACATGGATTGGGACGGAAAACTTCACTCAAGTGCTCTGCAAAAAGTTTAGCTTTTCCCTCATGTGTTGTAACCCAGTCACCATTTATGTCACGTGAAGGAAACTTTGTCTCAACTGGCGTTTTAAGATTTCTTATTGACTTAAACAAAGAAAAAATTATGGATATCGTGGGAGTCAATCCCTCAACATATTTTCCATGTTGAAGATCATCGTCGTTTTTCAAGGCTACTTACTCGTAGTCTACTTGTGGCAAGTTTGAGTCGAAGACTTGTAGTAGGAGACCTATATGCCTGCCAGTCTCGCCTGGCCCTTCGATTCTGATTTACCAAATATTCTATGTCTGCATTCGTGTATGGGTGTGTGTGCTCTTGTTTATGGTCCTGAAGTGGGGTTGCGTGAAGGGCTGCACCCTCGAGCAAATAGTTAAAATTGGTGATGTGATTTTCAATATCAAGCTCATTGTCTACTTTTGTTCAAAATTGGGACATGGCTGCTTACGTATTTTCTGTATTTCAGCCAGTTCGTTTTCTTAGATGTCGGCATCATAGGGGATTCTATCTCGTAAACCGCGTTAATTGAGAATATAACAGGGGAATGGTCTGAAGACAGTCCGGTGGACGTTGTTGCCGACGCGTTAGTCTTTGAAATTCCCCTAATTATGGCGAAGTCAATTAGATCAGGCTGTTTGTTAAGATCATGCGGCCAGTACGTTGGCTGACAGGGAGATAGGTAATCGATACCATGCAGTTGTACAATTGTCTGCCTTTCGGGTTTACGGGACGGGAGCCCCAGTGAGTATGTTTGGCATTATAATCTCCGGCGGCTAAAAATGTGTGCCCCAGTCTTTGAAAAAAGCTTGTAAACGTATCACTCGATATCGAAAATCTTGGGGGGCAATAAATTGCCGATATTGCAATTGTCTCGTGACAAATTGAGACGCGAACGGTAGTTGCTTGCAAATATTGTTCCGAGTAGCTTTCTAACACATCGTGCCTAATTCTTTTGCGTATAAGGACACCTGTACCTCCATGTGCCCTGCCATCGGGGTGGTTCGTGCCATAAAATGAGTAATTAGGTAAATTAAAATTATATTTATCTGTTAGATGCGTCTCAGATAAGAGCCATTATGTCTATGTTTTCATCGACTAGATAATTAGCCAATTCAAGTCTGTGTTTACTAACACCGTTTGCGTTCCATGTACAAATTTTTAGGAAGTAACCTATTTTTTACTAATAATGGCTTGAATTAATTGATTTTGACTTCTCATAAAGTCTTGCATCATTGACTGCATTGTCGACATGAACATGTTCATAATTTGCATAAGTTGTCTTATCATATTCTCTATGCCACTTGCTGGCTGCCCAGCAGACATATGAGGGGTCTGTTTGAGAACATTAGCGTATGTCATGGTATCAGAAGTTGTCCTAATTTCATTATCCCTTATTCAATTTCCAACTCTGGGGCTTTGAATTCACGAGCACGAACTGTCCTCAATTTTCCATCCAATTTTTTCTTTAGGTCCTTGTATATTGGACACCCTCTGTAGTTGGCAGTATGATTACCCCCCGCAATTATTACATTTTTTGTCCTCTTGGGATTTGTGCAGATCACCACAAACTACACATACTGTTTGCAACCCACTGTATTATTTCGTGTGCCCGTATTCCTGGCAATTTTGGCACTGTAAAGGTCCCGAACGCTTGTGTGGCTCTTCCACAGAGATTCGACGTTGCAGCAAATATTTCAACGCATAAATTGGATGGCTCTAGTTCTACCTTAAACATAGGTTGGGGGATCTTGTCCATGTTAAAAATATTAATCACCGAGCGTACACTATACCCATTTTCCTCTAATGCCGACTTAACCTCTTTCGATTCAACATCAGACTCGATGCCCTTAACTACTACACATAAGTCCTTGCTGCTTTTCAACTGGTATGTGTAATAATTTTTTTCGCATAGTTGAAATAATTAGTTATATGACGAATGCTTTTCTCGTCGTTGGTCTGAACCTTTGTTTCGTGTATTTTGCCCTTTCGGAGAGGAACAATGTGAAAAGTGTTAGTTGCAAGGACTTTGGTTATATTCGTAACCAAGTCATTAGAACTGCGCTCACGTAAGTAAATTGGAGGCGGTTTAGCGCGTGTTGCCGTGGGCAAGCTTGAATCGCGAGATTCGTCGTCCCTGTATAGTGGCGCGAAACGATTTTTTGATAAGGGGTCCACTGGCCTAGAAGTGCCCTCCGCTCTACTAATTTTACTCGTGTTACCCTTTAATGGACTTGACTTCCGTTTCACCAGTATGTATCGGTCCATACCGGTTTGAACGGTCCTAGATTCGGCCACTTTTGAGTTAGTGTCAACACTTGGTGACTTCTCTTTACCGCCAACAATTTCGCCATCTGTTGCATACTTAAATTTTTTGGTATAGCACCCGACGACTTTAAATTGTTTGTCAGTGTATCTCCCACATGATCACTGATGCCATTATTATGCACAGATGTTACTTTTGACATGTCTGCACTTTCAGCTAGATAATTAGCCAATTCAAGTCTGTGTTTACTAACACAGTTTGCGTTCCATGTACAAATTTTTAGGAAGTAACCTATTTTTTACTAATAATGGCTTGAATTAATTGATTTTGACTTCGCATATGTTTTCTTTTGATTTGTCTTCTAACGGTGGAGAGCGCGGCACGCGGGTTGAGCGCGAAAAGATGCTCTCATCCTCATATGTTATCTTTGACATATCTGTTTTTCCACTGTTTTTTGTTTTCGACTGATCTTCTGTCGGCGAACGCGGTACGCGGGATGAGCGCAAATCTGGCTTTGCTGTCATATACCAGCTTTCATGGCGCTTAATTGCCGGTGCACTTTCACTCATATAAGTGCTTTGTTTTGTTTTCCTGCTTATTATTTTTTTGTTCTTCTTCTCTCTTGCAGCACAAAGCCAAAGGGAATTGTCTTAGTTTTTTTATTTCCCCTTTTTGATGTTATTATCAAGGGTGCACTTTGAAACAAATATATTTATATATACATATGTATATTCAAATGGTTTTTAGTGGAGTTTCAAGTATTTAAACAATTTATTTTTTGGTTTTTTCGCGGAGCGAACAAGAAACAACCGTTCTTCAGCAATTACGTACAACAAAAAAAGATAATATTACATTCAGATTATCGATGGCTCATTGTAGAAAAGACGTATCTCAATTATTTGTTACTTTACAGGAGAAGGAAAAACTGAATCAAATCGGAGCGATTTGGAACATTATAGCTATTTATTAAGTCTTGGGCTATACAATATTGGGTATACTACACCCCACGAAATAAATATAAAGGCAACACCTTTTGTTGATTTTTTCCAAATGTTGAGAGGAATTTTCAAGTTTTTATTTTATGTTGTATTGTTGTATTTCAAAATTAAATACTTTTCAGAAACAATTCTTTGACTATGACCTCTCCAAGATGAAGTAACAAAAATAAAGTAATTACTAGTGCGAAATATTTATTAAGGCAAAACGTTTTTTTTTATTTATTTTATACAGTTCAATAACCGAGCCAATAAGGCGTTATTTGGTTATAAAATTTCTGCAACACATTTCTACTCAAATAAAAATTTAACAAAATTAAAATAAAGTTGATGTATATAAACTAACATGAAATATGCTATAGTAATATAAATAATAAAAACTAATAATAATGATAAACACAGAATTTAACCAAACAAAGAATATAGATATAAGATTAATAAACAATAAAAATAGATAATAATTGATAATATTGATAACAGATTCCCTTTCCCAATTAAAAAGTTTAAGTAGTATTAAATAAGAATACCCGTGACATTTAAAGAACAAGTGACAATACGAATTTTCACTTGTTAAGCGCTTGAGTTGTGACATGGAGCATTAGCTTATATTAGCCAAAGTTAGTATAACTAAAAGATTATGGCGTGAAGTGTTCTGAAACATGCAAAAAATAATTGGACACATATTAATACACTGAAGTTACAACACTACTATTCATTTGTTTCCATATGCTGGTAAAGTCTTTTTTTAAATGTATCTAACGAATGATTAAAAGTTTTAAGGCTAGACGGAAAAGTTTAAAAAGTTTTAAATTAAAAAAAAAATTTAAAAGTTTTAAAAAGTTTCTAAGATGTATGATCTCCATTATCGCTGATAACCCATTTGAGTTTTTTCGTTTCAAAAATCATATCTTTTGAACCGAATAAGATAATCGAATAATTTAAATGGCATATGATAGATAAGTGTTCAGCCTATGAAATGAGTGCTTGGAAAGGGTGCTGCGTCTTCTAAGTGCTTACTTATGGGTTATCAAATTTAAAATTTGTAGAAAACCCAATTTTACGGTAACTAAAAAAAAAATATTTTTCCAATTTTAGATTTTTTTCGTTCCTTTTTAAGGTGTTTAAGTTTTAAAATTAATTCCCTACAAATTAAAAAAAAATTATTTTTATTTGTATATTTATTTTTTAAATTTTCTGTAAAATATTCATCACAATTCGTAAGAGAAGGTATTTATATCTAAAAGACTAATCAATTCTAAAGTATAATTATTTTCTAACTCTATTCGGGACTTCACATGCCGCAGGAAAGAAATAAGTGAATCGGAAAATGATGCTAACATGTTGAAGAGGGCCTCATTTTGCCTCACCCTTGATGCTTTGAACGTGTTCTGCAGTCTATGTTTTTTACACAATTTGTTAAGAGACTCCTGCGCTTCTTCATAAAGCTCTCCAATTGGCAAAGTCTGGTATTCAATTGTATCTTTGTCATGCGCCAATATTTTATGGACTGTCGGGGTCAGCTTCTTCTGTGAATACATTTCCGCTAAAGGTGATGCAGTTTTCGATGCATATACTCCATATTTTGTAGAATTGACGCTTTCTTTGCAGTTTAAAACATGCAAGATCGTTCCCAATCTTTTAACGATTTGATTGTCAATTTCAGTGATTCCAGTTACTGCCTCATCATTTTCAAAAAATCTCCTAGAAGTGTTTTCGTCGTTTGAGTTTCCGTATCCGTACTTGGGACAGTCTACTTTTAGTACAACTTGGTTAAAAAAAGCATCCTGTATTTGCTTCTTACTGAGCTTTTCCTTATCCTTAATCGATGTATTTTCATCGAAGATAATAATAAATAATGCAAAATTCAAATGCAAAAACAATTGTGTTAGCCAAAGCACACTTTGTTTTCACAGATACATTGAAAAATGACGGCATAAAAAAACATAAAAACACAACAAAACATTTGCCAATTTTTGATGTATTTTGTTTCTGTGCGCCTAGACTGTTCATTATTACAAAGTTGCCGCACTTTTATTGTAATAACATGTAAATGGGCAATGATATGCATGCAGCCAACTTTAATTGAATATCGTAGAGTAATGAGTAGTTAATCACCCTAAAGTAATAACTTCCGAAACTAATCGAAACCTTTTTAGTTCTATTCTACGAAAGTTGGGAAAACGATCCAAAAATAGTGTTTTCTTATAACCGTGATATTTTGGTAACTAAGCCTTGGAAAACAAAAAAAAAAAAATTGTATATGATTTAAATCTAACGTACCTTTCCATCAACACATAAAACATAATGATTGGTTCTATAGTTTGGCTGTAACTCAATTGTAAAACTTGGAATTTCCTTCACTTTGTGTTTTTTCTTGTACACTGAAGAAAATAAACAACTTCGAGCGGCCATATAAGTCGCACTGTTTGTACCATTTTGAAACGGTTTTCGGATTCTTCATAAATAGTAAGTTCTCTATCCATTGTTATTATTCATTTTACCAAAATCCTTTATCAAATTTTTGATTTTCGCCACAGATTCTGGACAAAGGCTCCACAGTGCGTCTTAGCATTGAGTTTATCAGCGAATGAATGTGTGCAGGATCACTTATCTTCCACTTTTCTTGAATTGCTACTTTTTGATCCTTACATTCTTAAACTGGTGCCCATGGTGGTAAAATAGGCGAGGTTCTAGATCGGATTAAGATCAGGACTTCAGAAACTTTCAGAGTTTTTTTTAGACCGATGTACTACTGCGCTGTCCTGCTAGAACATAAATTCTGGGACACAAATTTCCCCTCCAGAATTAACTAAGACGACATCAAACAGTCGAATATAATACTCGGAGTCCATTTTTGTGGAAAGGGAACATATTGGAGTGGTTCTTATATAACTCATACGAGTACCTGCCCAAACCATAAGGGAATTTTGCCGCTGACGCATAATTTTGGAAAAATGTTTGGAATGCCAATATTTGTCCGAGCCATCGGGACTTTTTCATAGGAAAAAACGTTTTCATCCAAAATTTAAATCTGGAAAATTCGTGTCGTGTCTTTGACCCGGTTTCATATGACAGTTTCAAGTCGCGTTTCATTATTTAGATCTTAATTTTTAAATAATTAGGCCCGAGGTCAATTTTGTTGTATATATTTTAATTTATTTTTCAATATTTCGTCTTTCGTCGAAAGACATCATCAGGAATTCTGAAATATGTATGTATATGATATGTCGTACGTTACATATAGTACATTTCATTATTTGTTTGTCCCACTCCCAAGTTCAATTCAGAATTAACTTCCCTATCCATGAAGTTTTCTTTAACAGCAATCCTTTTGATCTCTCTTTTAGCGCTGTTAATGGTCATCGGTGTCCTTCCTGGTCGTTTTGTGTTTCCATATTGGCCACCCCTTTTTTTATAAAATTGTCAATGGCACAGCTAGATCTTTTCAATAGCCTCGTAATTTCCCGATTCAATTTCTTCTTTACTTGTCACTTTCCACCAGGCATCCTATATAAATTGAATTTTTTAATTTAAATTTTTTAAAATTAAAACAATAAAATGTAAAACAAAGAAAACTGACTTCTGTTTGATTTCCTATTTACCACTGTTCGAATAAGGATTATTTTCCATGTTGTCTTCATATATATTTCGCGGGTGTACCACATAATCCCCAAAATCAAAATCCCCAAATCAAAATCCCCAAATCAAAATCCCCAAACACAAAATCCCCAAACACAAAATCCCCAAACACAAAATACCCATTTTCTGTGTGAAATACATTCAAATCGCGGCGATTTTTAACCTAATTTGAATGTATTTCACACAGAAAATGGGTATTTTGTGTTTGGAATTTTTTCTGAAATTAAAATTCAAAACAAATTGTAAATATTTATTCACAAATATTTATTGGGTATGTCATGAATAGTAGTAGTAAACTAAAATATATAATATACATATATAACAATAAGGGGAAAACAACAATATTTCGTTATAAAAATAGTTCAGTTAGAAATTACAATTTTAAACATATTATATAATGAATTTACAAATGTTTCATAATGGGATAAAAACAATAATTTTTCTTTATCAAAAGAGTTTACACATAAGACGAAATTTATAACATGTTATAAAGCTTTTAGGTACACAGTGAAATATTGTGAGATTTACAAGGCAAATGAGTTATTTTATCTAAATCAGTTCGAGATTCAACCACTTTTTTAATTTTCTTAAGACGCTCAACATTTATTTTATTTTTTTTCGGTAATATCGTAAAAATTTGGGGATTTTGTGTTTGGGGATTTTGTGACAATATCTCTGAAAAAGTGTGGGGATTTTGTGTTTGGGGACTTTGTGTTTGGGGATTTTGTATTTGGGGATTTTGATTTGGGGATTTTTTTTTCGTCTGGGGATTTTGTGTTTGGGGATTTTGATTTTGGGGATTATGTGGCACTCCCATATTTCGCACCAGAAATAGAAAAAATTTTGTCAATTTTCATTTAATCTGGCAACACTGTTCAGCTATCAAGTGTTGAATTTTTTCTTCCGCCTACATTTATTTTGTAATTTTAATTATTTTGCTATAAACTAGTAATTTTAATTGTTATAAAGTTGGTGCAATTTTCCTCAAGTGTTCCCGGAACTTTATCATCTATAAATCACGTCTGGAATTACTTTTACTGGATCATCATGACTGGGTGTGGGATATGCGGCGCCGAGTACGACACTTATGGTGCATTTGTTGCTTGTTTTGGTTGCTGTAAATTATTTCACAGCAAATGTGCAAAACTGAATAAAACATGTGCTGATGTTTTGCAGAAAACAAATACAAATGGTCTGCAGTGGTTTTGTGTCTCTTGCCGCAGTTTGTCAACATCAGTTTTGTGCACTAAACTTGCCAATTTTCAAAAAGCAGTCGATAACCTTGATTCATTGGCCCAAGGCCTGATGGGATTGTCTTCGCAGCTTCGAATTGATTTCACTGAGCTTACGAATTTCATCAGCAAGTCCAATGCTATTAAGCCTTCGAGTGGTACAACGCAAGACTCTGGCATGAGAACCAGACATAATTCCTGTCTTAGTCTCAATGTGGTGTCCCCACCTACATCTGTTATCCCCGTTATTAGGCTTGATGCCACACCGATTACCTCGCTTTCCCTTGATGACAATCCTATTGATGCCTCCTTTAACGCAGCTATTGTCTCAAACACTGATCCCGCCTCAACTTCCGCTACCGCTGTAACTCCTGCGCCTCCATTTACAGCACCAGGGGATACAGCTACATCTGTCTCGACTGTCACTGCCGCCTCTAATTCTGGACCCGCCTCATCAACTGCTTTGGCCTCTACTCTAGCTTCATCGTTGTTGTCCACTAATCCGGTTCAGCTAGTGGTAGTAAGCCGAACTGTAAAAAAATCAATTTTCGTTTCTAGGCTTGCAACCGATACTTCTGAACAAAACATTTTGGATTACATTGTATCTAGAATCAACATGGGAGTTGATCTTGATAAAGTTCACTGCCGAAAGTTTAAATTTAATGGGGCACGGGAAGTGTCTTTATTCAAAATTACGCCTCCTGAAGTGCTGTTTCAACAATTGTTATCAAGTGACTTTTGGCCTCCTGGGGTAATAATTCACGAGTTCGTGGTGAGGCCGAGGAGACAAGATCATCAATTAGCTTCTCCAGTTTCTTCACATTCAAAAAACTACTAATTTCCAGCCAACAGATTCAAGGTGATCAAACATTTTCATTGTATTACCAAAATGTTGGCGGTTTAAGAACTAAATTGGAAGATTTTTATGTGAAGTCGTCTGCTCTTGATTACGATATTGTTGTTATTTGTGAAACTTGGCTCAATGAGCACCATAACACGTCTGAAGTGGTTGATTGTAATTTTTATAATGTTGTTCGTAAAGATCGATGTAAAGTAAAAACCGGGTGTATACGTGGAGGGGGTGTGTTGATTGCTGTTAGAACCCGTTTCACTGTAAAAATTTTACCTCTTAAATATGAAATGCCTAATACTGACATTGATCAGATTATTGTTGTTGTGACTTTTGCGGGTAACTTTGAAATACTTTTATTTGTAAGCTATATTCCTCCAAATAGCCCGTTCGAAATATATGAAACCCATTTTAAGAATTGTAACTTTCACTTAAATAACTTAAAACCTTACCAATACCCAATTTATGTAGGGGATTTTAATCTTGGTCATTTATCTTGGAATAATTGTAATAACCTTGTTCCTTTTCATGTTAACTCGAACATTGATTCTTTGTTTTTTGATTTTTTATGTATACATAATTTAATTCAAATCAATAATATTTATAATGAAAATTCTCGCTTGCTTGATCTTGTATTGGTTGATAAAGAACTAGTCTCGGAAGTTTCGTCACCAGTCGTTCCAATTTTTGGCAATTCTGTTCATCACTCTCCAGTTATTGTTGATTTTTCCATGTGTTCTTATCAGCCGGTTTTACCTGATTTTGAACAAAATTATGATTTCAAAAACGCTGATTTTGCTTCGTTAATTTCTTATTTCAATCATATTGATTGGACCTCTTTATCTCATGAGTCTAATCTAATTAATATGTATTCATTGTTCTTAAAAATTCTTTATGAAGGCTTCAGTTTATTCGTTCCGAAAAAAATAATTAGGTCTAATCGTAATCCACCTTGGTATAACAAGCGATTAACTAACTTGAAAAATAAAAAAAATAAAGCTTATAAACGTTTTCGTGAGGATAAGAGTAACTTGGATTTAAAAAATATTTATAGCCATTGCCAAAATAATTTTAATACCCTAAATTCATTTCTTTATAAGTCTTATATATTAATGACCGAACTTTCATTAAAACAAAATAGTAAAGTATTCTGGACCTTTGTTAACTCTAAAAGAAAATCGAATGGTTTACCTTCTTATATGTTTTACTGTGGAAATGGGTCCTCTGAACCTACTGAAATTTGTAATCTTTTTGCTGACTTTTTTAAGTCCGTTTATTCCAGTGATTGTAATTTGAATAATTTCCATACAGATTTGGAACCATTGTTCGATATATCTAACATTGAATTAAATTGCTCTGATGTGGAAATTGCCCTTTCTGAACTTGACATTAAGACGTCTTTGGATAATGATGGGATCTGTAATCTTTTATTGAAAAGCTGTTCTAATTCTTTGAGTTATCCCCTTTTTTTAATTTTTCAAACCTCATTATCAACTGGCAAATTTCTTGATTGTTGGAAAATCGCCCATGTGGTTCCCATACATAAATCGGGGTGTAAACAAGATATTAGTAATTATAGGCCTATCTCGAAAATTCAGTGTATACCTAAACTGCTTGAAAAAATTGTTACTATAAAAATTAAACCTATACTTAATAATATTTTTTGTGATAATCAACATGGCTTTCGTATTGGCAGGTCCACTACCACTAATCTTTCCCTTTTTTGTAATTATGTTTATCACAACTTTGACAGAAAATTGCAAACTGACGTTATTTATACTGATTTTGCTAAAGCGTTTGATAAAGTCAACCTCACTGCTCTCTGCATTAAACTTGAGATGTTAGGTTTCTCATCAAATTTTTTGCAATGGATTACATCCTACTTGTCCAATCGTTTCCAAATAGTTAAAATTAATTCTAACTGTTCTTACCAATTTCATGTAACGTCGGGAGTGCCACAAGGCAGCCATTTAGGGCCTCTTCTTTTTTTGCTATTTATAAACGACCTGCCCAAAACTATTCGTTTCTCGCAATCTTTACTTTTTGCGGATGATCTCAAATTATTTCGATCTATTTCAAGTTTAAGTGACTGTTACCTTTTACAGCAAGATATTGATGCATTAGCTGATTGGTGTGATGCTAATTATCTTGTTTTGAATATAAAAAAATGCCAAATCTTTTCGCTTTACAGAACTTATAGTAATATCAGTTTTAATTATAAAATTAGGTCAGTCAATCTGGTACGAGTATCCTTGATCAAGGACCTTGGAATTTTTCTTGATCGAAAATTAAATTTTACTCATCATATTGATTTTATTATTTCCAAAGCTTATTCAATGTTAGGCTTTCTTAAACGTAACACAGCTGAATTTTCTGATCCTTTTACATTAAAGGCTCTCTATAATGCCCTAGTTCGTCCTCATTTGGAGTATTGTTGCATTATCTGGAATCCTATTTTCAGCTCTCATTCTATTAGAATTGAAAGAGTTCAGAAAAATTTTACCAGATACGTATTTTTTAAATTAAATTGGCAAATTGTTAAACCAAGTTACACTACTCGCTGTGCCCTTTTCGATTTGAGTTCTTTAGAGTGTCGGCGTAAAGTTTATTCTGTTAACTTCATACGTGATTTGATACATGGACATATTAATTGCACTGCTTTGTTGGAGCGTATCAATTTTTACGCACCTATAAGATCATTACGGGAGAATTTTCATTTTCGGAATTTTCTGAATAGCTCAAAATATGCTCAAAAAGAACCTCTAGCTCATTGCTCTGATATATGTAATTCTGTCCTTATTGATTGTGATATTTTTAATAACATTTCTAGAATTAGTTTTAAGCAACAATTATTTAAGGCTTTAAATCATAATTAACAATGTTTTTATTATTTTAATATATTTTTTGATTATTATTATAATTCTGTGTAGTCTAAAAGAGGTTTTACCTCTATTGATGAAGAATGAATAAATGAATAAATGAACTTGTAAAAGAGATCGAATAATTACATTCTCTAACATAATACACTTAATAACACATATATGCATTAGAATTCTACACCAAAATCGCAGTGCATGGGAGTACCGAGATAAAATACATTGCCTTTATAATTATTTCGCTGGGTGTATATCACATAAGTATTCTTTAGTTGTTATTCCTAGGCATTTTGTGCAGACTTCTTCATTTTGACTTTCAATAATAGCTAACTGATTGTATCCCTTGCATGTAAAACAATGTCTCAATTCATTTCCATCAAACACTCGACATCTTTCCCATATTTTGTTTATTCTTTGTTCTTCCATTATATTTGTATATGTTTCACCATCCGTTAGTAGTTTTATATTATATATTACTCTATTACTTCTCTTCGTTACGAAAGTTTTCAGTATTCTGACTTGTTTGTCCTCAAATGCAGGATTTTGTTTTGTGAGTCTTTCCATTATTTCCAGTTCCGTATATTTAAATGAGATATCTGTTATTATAATACACAATTCTACAGGATTCGTCACCCTTCTATCATAATCTTTACCCATTTTAGCCTGAATAGCACTTTTAATTAATTCGGTGTCATTTCCACTTTTCGGTTTTCACTCTCTCGGTGTCATTTTCACTTCGTTCATATGCTCGCAAAGTGTTTTGAATTCACAAATATTTTTCTCACAACTTGTTTGTACATATTACATATTTTTAAACTCGTATCATCATACATATCTGGTAACTATTGCTGTTAGTAATTGTTTTATTTCGGCCTAATTGCCTTTTAATGAAGATTCAAACTTATGTTTGTAATCGATCAAGTGTTGTTTGTTCTTATGGACATCTTCTTGTATGCCTTTTAATACAATGTCGAGGTTATATATACCTGATTTAGTTATAGGAATCTAATATATTTCAAGAATATTGCTCAATCCCAGAGCATTTAATCGTAGGATGGTATTCTTTTTTACAAACTCCCGCACATTGAACACCGGATTCCCCACGAGTTGGTGATTTGCATTTATTGCACTCAGCCAATAAGTAAACAGATCGTTTTTACATAAACTTATTCTGTTACTTATTCTAGTTTTACTTTTATTCTATTTTTAAATTCTTTATATTAACTTTACCTTTCTGTATGCATGTATGTATGTATGTATGCCGAAAAAACTTTGGATTAATTTTTAACCCTTTTCCCGTGATCCAATCGAAGTGAAACTTCGCAGGCAAACTAATGACGACGACAAAAATAAACTATCAACGTGATACCTCCCATACACATTAAAATACCTCCCAAATTAAAAATCCATTATTTCTGCTCCTGTTAACGGTATTTGAACAAAATTGGTTATGTTGGTTAGGTGTACATATTCTAAGATCTGCTGCAAATATGGGCTGGGTTGGACAAATGGGTGTGGTAACGGGTCCGCCATCTAACGTTTTTTTTTCAACTAGTGCTTATTTCGTGAATGGTAACACTTAGCTCATGTCTGATTTGACAGATAATTAGTTTTATCCTTCCGCTGAACGAATATGGTTGTGTATACGCTTGAACAATGCTGGGAAATATGGGAAAAATGGGACTGCGATCGACTTACAGAAGATGCCGATTTTGCCAAAAAAAAATCATCTTTTCAGATGAAGCTCATTTTGATCTTGGCGGGTATGTAAACATGCAAAATTGTCGCATTTGGGGCACAGAAACCCTGCACGCATACATTGAAAAGCCGATGCACCCAAAATGAGTCACTGTTTGGTGCGGATTTTGGTACAGAGGCATAATTGGGCCATTTTACTTCGAAAATGAGCAAGGAGTGGCCGTTACAGTCAATGGCGATCGTTATCGGGCCATGTTGAACGAAGTTTTGTTCACAAAAATTGAAGAGGAGGATATTGGCAACATTTGGTTTCAACAGGACGGCGCTACGTGCCACACAGCCGAAGCTACACTCGATTTTTTGCGCCCTGTTTTTGTATATCGCATTATCAGCTGCAGAGGTGATGTCGTTTGGTCACCTCGGAGCTGCGATTTGACACCGTTGGACTATTACTTGTGTGGTGCCCTCAAAGATAAGTGTTACGCCGACAAGCCAGAGATAATTGACGCTTTAAAGGACAATATTCGTGAAATACAGCTGCACACAATCGATAATGTGCTTAAAAATTGGACCGATCGTGTAGGCTACTGCATGGCCAGCCGAGGCAGCCATTTGAATGAAATTATTTTCCATTATTAACCGGAGGATTGTACTTTCAAATAAAAAAAGAAATTTGAGAAAATATTCAGTAGTTTTTTTTTTATATAATTTTTAAAAAAAAAAACCTTATTTGGCGGACCCGTTATATATATATAGAATTTATAAGAATATATAAAGAATTTATAGTCAAAAAACATAGATGAATAAAAACCATAGATGATTCATTTGCTTAACCACCATTTTCACCCGAGGGCACATGCTGTGCGACCATTTTTCACTCGGATGCGGCGAAAAAGCATTCAGACATAATTTTTATTTCGATTTAGTTGTTTGAATTTGAAAATAGAATATAAATAATAGAAAACCATATCGATTTTGATATTTGTTGACATTACAAAAGGCAAAAAAGCATGGTTATTTAGTTTTTTTCAATAGTTTTTGTTTCCAGGGAAATTTGCCCATATCCACCACTCCGGCGCCATCTAGAAAATTTCCCTTTACATTCAAATCCACCAGTTATCTTTCACCATCTATGGTTTTTTATTTATCTATGTCAAAAACTGTTTTTACGGGTTGGTTTTTAACACCACTTATTTAATTTTTAAAAGTTTTTATCAATCAGCTCGATTAGAAAATTACTTCTTTTCGTTTTGACGTTTACACGAAAAGGAGCTTTATCTCATTTTCTCCCTAAAATGTAGAAAAGTTTCGAGTCATTTATGCTGAGCAAACATACCCGTGTCCAAGGCATAGGTAGTTAGTTTGAAAAGAGGGGTGTGATGCCATGTTAAAAAGCACTCTGATGAACCTTCCAATGGTCGTAGGCATACACATACATACACCGCTGATTCGACCTTTTTTGCGCTCTCAATTTGCCCATTTCCATTCCCATTGACATAGAAAATATTCCATCGCCTCATCGTCCTCCATGCATGCTCTGCTCTCACTATTCGCCACTAGTCCAAAACGGTACACGAAGGCTCGTAATCCTGAAGGTCCTGTTAATACTCCCTTCATTTTGCTCATTTCAGGCTTTCCCAGTTTCAGCAAATCTTTTGTCCTCGACCCATCTGGGTCTCCCATAGTATCTATCAAGGCATAAATATGTTTATATTTATTTAGTCCAAATAACGTCTATTAAGGAATGTTTCCTGTTTTCCTGTTTCTTTAACAAAGTTGTCTGTTCTTGTGTTGGAATTATATAGACCTTTCAGTGTGTGTTGATACTTAGGATCTTCGATCGATACTAATTCGCATATATAAATTACATAATTGAGTTTGTATATATACGATTGATGATCTACCGATGGTATCAATTCAGGCACAGTAGTTAGGCATCTGGTGATGAACTTGTCACGGAGTTCGAAACTAGTGCCAGTGAGTGTGCGTAACTGAATTGTCTATTATTTGCAACAAAAACCAACCATTATTCAATTAGAAAAATGTTCCTGACTTTGTAAGCTTGTAGTATGAATTTCTCATGCATTAACTAAAAAGTTGAGATCCGTCATTCTATAGAAAATATGTATATGTGCAAAGGTGTTTTTTTTTTAAATGATGTTTATGACCTACGACATTTTTGCTTCTCAATATGGATCAGTGTTACCCTTATGCACCTTCACTGCTCCATTTCAATTTATATTTTCAATTTAAGATTTACAGTATCATATTGCGATGAGTATGCACAGATTTTGACGGAGAGTATTCTTCAAGGATTCTTTATGGCAGTGGCGTCCCGACTCAACGCAAGCGTTTCCAGCAAAGGGATATTGGGTGACGCAAAGAAGGCTTTTGTAGCTCTTGCAGCAGAGATTGTCGTGTTGCACTATGAAACTACTTTCCAACAAATCAGTACATGTTTTCGCATACATCGAGCTCTCTACATAGAATTTATTTGACTTTTCTTTTGAGCTGAATTCAGGCCATACCATTACCGGTTCGTCACCATTGTTTCTCTTATGCTTATAGCTGCCTGGGACTGCACATATGTAAATTGCCAAAATTTATGGTGACTATCAGGGTCATCGAAATTTATCCCAAAATAGCCCTGTCCAATTAGTCTTCTCAAAAATTGGTACTTGTATAATATAATACATGCATTGATGTGTGATTGTTTTTGAAGGGATTGGAGCAACCTTGTTTCATAGTTACGTTCCATATTATGCTAATTTTTTTTCTTGCAACGTTGGTTAGTCCCATTTAGATTCAGTCCATCCTTCATTTGTTCACAGCTAACGCTGTTGGTTATAGCTAAAAGATGGTCCGCTCACAAAATGTTTCCTTTCGACCCACTAAGGAGTATTTTGGCAAAAAAAAACTGGACAAAAGTCAGATATACAAACTGCATTCAATATCACCCAAATTGTGGTTTTTGTATAACTGACTTAATGTACTATCATAATATTATGATAACCTGAACCCCCCCGGCCACCACGCTCCTGGCAAGTAGTCTGAAACTACACTTCGTTCAGCACGCACGCATTCATTTTCGATACGCTTTTTTTTCAAACTTGTGTTTGGTGTTTTTTGTTGTTGTATGAAGTAAATCCTAAAAAAAAAATTTGGAATCTGGAGAACAAGGTCTGCACTTAATTTTAATGTATAATATATGTAGTTATGATGACTATTTAGTATTCTAATGGACCAAAAATGATATGCAAGAAATTTTTCTTAATTTATTGTATGTTATTTTTAAAAATTAGTATTTTTGTTTATGTTCGGCGCGAGATTGCGTTAATTTTTTTTTATAGTAAACTATAAGAGATTCACCAGATATCATACCTCAAAACATTTTTCGAAAGTTTCCGCTTCATCCAAATAAGCTACTTTGAGTTCCACAGGTCCTTTTTCAATCGTTTTGGTTACTTATATATACATAACTCGAGAAAGATTAGTCTGATTTTGCTGAAACAAATTTTGAAAAATTAAGAATTACAATACCTCTATTGTATTTCTCTATATAGTCAATAGTTTTGAAGTTGTACATAAAAGTAGTATAAAGAAGAAATGTTATTTTTTGCCTAAAAAATTAAAAAAAATTTTTAATTAAAAAATTAAAATTTTTTTTTTAATTTTTTTCCTTATTCGTACCAAATAATATATTATTTGTATTTACTCATGCATTTTTACTAATTTCCAGTAAGAAAATACTTTAAAATAATTTTGTCCAGTTTTTTTATTTGCCAAAATACTCCTATGTGCGACCCCTGCTGTTTATTGTACCATTATTTCGTTTTTTTTTGCGCTTTTGATGAATTATTAACTTTGGCCTCTTATCCTACAATGCTATTCACAAATTAATAGGGTTTAGTGTGGCATTCTGCACTTAACTGTTAAACAAGTACTTAATTATTATCTACATTCGCACTCTTAATTTTGTTGCTAAATTTACTTGTAAAAATATCACTGTTTAATCCCTCCACAACACTCAGAAGAACAATAAACCGTTTTTCACAGTTTTGCCATGTAAAATTTGGATATCGAACCCCCGGTTATTTCGAAGCAGATGACCAATTTGACATTTATGACGTGACAGATTATTAAAGGTTAGAAATTTAGGAAATGGGTCGCCGCTTTACGCTCGTGAAAATTGGGAAATATTAAAAACGTTCTTCCCAAATTCTGATTTCCCAAGATGAGCATTTTCAACAAACAAAATTGTCGCCTTTGAGGATCGGAAAATCCATTGAAGCTTTAAAACACGAAATCGACGTCGTCGTTCATGAGATAGAGGCCCAAACAATCGATAATGATTTGGTCGATCGAAGGAGGTCATAAATCATAATTTTGTGTTCGTCCTCTAGAAGAAAATAAGAAGATAGATAGAGAGATCTAGTGTGAGAGTACAGAAAAGGGAGAGGATTTAGAGAAGAGTTATGCGGGCTGCAGTGAGAGAGCAATTTCCCGATGTCAATGTTGCCAAGTACATGCATCCCTACAAATATTCACCTCCCCAAGGTACCGCGTTCTTCTATAGGACAGGACTGGTCTTTGACAGCATAGGTGCTCCACTCAATCTCTTCCTCCTTCACATAAACGGCAGTAAAATTGCCTGTAAATTCGCGCACATCACAGAGTCCCGTCGCAACCATAATGAAGAGTCGCTAGTTCGCCTTTGCCATTTGTAGAAGATGTTTCGTTCTGTTCTCATCTAATTTAGACCAGATTTCCCTAGACACCATACAGTTTGATCTCCTCGACCAGTAGGATTCGATAGTGCATCTGGCCCATTTGTCAATCAGTCCATACCGAAACGAGATCGGGGGTCTGGTAGGCGCCAACAAGGACCGATCCGCACTTGAACATCCTATTTTCGCAAGAGAGTCCGCCATATCGGTCCCACTGATGCCACTGTGGCTGGGAACACAGCAGATTCTTACTCTATAGGGAGTCAGTGAGGCTAGAGCTTGAAAGCACTCATCGACCACTCTCGATTTGCACAGATTTGAGCTGATCGTGTTGAGAGCTGCCTTGCTGTCCACAAATGTCACAATGCCACTGGAGGTTATGTATCCAGCTTGTGAAGAATTTCGGACTGAAAGACATTACAATTCACATCCATTTTCTGTCGGACTGCTTTTTTAGAGTATAGTAGCGCAAAAATTAACGTAATGAAATAGCAATGAAGAGTGTAATGCATGCCAGTAGGTACAATAAATAAGTGATACTGAAATAAAGGGCACACAAACGTGTTTTTGTACATATCGCTCATTTGCAACAAGACCGTCATAACTCAAAATTGATATTTATTTAAGTAATTATACACAATATTCTCCTTATCGAGTTCTATCAGATAAACCGATTCGTACATCAAAATAATTTTTAAGTTCGTCCTGAGGGCATTTTCGAACTAGCATTTTGCATACAATCCTATACAACTTGCAACTTTGAAACTCGTTGCTCTCGAAACTATGTTTTTGAGTTGTCGTAAATGAGCGATATAATTATTTTATAATGTGTTTGACAACAGATGCGCGATACGCAGAGTATTTTGTATGCATGAATGAATAGCATGAATTTTCATATTTTCCAGCATATGTTAAGTTTTTTAATGAATGGACAATGGTATTTCTACAAAGAAATGATTGGAGACCGTTCTTTACCGTGTCTCTAGTTTTCTGTTTTTTTTTAGTTAAACGTTTTCTCCTGTTGTCTTTTGATGTTATTTAATGATATTCCTAACATTGTGTTAGAAATAACTTTTACTTTGTGTTAAATAAGATTGTCTAAAATGTGGAAATTCTCAGTTTAGTGGTTCAACCGCTATGTGGATTTCATGGTTCCACCAATTTTGATTTTAGTTTAACTTTCACCATTTGCATTTTAAATATGTAGGTTTAAAACAAACTATTTTCAATTAAAAAAGTGTTCAATGGCAATAGAACTGGTGATAGAATTTTCATAAGGACCTGTTTTATATTTAAGGATTATTGTAACAAGTTTCGCTCGTAAATACTTAATTGTAAACAATATATTTTATATTTACAGATTAAACAAAGTTACGAATATTGGAGACGATATGGGTTGGAAATCGAAGCTAAAAATACCACCAAAAGATAATCGCTTCAAGACAAGCGTAAGTATATTTTTGTAGTTTCAATTGTGAACCTAGCAATATAATGATCGTTGAATGCTTTAATAATATAATTTATTACGAGGGTTGCTATTTATACTTCGGGAACTGGAAATACTAGTTTTCCCAGATGGAACTATAACTTTCATTGGAATGTTTGAAATTGTTTAGCATAAATATGTATACATAGAACGTTTTGACTTACGAGCGCTACGAGTATTTGTTGTATTCACAGTGTGTTGAAAAATGAAAATTCCGGTTAAAAAATGGAATTATCCCGTGAAAATTTTCGCGCGATGATTTTTTACGATTTTCGGCGTGCATTATCGAGACAGGAGTGTCTCAATCAAATTGTTTCGACTTTTGGCGAACCACTGTAAGTCGCTGGTACCAAGAGTTCAGTCTCGGACTTCGTTCGCTCCAGGATCAATTTCGTGAAAGTTGTCCAAAATCGGTTATTCTGCCAGAAAACATCGATGCAGTGCGTGAACAGATCATGCAACATCGTCATGTGACATATCGTTAGATTGTGGCATCCTTGCACATTAGTTCCACTTCAATACATTCGATTTTGCGTGAACATTTGGCTGTAAAAAGATTTGTTCGCGTTGGAGCCCACATAATTTGACAATCGCTCAAAAAAAAGGCTCGTGTCAATTTGTGTAAGGAAATGATTAAAAAGTTCGACGGTGGTGCTTCAAAAAAAGACGTGTATATAATCGTGACAGTCGACGAATCATGGATATATCAGTATGAGCCGGAAACAAAACAGCAATCGGCCTGTGGGTCTGTCAAGACGAGCTAAATCCAACAAAAGTTGTTGGTGGAAGAAGTACATCGAAGTAAATGGTCGCCTGTTTCTTCGGCCGAATGGAGTATGTGATCACTGTTCCGCTTGAGCAACGTAGTCACGACCATTTGTTTGCCGGAAGTCTACGGAGAAATTCGTAAAACCAACCGCCATAGACGAATCATTCTCCATCGTGGCAATGCTCATTCTCCATCATGACATGATCTCGTAAAACAGGTGAATTTTTGAGCAGTCAAAACACCGAATCGATGACTCATACTCCGTACAGTCATGATTTGGCACCCAATGACTTATTCTTGTTCCCGAATATCAAAGCTAAACTGCGTGGTCAACGATTTACGAGCGCCGAAGGAGCAGTTGAAGTGTTCAAAACCCTTGTTTTGGAGGTGTTTGAGGAGGAATTTAAAAACTGCTATGACAAATGTAGGGGGGAGGGTACAATCTACACTATCTTCCACTATCATTACCTCCTGACCTTCAGTGGAAGAATCTGAGTGGAGTAGTACTGAAAAGTGCTCTCTCCACATTTTAAGCACACACTGCTTATCAGTCACCAGATACCCATTCTCGTCCTTGCAGGAGGGTAGCGTAGCCCATTATTAGGCCCGTTATTCGATGTTCTTATTTTGTAAGAAAAATATAAAAATCAAACAATGATTAAAAAAACAAGTTTTATAGTAAAAGTTATTACGGCCCCTGTATATAGGGGTATGACCATGATACATCTTTTATGTAGTCGAGTGAATTTCATTATTATAATTATTGTTTTTTGATTTTATATGATAATGAATGTTTGAATTGTGTTTTATTTATAACAGTCATATAAATAAGGCGATCCATTACTGAAGTTTACAATTAATGTACACATATTTATTTTAAAAATGTGTTATATAATTTAGGGAATGTGTAGTATAGTAACCGTCGAAATAAAATATATTGAAATTGAAACGCTTTCTCCTGATGTAATCCCATATGACGTAGAGAGTGGTGGACTAATATGACGTTCTAGCAAACTTTTCGTAGTTTTCATAAGGAAAGAGCCCCGGTACAAAATTACTTTCGGAATGAAGGCATAATTAGCCTTTCCTAAATGAAAGGAATGTGTCTACGAAAAAAACGAGCCGCATTTAATATTATACATTAGTGAATCATGTACTTAAGTCGCATGAAACTTTTAAATAAGATAAAAGTCTATCGGCCTAATTCATAAAAAGTTGTGAGAGGTTTGAGAGACGATTTTTGTATGATAAATCATCTCTCTATCTTCTCATAACTTTTTATGAATAAGGTCGTACAACTGACTATAAATTATATAAATTATTATTTTATATTATTCTTTACTACAGTGTTGTTGTCTTTTCTTTTAGGATGTTACCGATACTCGTGGAAATGAATTCGAAGAATTTTGTTTAAAACGAAAACTTTTAATGGGAATATTTGAGAAAGGATGGGAACGACCTTCGCCCATTCAGGAAGCAGCAATTCCAATAGCTTTAAGTGGAAAAGATATTTTAGCGAGGGCTAAAAATGGTACTGGAAAAACTGGTGCGTATTGCATTCCTGTTTTGGAACAAATCGACCCATCTAAGGATTACATACAGGCCTTAATAATGGTTCCCACAAGAGAGCTTGCATTGCAAACTTCACAAATATGTATCGAATTGGCAAAACACCTTGATATTAGAGTTATGGTAACCACTGGAGGCACGATTCTCAAAGATGATATACTCCGTCTATATCAGAAAGGTAAATAACAATATTTTTACATACCTAGCACCCATCAATGAATTTTATTTTTTAAATAATATTTGTTTCAAAGGACTGGAATTAATTTTCAATGTTCATGTGCGAGTTTGTTATATTTTCTCACAAAAACATTGATAAAGCATTAAATAAGTCACAATTAAAAAAATTAAAGCAATAGTAAGTCAGGAATTTACTCTCAGTTGCAATATCGATAGATTTTGATCGAAGTTTTGACATTTTGGATCATGGCATGTTTATCAAATCAAAAATTTGCGAAATGTAACTCGATAGCTTTGCTATTATTGCATAGCAACTTTTAAACAGTTTTTCGCAGAAAAGATTGGTTTAGTTGTTAAGACAAAATGTTGAGATTTAATTATTTTTTGTGTTGAATTAGTTTGGCTAACCGCGTGTTTGACTGTTTTTTTCCCCAAGATTTATTAAAGCAACTAGTCGACGAAGTAAACTGCGTACGAGTAATTTTGTTTTTTTTTTTTGGTGGTATGTGTATAATACATAATCCTGAGGATGATTAGCAATGCTAATCGAAATATTGGGAATATTTAAATAATCATAAATCCCTCAAGCCAAATTTAATTCAACACAGATAATACAAAAGGCCAACAATCAACATCATAATTATGATTTATAATATCTAATAGAAGGAAAACAATGATCTGTTAGTTCATAACAAAATTAAATATTCTTTGCATTTAAAAAAAAAAAAAAGATCCAAACATAAATATGAGAAATCATAAGTAGGACTCGACCAGAAAATATAAAATATGTACTTTCGAAAATATGTAGTTATTTTCTATAAATATAATTATTTTCAAACTTCAGCACCCATGTTTATAATGAAAATAAATCATTCGCACGAGTGATAGATTGAGGAGAACACATTCAAATTAGTGACAGTCAGTGGGCTAGAACATTAAGATGACAATGATGGGCTAATAGAAGGAAAACATGATCAGCAGTTAGTTCATATAATATAACAAAAATAACAATTATAAAACGTTTAATATAAATAATAAAGTTGAGTCGAAAATAAAACCTAAGCGGTTTCCCTCAAACAAAAGAAGAAAACCCCAATTAATCTTCTGTAGAGACAGCAGAAATTGCTTGTTACGCTCCTCTTCTAATTCCGACGATAACGGATACAATTAAAGACTAATTTTCTTTGTAATTATTCCATTAAATATTGTTGTATTTTTCCTTTGAAAATTCGTAAACATTGTTCACTTTTTTTACAATAGGAAAACGCATTTTCACGATTGCCGTCATTAGGCCGGCCCAAAGCAAAAATGATATACAAATCCTATGATTTATCTACTTTTTATTGAAAATAAATATACACACCATTGTCATCATCATTAAATGACGAGTACTGCAAAAAAATATATTTTTGATACTACAAGTATTTTGTTTAATTTTTTCAGTTCAACTTATTATTGCAACACCGGGACGTATTCTGGATTTGATGGATAAGAGGGTTGCTGATATGTCCCATTGCAAGATTCTTGTTTTAGATGAGGCTGATAAACTGCTATCGCTCGACTTCCAAGGCATGCTGGATCATGTTATTTTAAAATTACCGAAGGATCCTCAGATCCTGCTATTTTCGGCAACTTTCCCTTTAACCGTTAAAAATTTTATGGAAAAACATTTGCGAGAGCCTTATGAGATTAATTTAATGGAAGAATTAACATTGAAAGGTGTAACTCAATACTATGCATTTGTTCAAGAACGCCAAAAAGTACATTGTTTGAACACCTTGTTCTCAAAACTTCAAATAAACCAATCTATAATTTTCTGCAACTCAACACAACGAGTAGAGCTTTTGGCAAAGAAAATTACTGAGCTCGGATACTGCTGTTACTACATCCACGCAAAAATGGCACAAGCCCACAGAAATCGTGTTTTTCATGATTTTAGACAAGGTTTATGCCGCAATCTTGTTTGTTCCGACTTATTTACTCGCGGTATTGATGTCCAAGCTGTCAACGTTGTTATAAACTTCGACTTTCCACGAATGGCTGAAACGTATTTACATCGTATTGGGCGCTCTGGCCGATTTGGACACTTAGGTATCTTAATATATTGTTATTAATACATTCGATTTTAATCTTACCATATAAATCTTTCACACTCATTTCGCAGGTATCGCAATTAACTTAATAACATATGAGGATAGGTTCGATCTGCACCGAATTGAAAAAGAACTTGGAACTGAAATTAAACCGATCCCCAAAATAATTGACCCCGCTTTATACGTGGCAAATGTGGCCCTAAATTCTGGAGAATCTAGTAATAATGATCTTAATAACTCATGTATTGAGGAAGGAAATGTTAGCAAATAATATGCTATTATGATGAAATTATATATAAAATTCTAAAAAGAAAAATTATTGAATTTTTGGATTTTCATTTTTGTAAGATTCCCTTTATTATATATATTTTTAATAAAACAAGTTCTGTACAGTTTTTTAGACCTGTATTTAATTTTGTTAAAATGACAAATCAACGTTGATTAATGTAACTTTTGGGTTACCGCAACAGCGGCATGGGATGCATATCATATGATTAATTACACAGTGCAACACGAAAAAATATAACCATATACCTACTACGTGATAAAAGACCAAAAAAAAAAACAGACCTGTGTGCCCAAAGTCATGCACTTTTTTTTATGGGCCCCCAAAGATATGGGGCCTCGGTGTAATTTTTGCAAACAAAAGTTATCATTTTGTCAGTCCCATATCTTGCAAACCAATCGGAATTTTGATTTACACTCTGAGGGAAAGTTGTAGCTCTTGTCAATTGTGGACATTTATTTATTTATTTTTTAACTTTTTCCGCCTGTTCAGGTCATATTGTCAAATTACGAACATATAAAATCAAAAAACTTCATCTTCAAGGTCAAAATCGTAAAAAAATCAGGGGGCTAATTACCACAGTCGTGATCGAAATTGAATTGGAATCGATATTAATTTGAAAGCGTGTAATCTTCTAATGGTATTACTCGACACGAAACGAATCGAATTATTGTGTCAGTGTTGTAATAAATCCACCTAAATACGTTAAACAGCACTGAGTGTATTTTAATAAAATTTCAAATAATTTATTGAGCCTTACTAAATACAATGATAGAATTTGAAACATATGAGAGGAGAGTATACTTAAGACTAATATAATATCTTAAAAACATGAATTTAGACCGACAGTAACATACTTTGTTGATGTAATGGAAATGCTATTTTAAAACAATAATTAATAAATGAAGTACATCCTTGCTCCCGGGATTACATTGATGTGAGAGTGTATGTGATCTCAAAATAAATAAATTATATAAAAAAATATAAATAACGGGACAGGATAAAATTAAGTAAAAAAAAGTATAAAAAAAAAATTTGCTTAAAAAAATATATAGGGACATATAAAAATAAATGGAAAGTAAATAATAATTATTAACCTCTATGGGTACCCAATACGGATTTTAAATAAAAGTCATAACAAATATTTGCATTTGTGTTAAAGTTTGGAGAATTCTCGTTGAGGAATCCAATTGGTGATAAGTAGTTAGTATTCGTCCAACTAAAATGTTTCTCCTCGTCAAAAATATTGACGATTATCCGATTCGTGTGATCAGGAAGTCTAGAAATGAATCTATTCAAAATATCGCAAACATATAGACCTGTGGGGGTTATACCGGATTCCCCGTAAATTGTACTATTCGAATATCGTTTATTCTCAGATGCATAGTATTTCCCCACACAATGGCGCAAGGCTTTACGTTCTAGGATACTCATTTCCTTCATTACTATTGGGGAAATACTAAACCAAATAGGAATACCGTAAAGAAATACTGGTCTAATTCTCGTCTTATATAAAAGTAATTTTGTATTTATAGGTAAATTTTTATTTGAAAGAATCCTCGAGAATAAATTTAAAATTCTGTAAGTTTTTTTAATCACACATCGCGCATGTTTATTAAATTTCATCAATTTGTCGAACTGGATGCCCAAGTACTTTAAACTATTCTTAAATGGTATGTCCGTACCGTCAATATTTAATTTTAATTTTCTACTTTCCGGGACAACAAAGGACTTGCATTTTCCGGAAGCATTTCTAATGCAAATTGCCTCAGATTTGGAAATATTGATTTTAAAGTGTCTAACTTTTGTTAAATGCTGTTTCACGTTATTTAAAGCAATAAGATGGGACTCATCATGGGAATATAGAAGAGAGTCATCTGCATAAAGCAAACCGCAAGAATTTTCGTCAACGTGAGGAAAGTTAAACATAAATATATTATAAAGATGTGGGGCTAAAATGGATCCCTGTGGAATACCAGAGTGGACATTTCCAAAATTTGAGAAAGATTTGTTAAATTGAACACAAAAGAATCTGTTTGAAAAGAAACTATGAAACAATTTAACTACACTTGCACTGAACCTCAGTTGAATCATTTTAAATAGAATGCCCTGGTGTGACGCATGATCGAAGGCTTTTTCAATATCCAGGGAAACAGCAACTGTGCATTTTCTAGTACGTAAATTGCGTATAATATCATTGTGGAATTTCAAAAGAGCATCTGTAGTCGAGTGTTTTTTAATAAAACCAAATTGGAAATTTGATGTATACGGACAACTCATATCCAAATCCATTTTAGTTCTAATTATTCTCTCGAAAATTTTACCCAAGTTAGACAATAATGAAATTGGTCTTAAATTGGTTATGTCACAATTGTGTACTTTTTTGCTAATTGGTACTATTTTCGAAATTTTCCAAATGTTAGGAAAGTAGGAATTGCTTATGCAATTATTAAAAATTATCAACAACAATTCAAGCGCCTTTGTAGGAAATTTTCTAATAACATAATTTGATATATTATCCAACCCACACGATTTTTTATTGTTAATATTCCCAATAATATTCTCCAACTCAGATAATGAAACTAATTTTGAATCTTTATGTAAATTAAGTGCGGAATTTTGCGTGCTAAATAATATATTATTATCAGGAACAGATGAAATAAATTCCGTGATAGTCCGGTTAATATTAACTGTATCACCAATTGGAGAACCTCTATAAATGTTATTAAAGTAGTCACGAAGTTTTTCAAGGCAAACCGATTTGTCCGAGATTAGGTCTGTTTGAGAACGTGATAATTTGTACAATTTATCACATTTCTTACTTGATAGTGTTCGTTTACTCGATAAAATCAACAACGAGAGAGCCAGAGAGTGAATATTTTTGACAGTTGAATGATAGAGAACTTGCAAGTTTTTACTGGAGAAATTTTTGCCAGTAAGAATTATCAAGTACGAACATATGTTTTTAAACAGCTGTTTTATTTAAATAAACAAAACTTTGAAAACAAAGAAGAAATTTAACAATGGCAGAGGTAAGTAAGAAAATACATTTGTTGGAACATTTTAATAGAATTTGTTAATAAACTAGATTCCCAACAAAGTGCAGTGTTAACAAGTCAACAAATTACTCTGAACATAGGGAAAACAATGAAACGAAAAGCAAAAAAGAAAACATGAATCAGCTGTTTACAAACAAATGTTGATTACTTGATACTTTTTACTGGATGTCGTTCGTTTACTTTTTGCGATATTTTTTACTTAGAGAGTAAAATCAGCCTTACTCTCCCAGTAAAAGTTACTTGATATTTTTTACTGGAAAAGTTCTCAAACAGACCTATTATTGAACCATCTACTGATAATTTTGTTAAATGAGATTGCCTTTTGTAATTTAGTATATTATAAATTTGTGTATGAGCTTTGGGACCTGGTTTAATATTGAGAAGCCTTCTATTGAAGATGTTTTGTTGTTCTATTTGAACCTGTTCTTTAATAATTATGTTCAATAGTTGAATTTGTTTGGATAATAATAAATATCGTGAGTCAAACCGGTTTAATGTCCTATTGTAGATGCCTTTAGTTTCTCTCTGCCATCTGTTTTTAATACTATATAATTTTCTTATATTCTGCGAAACATTAAAATATCTCCTACCCAACTCAATTTTCTCGGAATGAGATAAGTTCGTCTGAACTATCGTTTCCGTAAATTTCATTATGTATGAGTCTATCTCACTATTTGAAATATTTATTTATTTCCGCATTCGGATAATCTTCCAACAATGCTAGAATAATATCTTGCCTGTAAATATTCCAATTAGTGTTTTTAAATGAGTTGTAAATAGGTGGAGAATATACAATAATATCAAAAGGTGGAAGTCGCAGATTCAATTTTAGGGGAAAGTGGTCTGAAAATGTTGGTAAGCTACATATATCAAAGTTCAAGGAGTTAAGATTCACTAAGTTTGAACTCACAATAAAGTGGTCAAGAAATGAAGAACCATTTGGGTATGAGGGTACATTGTCTGATATTCTTACGAATTCTAAAGAGAATAATTGCAGGCAGTTAAAAAGAGCGCATCCATTAATGTTATTCATTGAATCTCCCCAAGAGACATGTTTAGAATTAAGGTCTCCACCGATGATAAATAAAAATAAATAAATGGTTTCCCATTACATCCCATGAAGGGACTGGGGAGAACTTCTCACAATCACTGAGCTGTGCGCTTTCCAGTTTTCACTCGCTGATTGGGACCTACAGTTTTACACCGATTCCGAACGGTAATTTGAGAAGCTTTTTCATGGCTAGATACTCGATAGTGTCGCCGTCACTATGCGAGGTGACCGCCGCCGAAAGAAAATTTGAAGGTGGTCAGAGCCGGGTTCGAACCCAGGATCTCATGTACAAGAGCCGCGCACACTAACCATTGCACCACCGACGGCCACCTCCACCGATGATAACACCATGATAATCCAAAGAAAATTGGTAAATTGACGACAGTCCGTCATGAATGAGGTTTTGCTGTGAGTTGCACGGAAAGTAAGCTGAACAAATGAGAATTTTCTTCCTTATTCCATTTTCAATTATTTCTATTTCAATCGATATGTTCGGAAAATTAACGTTTGGAATCTTAATCACTTCAAATTTAAAATGTTTACGAATTGCCATTCCAATCCCTTGCAAATTATCATTTCTTATAAAACAGTAATTTTCCAAAATAACGCGATGAACTTCGCTTAAGTGTGTCTCTTGTATAAGAGCAATGTCGATATCATTGAACTTTAAGATGTTAAGTAGTTCTACTCGTCTACTTCTCTCTCTGAGAGATCTTACATTGAATGTCAATAAAGTAAGGTGTTCACGGTTCATACTTTTGTTTCACTTCATCAATAAGTTTTAGACATTGACTTACAGCTTCATGCCTTGGCATTGTTTTATATGATTTCATAAAAGATTCTATTCTATCCTCTAAAGGCTGCGGATTGCAAATTGTATTTGCAATTTTCAAGAATTCAATTATAATTGCAGGTTTGACGGACTTCCCCTCAAGACCTGCTGAATTATGAAATAAGCTTGCAAAAGATTTATCCGGATTTATGAAGCCACAACTTTTGACTGCGTCTACAACATTTACAGAGGCCTGCCGTTTTCTCTCTGAGGCTTGTTTCCTCGTGTTCTCTATTCGTCTCATAAATGTAGTATATGCTTTGCAACCTCTATAGTTCGAAGGATGCCCCTTTTCGCCACAGTTAGCGCAAAAGGGCAAGTTAATCTCACTCGAAACAAATTTACATTCGCCCGGAAGGTGTTTTTCATCACATTTTATACAAACGTAGGGTTTGTTGCAATTTTTGGACATATGACCCCATTGCTGACATCGCCAACATTGAGGAATCCTCGAATTTATTTTGGGAAGCTCCCATGAAATTCTCTGGTTCAGTAAAAAATGTAGTGCAGTCAAATCTTTAATTGATTTCCCTGGGCACAAGGTAATCAAAAACAATCCAGTGTCAATATTCCGTTTCTTAGAATAATCGGTGGTAAATTTAGAAACGTTGTCTATAGTGTTCGGAAGTAACTTCTCTAGTTCAGCCTTTAAATCGTTTATCTCCGTTTTATGGTGTAATCCTCTTAAAACCGCAGATGTTCGTTTTAGATCTTTTGGGGTGTAAGAATATGATTCTATATTGGCATTTCTTAATACAGCCATCATTTCAGAGTGAATTGATGACTGTTTAAGATATAGTTTGCATTTCCATTTATTTTTATTCACAATTTTATATGTAATGTTCTTAGTGTTAAGTTGCTGAACTAACTGTGGAATGTTTACATTGAATAAAAATATCGGGGGGCAAAATGTCTCTTTTCTAGAATTAAAACTATTTGTATTCCTATTTTTCCTTTCTCCTACAGCAGGAATAGACTGTTCTTCCTCGATGAGTAAATCTCCTAATAGTTTAAATCTATTTTGTGTACCTGGTATATCGTCCCTCTGTTCGCTTACACCAGATATGTCAATAACATCCGAGTTTGTTCTCTTCCTCTTGCCGTGTAATACTTGGAATCCTTCATCGTTGAATGGTGTACCTTCTATATCCATCGTATGTATTTCATTCTCCTGTCTTGTAGCAGCCGCATATTTTTCCCGAAAAATTTCTTCGAAATCCTTCACCTTTTCCCCTGATATTTTGATCGATTTTCCTGAATCGATGACATTGAAGTTTGCATCATCTTCCGCTCTAACTAGGACATTTGAAATGACTTTGGCTTTTTCTTTTGCAGAGTTCTTCGCCATGTTTGGAAATGCCGATGTATTCTGCAGTTTCTCGATATTCGTCTTTTCCCCTTCATTGAAGTCCAAAAAATTTCTTGCTCAATATTTTCAGTATATGTATATATTTTTCGATTTTTTATTATTTTATTTTTTCACGTCTTATTCGTTTGAATATTTCAAACCGAATCATTTTAATAAAATGTAAACAGAAAACATGTTTTTACAAAAGAAAAAAGTTTAAGGTGTAAAGGTTTTGTTAAAAACATAAATTAAAATTAAAAAGAATGGATCCCGTATTTTTTTTTACTTTTCTTCTGATTCGGATGAAACGTAAAATTGAATGTTATAAGGAAAAAGATTAGAGGAAGTACCGGTCCCTTAGGTTTACCAAGCAATGAGTAAGTTTAAACTAATTTTTGTATAAATAAAGCTAATAGTATTTGATTTATAGATTTAAAACACGTTTTCGACTTACCAAGGAAGCTTTCAGTTATGTTCTTGGAGAAGTACCACAGTTCCACCAAAAATGCAATTGGCAGCTACGCTTTCGCTCTTGGCTTCCAACATTCTGCTGGAAACGAATTTTTAATTGGAGTAAGTCAGAGTGCTATTTGTAAGCGTGTGGTAGACGAGATAGATCGTAAGCTTTGTAGCCAATTTATACAGTTCAATCCTAAAAATAGTAGTGACAGGTAAAGAGTAGTTTATGGCAAAATACAAGATTCCTGGAGGTATAGAAATAACATATCGTCACCTCATTATTGGTTGTACCCACCGACCATTTTGGAAAAAAATGAGTTAGGAATGGATTACATATAATATAAATGTCCTTTAATTTAGAAACTCGTTTCACGATATCTCTTTTCATACCTGAGATATCCAACATCGACTTTGCTCTATATCCGCAATTTTAACATCTAATGAATATTGTTTTGCTGCGAACGCCACTGGTTGGCTTATACATCAAATGTTTAATACAAAAGTGAAAAAAATATAGTTCATTATTGGTTTGCCACATTATCATAACAACGAACGTAGATCCAAACAAAACCAGTAATAAGAAAATAATTGGTCTGGCGCACATAAATGGTATTTCAATGAACATTCCAATGTTATACATACATACTGTCCAACTTGGTTTATAAATGGCGGAGATATAGGCAAGTAAATAAATATTCACACATTGAACCGAAATAACTCCAACCGAGAAAAAAAATTGTTTTGGGATCCGAATACAAGATGTTTTATCTATGGTAAAAATTTGGACCCGATCGGAGAGTTTACCCTAAACTCAACTTGAACAGTAAAACGTATGGATATGCGGCATAAACAGTTAAATTGAAAAAAATTGATACGCAGCACAAAACAAACACAAAAAATTTTAAAAATTGTGATAACTTTTGATTTATTATATTAAAAGTTACGAAAATTTATACTTTCGCATTTATACTTATCACGCAGAATTTGAGAAAAACTAACTTAAACTTTGTCGTTTTTCTCGTTACCGACTTTCTGGCATATGCGCCAAACTAAGAATAAGCTGACGATATGTAATCGTATATTACTAATTATCTGTTTTTAAAGTTGTACCCATTTTGGTTTAGAGAAGCCTCCTAATGAGCGCATGATAAATTCTCCAAGAATCTGTTTTTGGGCGAAGTTTAATTTGGTTTATTTTGACCTAAAAGCAGATGATATAGTTATTTTTTTAAAAATACAAGTTTTTAACTTATATTTCCTCTTTTTTTGTTAATCTGTTTACTGAAAATAATTATTTCGATTGCTTTTGTGTTTGCGACTTAAAACTCGCAAGGATCGTTCGTTATCGAATGCCATCATTAAAAATTTGGATACATTTTATTCGATGTCGTGTACGAGAATCCCAAAAGTAGAAAAACTCGCACGTTCGAATAAGAACCCGTTTGAATACGAATGGGGGAATTAGCCTCCAGGTCATAGGTAGTAAGGGCTAGCACAAGTGCATGTTTCGGTCATTTAATTCATCGTGCAAAATGTTATGCTGTGTGTGTAAGGCCGACGCAGCAGTAGTCATTGCGATGCAACCGTCGCGTCATACGATGCTATGACTACCCAATGATTGGGTTGAGCTGTGTTGTGATACGTGTTGTACCAGCAATATATCGATGGCTTAATATGAAAAGGTCGTATCTCGTTTTTTCACAAATTGGCGTTTTTTGCATATTCTGGTGAAGGGCCCTCAAATACATGTTTCTTACAAATTTTTTGTGTTTATGTTAACAAATAAAAAATTTATTAACATTTAAAAAAAGCCCTATCTCATTTGAGAAAATTCTTCGAAGAAAAAAGCTTTAACTCATTTTAATATTAATGCACTTTATTGATGTGGTGATGGATTAGTTTTTAAAGCAGTGTCGCTTTTATTGTAACAGTCACAAAAATAACAGGGTAGCAATCAATAGTATAGTATAGAGTCGCAGTCAGTAACATAGTTACTCTGTCACTGGGTGAAATAAAAAATAATGGTTTTTCCCCGAAATTGTTGTGAATATGTATTGAAGTACCAAAAATAATTAAAGTTCAAATAATATGAATTGCGCAGCAAAAAATATTGACTCCGGTGCTGTAAATTCAGATGATATTCGCAAGAGGAATAGCGCTGCGGATAAATCCAAATGGAAAGAAAACGTCAACAAAAAGAAAAGAATGGAAGGTGAGCTATATGTGGGCATATCTAAGAAAGAACTCTCCCAAATACCTCCTCGACAACTCGGTGAGTCGTGTTCATCACAGTATTGTGTGAAAAGTGCATTGAGAAACTGTTCAGTGTTTTCCGAGGCCACTCGAAAGGAAATATTTAAATTGTTTTGGGAAATGTCCTGGGAACAAAAGCGGATGTATGTTACTGGTCTTAATAAAATTTCGGAGAAGAAAAGTAATAGCTCTGAAAATTCGAGATGAGCTAATACCATAACATACTTCCTCAAACAGGATTCCAATAGATTACAAGTATGCCGCTGCATGTTTCATTCAACACTAGGACTAAAGGAAAAGATGGTTCGAAATTGGATCGACTCTGCCGGTAAACACGGTTCGCAAATTAGCCCCGACAAATCATTAAGTGTGCGCAAGTCTGCTAATCTGTCAACAGTAGCAGGTAAGCACAATCAAAAACGACGTTCTTTCCTACAAACATGGCTGGATGAGTTACCAAAAATGGAGTCTCATTATTGTCGGAAAGATTCGAAGAAATTATATTTTCAGACGGATTTTTCTTCATATCAAGAAATTTACCGGGTCTATGTCCACTAGGGGTGTTCTTATTTTGAAATATTTGAATGTTATATACCGCCGGGCAGATTCTTGTCCCTTTATATTAAAAACAAACAAAAATCAAATTTGAAGTACGTCCGATCATTTTAAGTGGACCCGGAAACGTTTTCAAATATTCAATGGATATATATGAGCAAAACGTCGATTTTTATACAAATATCACTTTTACATCGTAGTTTTTCTAAGAAAATCTGAACGAAAAAATTTAATTTAATTGTATCAATAAATACTATAACAATTAAGATGTCCAACATATCATCGACTACGTAAGAAGCACCAAGCACTTCAGCCGTTAGAACACGTAAAACCGTTGAAAATTTAAACCAAATCAATTTAGTTGGGAATGTTTCTCACCAAATTAGTGGCGCAAAACTTCCGTCAAATCGTCAGGTCTTGCAAGTCCTATTTTACAATGTGCGCTTTGTAAATCTTTCAGCAAAGCTAAGTGCGAAATTTGTAATCGATGCAGTTCAAATATTTTGGCATCAAGCACGTATACCCATTCGAGAAGAGCATAAGTGTGTTGACAAATTATTGAAATTATATGAATTATGGAAAAAAAATTCAAAAAACGGTCCCTGAGAAAATATCAAATGCCCAAAAACAAGCTTCGGAAACATTTCTTGAATATCTGGATGAGTTATTTGATATTGCCACCCTCGATGCGCTAGAAAAAATTCGGATTGTAGAAGATAGAGGGTTTCTACTACTGCAAAGACAAAAAGGACGTCCTGGTTGAATGGCTGGTGTCGATATGGCTTTATGGTATCGAGAAAAAAAAGCACAGGAACGAAAAGATAAAGAAGCTGTACGTAAAAGGAAGCACGAAGAGGAAAATACAAGCCAAGCAGGCAAGTATTATAATATTAATAAAATAAAGTTTTAAATGTAATTTTTTTTTTCTATAGCTGTGTCTCAAATTATGGAGTGGAGTGATGAAGATAGTGTTAGCAACTTTCCAATTAACACCACGACTATCGAGAAAGAAACCCTAAGCACAAGTACTGTATTAGGACGAAAGCGAGGTCGCAAAAGTTTTATTACAGCTCGGTTAGTAGCAGCGCTGGACAATGCCAAAGTGTCTGATGGAATGGCAGTTCACATTCTCATAGCAGCAGCTGAAGCGCTAGGACATCGTGTAGAGGAGCTTGTCATTAATCGCTCAACTATTCATCGCTTGCGCCAAGAAAACCGTTTAAAGAATCTAAAGAAATTTCAGCTGGTTTTACGGATAATGTATGCAGTTTTTAAATTTTCAACATCAGTTAGAATTAAATTCTGTAACAATCTTATAAACATTAATAGGTTAGTAAAATTGGTTCGGTTGTTGCTCATTTTGATGGAAAGTTCATGAAAGATTTGATCGGATCAACAAAAGTTGAACGGATTGCAATTTTGGTAAGCTACAACGGCACATCAAAGTTTCTTGGTGCACCGAAAGTAGAATCTTCAACTGGCAAAAATATTGCGGACGCAGTGTATGAAAGATTAGTTAAATGGAATATTGTTGACCAAATAAACGACTTGTCATATGATACAACATCTACAAATACTGGCATCAACACAGGCGCCACTGTCCTCTTGGAAAAAAGATTTGGTCGTGGTCTAATCAATCTACCTTGCCGCCAACATATGTATTAAATAATATTACACAGTGTTTTCGAAACAAAGTTATGTTCAACTTCTGCTCCAGAAGTGTGAATATTTGAAAGATTTGCCAAATCATGGCCAAGTTTGTAGAAAGAATTATATAGAAGTGGCAATGAAGATACATCTGTTGCTTTAGCAATAAGCCCAGCTGAATATGAAAAATGGATTATTTTTTTTGTTATGATCAACTGAATAAATCTCAAAATCGAGAAGACTATAAAGAACTACTTCAGTTGGTCTTTATCTTTCTTGGTGCAGAGCGGTATAATTTTCGAACTCCTAGTCCTACTAGCCATGCACGCTGGATGTCAAAAGCAATATGTATATTTTCTAAAAATATTTCTGTTCCGTGACCAGTTCTCACTTACGAAATATGAATTAAATGAATTACGCGATATTGGCATTTTTCTAGTGAAACTTTATATTAAAGTCTGGTTCAGATGTACGAATGCCATAGACGCCCCGCTTCAAGATCTGTCTTTTATTCAAGATGCTATAAAGTATTCGGAAACCAACCTAGAAATCTCAGCAGTTCTAAAGAAAATAAGCAACCATTTATGGTATATATCTCAAGAAACAGTAGCTCTTGCCTTTTTCGATCCAAATATAAGCTTTGAAGAAAAACGTACAATGGTTGAAAACCTTAAATTAAAAGAACCAAATGCGAAATTAAAAAATGGTCGATACTATTCGAATTTACAAGATTTTAAAAAATATTCTTTAAGTAATTTTAAATCAGAGAAAACTAAAGTATTTCTTCAGTAGGTTTAGTTTACCCATGGCATTTCTAGACTTGGAGCCATCAACTTGGGAAACATCATTTGAATTTGAGGAAGGTTGGACATTCTGTAAGGACTTATTTGTTGTAAATGATACAGCTGAGAGAGGCGTTAAATTCATTCAAGACTTTAACAGAATATTAACCAATGATGAAGAGGAAAAACAATTGTTGCTTCAAGTTGTTGAGGCTTATCGACAGAAATATTCATCGTATAAAAAATCTGATCTAATATTATATCCATAGCCTCAAGAAATATATATCCAGAAACTAATTCTCTATTCCAATTTGATTTAAGGTACATATGTATCTGTTCACGTCAATAATAAAACATGTTTCGAAAAAATTATTCAAAACTGTCATTTTGTTTTATTTATTCGTATAGAGGTATCTTGAAGTCGTTTCCGGGTCCACTAAAAGTTATCGGATTCCCTCCAAATTTCACTTATTTAATTATTTAATATAAAGGAACAATATTCTGGACGGCGAACTGAAATCAGAAACTTTTAAAAATTGTCCATACTAATAAGAACACCTCTAATGTCCACGAGTGTGAATCCAAAAACGAAAATGAGAGCATGAAATTATCATATCCTATTTTTGATGAAATAATGAAGAAATCGAACTATTCCATTTTTAAGCCCAGAAAGGACCAGTGCGACTTTTGCGTATCACACAACGCAAATAATGTCTCGGACGAAGATTATCAAAAATATAGAGATGCCGTTAAAGAAATGCGTGAAGAAAAATACCACGATATTAAAAATGCCGAAGCCGGATTATGTGCAGTTTTTTGTATGGATGTGCAAGCAGTGAAGTTGCTGCCTCAAATCAATGCCAGTGCTGCTTATTATAAAATGAAATTGCACACGATTCAGACAATTATGTTTGGGATGAAAAAGATGGCAATCTAGTCTCCTCAGTTTTTGCAACATGCCTTATTAAGCATTTGCGAAATTTCACTGTTCGTTCTCCAAATATACATCACATAATAATTTACTCGGACGGATGTTTTTACCAAAATCGTAATGTTGTTTTGTCTAATGCTTTGCTTGCATTTTGTAAGGAAACAAATATAACTGTTGAACAAAAATATTTAATAAGTGGCCATACCCAAATGGAATGCTGCAACTCATTCGCTTATTGAAAGAAAAATGTCTAAAAAGCAAATAAATTTGCCATCACAATTCGTTCAACTTATAAAGGAAGCGCGCAAAGTTCCTACACCTCTACAAGTACATCATTTGCATTATGATTATTTTTTGAATTATGAAAAAACTTCAGAAGTGTACTCATCCATACGTCCAGGTAAATAATATTGCGCTCTAAATTAATTCTATAGGTACATAATACTCACATATTGTCTTAAATTTTAGGCAGAGTCGTTGGTGAACCGACAGTAAGCATGATACGAGCTCTTGGATATGAACCATCCGGAGTAATTTATTGTAAAACTAGAATAACCGACGACTACGACTTGCTTTCACAGAGATCAGTTAGAAGAATTAATGCAGAAATTCCAGCCGAAAGTCTTCACAAAGAAAAAACTCCACTAACAAAGAAAAAGTGGGACCACTTGCAGGATTTAAAGAGATTCCTTCCATCAGATTGCCATTATTTTTATGATAAATTACACTGTGTGTAATTTTTTAAGTCATGGCAAAATAACCACATACGGACACCACTACGTGATAAAAGACTAAAAAAAAAGACCCGTGTCTCCCAATTTTTCCCAAAGTCATGCACTTTTTTTTTTATGGGTCGCCAAAGATTTGGGGCCTCGGTATCATTTTCGTAAAATGTGATCATTTTCTCAGGCTCATATCTTGCAAACCGTTCAGAATTTCGATTTACTCTCTGAGGCAAAGTTGTAGCTCTTGTCATAAAGAACAAAAATTGCGAACATATAAAATCAAAAAAACTTCACCTTCCAGATCAAAATCGCAAAAAACTTAAAAAAATCGATTTTTTTACCTTTTTTCCCGTGTTCAGGTCCATAGGTAGCAAACCGTTCAAAATTCAAGGAAACAATCAACTACAAAAATTTACCTAAGATCTCAGTAAACAAATTTTTAGAACATATAAACTTCCTAGAGATGATTCTTAACACTGTCCATAGGTAGCAAAAAATGAAATATGCCTGGCCAGAACCATGTGCATTCTTCAGTCTATGTTGTTGTATTTGTTCATCCACACTTCCTCTTGGCCTCCACGAGTTACATTGGAATTGATTCAGAGGTGAGCGTGAATCCCAATTACAAAGAAAACAAAAGAATTTTGGGAAGCCGCCCTTATCGATGATCCCTTGCAAAATGTTGATGACCTTCAAATCACAGCAAATCTTCCATTTATTTTCGTAATATTTGATTTTTTCCATTATATCTTTCAATGTTTCATAGCTTTCTTTCATGTTGATACCCATTGCTAGCGGAATGGAAGGTTTTCGGTTCGACACATGCAACAAGACTGCTTTCAAGCTTGAAACAGAACCATCAATAAATAATCTTCACTCACTAGCTATGTAGTTCATTCCCATTTTTACCACCAAAGCTTTTATATCGTTGCAGTAAGCGAACGAATTGTCATCATTTAGAGTGTAGAGCATCTGAAATTCAGCTTGTCGTTTGCGGTACGCCGTAGAGTTAACATTACCATGTGTGAGTTTTCTTTGCTTTAAAAAAGCTGTCAAAAATATTGCAAGTCGCTGCGATAATCCCAATATGGCCACAATGAAATCCATTTCCATTTGTGTTATTAGTTGTGGTCCATCTCTTCCCTGTTGGGGCTCATAATCGGTATCAAATGGATCTTCATAAGTAACACCACTTGCTGTACTCATTGCTGTAAATTCTGTAGTACGATCTGGAGTTGGCGGCCTTGGTGATACAAAATTTTCAGGTGCAAGCACTGGTAGTGTGGCTGTTGCAGTTGCTTTATAAATTTTGTTCTTCTCAGAATGTCGATTTAGACGACATGTGTAATTTACGCATGCATAGCAACTGGTTGCATCATGATCACCTGGGCGATTAATCCAGTTTACCGGCTTACAATACTTCATAGTACCTCTGCCTCCACTCAACCATGCCATGAGATTGTTATAACATTGGCGACACACTGTATTAGGTGTGTAATTTTCACCGGTCAAGTCCACTTCGTCGAAAAACAATGTATATGCTCTTTTGAATTCACTAGTTAAAAGATTCTTTTCCTTCTGAAATCTTGTAGATGTTTTTTTCTGGTTTGATGACCGCAAACGTAGCAAAATAAATCAATATTTTCACACTGCATATTGAAATTGTCAGTTGCCAATGTTGTGTGCGAATTATACTGTAGCACTTTCACTTTTTTTAATTTCACTTTCACTTTAGAACTTTCACCGCTGAGCTCTCGTTGACGTCGCGCTGTGTAATGCCTCGATGTGAGCGTCGTGTCGCTTTTATATTGTGTGCTGCGTCCCTTGTTGCGTGTGCTGATCTTACTGCATTGCCTGTGCTGCTGCTGTCGGGGCATGATCGCGTGATACCTAAGCGCTACCTAAACGGTGTTAACCCTTGGACAAACACATGGTTCTGGCCAGGCATATTTAATTTTTTGCTACCTATGGACCTGAACAGGAGAAAAAGGTAAACAAAATGAAATTAAAAAATTTTCGGCAAATTTTTCACTTTTGCGTGCTACCTAAACAGTGTTAAGAATCATCTCTAGGAAGTTTATATGTTCTAGAAATTTGTTTATTGAGATCTTAGGTAAATTTTTGTAGTTGATTGTTTCCTTGAATTTTGAACGGTTTGCTACCTATGGACCTGAACACGGGAAAAAAGGTAAAAAAAAATCGATTTTTTTTAAGTTTTTTGCGATTTTGATCTGGAAGGTGAAGTTTTTTTGATTTTATATGTTTTTATTTTGTTCTTTATGACACAGCTACAACTTTGCCTCAGAGAGTAAATCGAAATTCTGAACGGTTTGCAAGATATGAGCCTGAGAAAATGATCACATTTTACGAAAATGATACCAATGCCCCAAATCTTTGGCGGCCCATAAAAAAAAAGTGCATGACTTTGGGAAAAATCAAAAAAATTATCACGTAGTGGTGTCCGTATATGGTTATTTTTTTTCGTGTTGCACTGTGTTACCGTTTAGACACTAATTTTTGTTAAAAGTGACCAATTATATGTTTCTTACCTGAATTTTGTTGTTGAGTTTTTTCATTATTTATAACATGAATTATTTATTTATTTTGTTTTATTAAAAGATCTAATTTTCACCTTAGTCTAAAAAAAGCCTTAACTTGAATTTTCTTTCAAAAATATGAATAACTGAAAGCCCTATCTTACATATCATCGTTAATATTTAAACAAATTTAAAATTAAAGTAGTTATTGTATTTCCTGCTTGTTTTACTAAAAAACTACGTTCAAAAACAAACATATTGCCAAATCGTTCCGATTTTATTCAGTTTTTTCCTTCTCCTGTAAAGTAGCTAAAAGTTGAGATACGACCTTTTCATATTAAGCCATCGATATGTATGTATGTGACACATACTATGTGTGGATAGGCTAAGACCATTTACAAAAACAAAGGAGCACCAAGAGTATAGACGATTGTTTGAATTAGTTTTCTGTTTTACTTTTATTTTATTGATTTACTTTAGTAACATAAAAAATGAATTCATTACAAAAATAAAAATGTACTTTCTATAAGAAAAGGTAATTTTTTTAAGAAAATTTCCTTTTTTAAGAAAAAGCTGATTATTTAGGAAAAGGAATGTTTTTTAAGAAAAGATCGTTTTTAAGACAATGTATTCACCAGTATTTAATTTGATCTTAATATTTTCGAAATTCTCCATTTTTTCTTTTTTTAATTACAACCGTGCGCACACAAATCAAACGTTAGAACAACAAATTAAGTGTGGACGACAAAACGTCATCCATACAGTCTTGGATGAGTGGTCGTATGTACCATGCAAACACTCAAGTAAAACGATTCATGTTCGAACACGTTCGATTGATTTACTTGAGTCGAACGTAACATTGCCGTCGAATTCCTATGTATACCAAGTAGTAGCAACATGTCAATGTATTAGCGTCACAACTCAATCAATTCATTTCCCGCTAGCCTTTAATAGGTAGCAAACCGTTCAAAATTCAAGGAAAGAATCAACTACGAAAATGTACCTAAAATCTCAATAAACAACTTTCTAGGAATGATTCTTAACACCGTTTGGACAACTTACAACGACCACTTCGATGAATTTTTTAACAATTCCCAATTTTATGTGGAGCGGTGACAGCAAGATGTCTTGAGTATTGTCAATTAAAGGTGCATCTTCAGTTTATGTTGTTTCATTTGTTCCTCCACACTTCCTCTTGGTCTCCACGAATTATTGATTCAGAGCTGAGCGCGAATCCCAATTACACAGAAAACAAAAGAATTTTGGAAAGCCGCCCTTATCGATGATCCCTTGCAAAATGTTGACCCTCAAATCACAGCAAATATTCCATTTATTTCCGTAGTATTGGATTTTTTTCATTATATCTTTCAATGTTTCATAGCTTTCTTTCATGTTAATACCCATTGCTAGCGGAATGGAAGGTTTTCAGTTCGACACATGCAACAACACTGCTTTCAAGCTTGAAACAGAACCATCAATAAATAATCTCCACTCACTAGCGATGTAGTTCATTCCCATTTTTACCACCAAAGCTTTTATATCGTTGCAGTCACAGATTAATACATCCATAGATACATTTATTCTCCGATCTGACACTCACACTCATCTCACACTCTTCGTCGTAGGTTTGTGGAAATGAGAGCAATTAAATTTAAAATTAACTTACACCAGGTGAAGTTACAAAATATGTTCACTTAACTTTTTCATGCCGTTTTGGTGTAGAACTGAAAAATTTAAATGTATTTTGCACTTTTTTGTTGACTTTTATCGTTGGTAAACATTTGTATAGTATTTAACACAACTAGTTTGCCACAAAAACATGAAATTCGGTTGTTGGTCCTTTGTTGGACGTTGTTTAACATTGCCTCTGTCTGGTATTATTAAACCCATGTTTTCCACCATCCAATGTTTACTTTCCACCGTACCTCTGGAGTGTAGATGCTCTGAAATGCAGCTTGCCGTTTGCGGTACGCCGTAGAGTTAACATTAGCATGTGTTAGTTTTCTTTGCTTTAAAAACGCTGTCATTCCAATTGTAATCGGTATCAAATGGATCTTCATTAGTAACACCACTTGCTCTAGTCATTCCTGTAAATTCTGTCCTACGATCTGGAATTGGCGGCCTTGGTGATACAAAATTTTCAGGTGCAAGCTCTGGTAGTGTGGCTGTTACAGTTGCTTTATAAATTTTGTTCTTCTCAGCATGGCGATTTAGACCTGGGCGATTAATCCAGTATACCGGCTTATAATACTTCATACTATGTTTCCCTCCACTCAGCCATGCCATGAGATTGTTATAACATTGGCGATACAGTGTATTAGATGTGTAATTTTCACCGGTCAAGTCTACTTCGTCGAAAAACAACTTATGTGTATGCTCTCTTGAATTCACTTCTTTAAAGATTCTTTTCCTTTTGAAATCTTGTAGAACTTTTTTTCTGATTTGAAGACCTCAAACGTAGCAAAATAAATCAATAGTTTCACACTGCATATTGAAAGTGGCAGTTGCCAATGTTGTGTGCGAATTATGCTGTAGCACTTTCTCTATAACTTTCACCGCTGAGCTCTCGTTGATGTCGCGCTGTGTAATGTCTCGATGTGATTGATTGGTTTTATTGTCTCAAAATTCAATTACAATTTAATATCTTAAAAATAATCGTAGAAAACTATATCCTTACATACTTAGTATAGATCAAGGATTCTCTGGAGTTCATAAGTATATATATATAAAGGGGTTTTCAACAGAGACGCCACAAAAGTAAATCGATAGGGACAGCAAACGACGCCATATTTTTCCCGCTCTTTCGACATTTCTCTTCAGTAAGGTTTGCCATTTCATCATGAAAAGATATACGAGCCACCAACGAGTCGAAATTATTAAAATTTACTACCGAAATTTGGAGTCAGTGGCCTCAACTTTAAGAGCGGGTTTTCATCGGAAAATCATCTTCAGCGATGAGGCTCATTTCTGGCTGAATGGCTTCGTCAATAAGCAAAATATGCGTTATTGGTCAGACAGCAATCCACACGTAATCAATGAGTCATCATTGCATCCCGAAAAAATTACGGTTTGGTGCGGTTTATGGGCCGGCGGCGTCATTGGGCCGTACTTCTTCCGTGATGATCAAGACCGGCACATTACTGTGAATACGAATCGCTACCGTTCAATGATAACCGAATATTTTTGGACCCAATTGGATAATATGGACTTGGAGGACATGTGGTTTCAACAGGACGGCGCCACAAGCAACACAGCGAATGCCACAATCAATTTATTGGAAACCAAGTTTGGTGAACGTGTTATCTCACGAAATGGCCCAGTCGATTGGCCGCCTCGGTCGTGCGATTTGACGCCGTTAGATTATTTCCTGTGGGGCTACGTCAAGTCTATGGTCTATGCCAACAAGCCAGCGACGATTGATGAACTTCGTACGAATGTCGAACGTGAAATTACAGCAGTATCGGCCGATTTATGCTTGAAAACCGTCGAAAATTGGGTTCAGCGTCTGGACTTCTGCAAGCGTGCCCGTGGTGGCCATGCAAAAGAAATCGAGTTCCATACATACTTTCACAGGAATAAAGAATTTCATTGGTATCTAAAACCGGTTTTGTTTTATTTAAAAAATCTTTTGTAGCGCTCTTATTGAAAAACCCCTTACATATATATATGTGTGAACATATCACAGCGTTTACTTTTTCCATAAAAAAGACAAAAAAGGAATTCCAATTCACTTAAAATTAAAAAAACAATACTTACATACTAACAAACTGAAACTTACAAACTACAAAATGTATGTACAAAAAAGGGAGAAAAAACGAAATAATAAGTGATCACTACAGTGATCGTATTCATTGGGCGGTGTTATACACCGTGTTAAGTAAGTCAAGGCTGTCAATGCGTCTGTGGTAGTATAAAAGTCGTCCGTTTTCGTATAGGTGCCCTGTATTGCCCAAGGTCAAAAGTCCAGCAGGGTGGTATGTAATTTCTCCAAATTATGCTCCCATTATCTACGCATTCAAAACACTCTCACCAAGGCGTTATCCAGCTCGGCACTCTTGCGCATTGAGACTAGTGCAGTCCCAATTAAAAAGAAATCGATGCGATCAAAATCGACTCCATCGTATATTACGCGACAAGACGGATTTCTGCCTATGCCATCCATCCCTACCTCAGGATGCAAGCCCAGACAAGAACTAAAGATTTTCCTCTCCCATATTCTCAGACGTTCCATCTGATGGGAGGATATCCCCGACCACACCGGGAACGCATAGGCCAGCAGCGGTCTTATAATCTGACGGTAGATGAGAAGCTTGACCTCACCACACAGTCCATTTCTGAACCGGAGTATCCTGGCATAAGCACTAAAAATGCGCGCAACTCTCCCGAGGACAAAGTCCAGGTGCCTAAATAATTGGAAATCCTCCGTGAAAATCACACCTAGGTACCGCAAGGTGGAGGCCGTCGCAATAGGGGCGTTCCCAACCTTAAGGGTTGGAACAAAGCCCCTACAAAGCCCCTACAAATACAAAAATGGATATCTACGCTCTCCCTTGAAGATTATTCCCTTAGATTTATCAACATTCAGGCGAATGCCTCATCTCCGGAAATAATCATCAAGGGCGGTCAGGTATCCATTCAAGCGTGTGTTCACCGATTTCGCCCTTTAGGTGGGTACTATGCTGACTTTCCACGGTGAAATTCCATATAAAAAAAATGGTCGTGAAATTGTAGCGAAATTTTTCCACCAGACAGTACTATGTTCATTTCACGAGGAAAAGTTGTTGTTTTTTACAACACTGGTTTGCAAGCAGATTACTTAGAAAAAATAACAGCGGCAAAAGTAAGTAATTTTCAAAATATTTGCTTTTAAAATAGATAGAAAATTATAAATCACAGAAATTTGATTCTACAAAAATTGTATTTGTTTCAGGAAAATTGACTGCCGAAGTTTTGCCATTCAACGGATGCCGTTAAATATCACAAGCAATTGACAAGGAAATCAAAATCATTGGTAGGCATTGGACGCATCATCGACCACATCAGTTATAGTTAATCCGCACAAATGCAGCACCAACAACAATTATTAGTTTTGACTCAATCCCAGGAGGCGACAAATGCTACAATTCAGCAACAACGACAGCAGATGCCACACCACTACCTTCCATACATCACAACCATCCCCATCAGCTAATTTCATTTAGTAAATAGGTAAGCTTGACAATGGCAGCTCCAATGAAAAGCAAGAGAAACCAACAGTGGTGTCCCAAGGAACGCGCAATACAAGTACTCAATAACAGGCTCAAACAAATCGCTGTAGCTCCGGTAACAGATATATCGCCACAGATGAAAATTCGGAAATTTTATTGAAAATGCTACTAAAAACTAAAAGTAAAAGATGTGGTATACGTTCCTCATGAGCCATACATTTTTGTTGCTCAAATCTCGTAATGGTAATGGTCCAACAAATATTCCTCTTTCAGGGCTACAAATAATGAGTACATCGAACTTTGTTATGGTAGGCTTAGCCCGCTATCAACTGATTGATAGCTTAGCCCAATGGTGGGTGCGACATCCGCAAATTGCTCTGTTTGCTAACAGCCGTGCTTGTAACCTTTCTACCATTCCTGCTTTTAGTAGGGTTTGGCTTATCCACCATACTTATAACGTTTACTGGATTCGTGGTATTAGAGGGTAAGTTCTTTCAATTGCTACTTTTTTATATTACTAATGTTGCTACTTCATACCCACACAGTAACTTTACTTACCATACTTTCAATGATATTATTCGGCCTTTTGGCAATTGTGCTGTTCTTAGCCGTTGTGGCAGCTGCTATATACTTTGTTTTTCCCGAATTTACGATCTATATGTGAATTGCTGAATCTCATAAATCGGCTCTAAGAAGTTTTCTACAGCGACAAAATTTACATGCTGGACATGCACTGACTGGTAGAACAAATCGTATAGAAAATGCACGGGAAAATTTGGATCAGCAGCAAATACAACACTTCAAAATACCTCTCATTTGTGAATAGAATAATGGTAAATAACTTCTGTCAGAGTATTCGTTAAGTTATGTCATAGAATAATGGTAAATAACTTCTGTCAGAGTATTCGTTAAGTTATGTCATACATAGTATAGAGTAACTTCGGTTATTGTGGAATATGGGGGTAATGTGGAAACCCCCTTTGTTTCGAAAACTAAATATTGTCTAGCTTACTAGACAATGTTAACCCTGCTGTTAGATTAGGACCATTTGGTCCAAATTTTTTCTGTTTTCCCTTGTAACTTTGGAACGGTGATATATACTGACTAAATTTTTCTGCTAATGGGGTCTTTTAATAAAACAATGTTATGTGCGAAAATTAAATTTTCTAACTTTATTCAGGACTGAGAAAAATACAAAATGACGAATCTTAGATTAGAGGACCATTTGGTCAATAGTACATTTTTTCATTACCAAGCGAATGTAAATTCATGTCAAATATTTAGAAGATGTTTTTGATATGTCAAATACTTGCTTTAGAAATTATTGAACCAAAATAGTTACAAAGGATAAGATAAAATTATTATTTTGGATGAAAATTCCAGTATGGACCAAATGGTCCCTCAATCTAAGATTCGTAAGTTTTTTCATTACCAAGCGAATGTAAATTCATGTCAAATATTTAGAAGATGTTTTTGATATGTTAGCGGATGTTTTTGATATGTCAAATACTTGCTTTAGAAATTTTTGAACCAAAATAGTTACAAAGAATAAGATAAAATTATTATTTTGGATGAAAATTGCAGTATGGACCAAATGGTCCCTCAATCTAAGATTCGTAAGTTTTTTCTAATCTAACAGCAGGGTTAAGATAATGCACTCAGCTATTAATAGATTCCAGTTCGCCTGAAAGTGAAAACACATGTACTCAACTTTTTTTCTGTGTGCATTCGAATTGATATAATTTAACTTATTTAAGATGTTTCTAATATTTTCAATAAGATATTGTAAAGGGTGAAATAAGTTATAATTTTAATATTTTTATTCTGTTGTTCGACCTTTTCTTTATCATTAAATAATCAATATTCTCCGAGCTTGAGGTCTGACCTCATTTTATTTAGTAAATACGTTGCTTTATGCTCAGTTAGCCATTCTCCATTTAAAATGAACTTAAATGCCCAATGGTTGGCATTTAAATTACATTTAACTACGAAAATAAATTTTCTGTAAACTTTTAAATTGAGCTTTTAAATGTCGAGTGTGGAACTCGCCCTTAATATATCTTATAAGTTTTATACGTTTTGACGTAGAATACGTCTTACCTTACGGTATGAGGAGTCATGTCAGGTTTTTATTGTTGTAATCTTTATTTCATTGAATTTGAGGAAACGGCTAGATGCATTTTTTTTAAATTTTTTTTGTAGGTAAATGAAGATGTTATCTTTCGTTTGATATACATTTCATATTGGTTGATATATTTCTAGTATTTTAATTTCTCAAATGAAAATTGTTTAAACACATACACTCAAACATATGTGTGGTGTTTGGTTGAGTGTTTTTGGTTGCTCAACATTGCTTAGGAACATGTATCTAGTAAAAAGTGAAACGAACAGCAAGCTAATGTTGCTTGGCAACATGTATCTAGTAAAAAGTGAAACAAACAGTAAGCTAACGTAATAAAGCTTTTTTTGCGAAAGCTTCAATAAAGCTGTTGTAACATTAATTTTGAATTGTAAAGCGTAAAGCTTTCACACAACGCTCGAATGCTAATGCGAAGACTCGATAAGGTAAACCTTTTTTAATATTAGGGCGGCCCTCTCAACATTCGCAGAACTTATTTCAATAAAAATATTAATTAAAATACATAAATTAAATTAAGTTTAAAAAAATTGAACATAATATTTTTTTTTTAAACGGACTTGAATCAAATGCCGTTGGTAAATATAAAAATTACAGCAGACAGTTGTCCGAGGCCTTCAGCCACGGTCTGTCCCTGCAGGCTGTGTCAGAGACACGGCCATTAAGTTTAACGTAGAATACGCCATCCGATAAGACAGAAAACATATATAACAATAAATGATAAATAATATAAGCAAATGAATTTATTGTTATATATGTTTTCTGTCTTATCGGATGGCGTATTCTACGTTAAACTTAATGGCCGTGTCTCTGACACAGCCTGCAGAGACAGTCCGTGGCCGAAGGCCTCGGACAACTGTCTGCTGTAATTTTTTGTTCTGGATTATTTGCTAATCAGCTAAAGTGGAATACCTGAAGTTTGCGGTTGTAACAATCTATTCCACCATTCCCGCTCACTAATTATGTTTTTGTACTTTTATTTATGTAGTTGTTTAAAATTATATTTACATGAAATCCGACAGACAAATTATTTAAGGCGGAATCAATTTCGTCATTGCTAAGCTCTCCTATGAAATCAGTAGATGCTTCCTATAATATAAAAACGGTTCAATTTGAAAACCAAATGTAGTTCTGTTGTTTCACTTACCGTAGCCTGCAATGTTCCAACAGTTTTTACAAATATTTTAATAAATATAAGTCAAAATATAGCGAAATTTAATAGATACATTTTAGTTATGTATATTTTAAACAAACTTCAAGTTTTTGACATTTGTTTTGATTGCAATACCCACATTTTCAAATATGCACCTTTAAACTGTGGTAAATTATATATACTACTCGTGTATTGGAAAGGTCAAAAATGACAATATTCTTAAGCGTGATCAGTGTTTGAGTTATTGGTACCAGGTGCATTCAAATTCAAAACGTTCCACAACTGAAAGAAATCTCTTAGGTCCTGGTGACTCATTTCTAAGTGACGTTTATGAGGAGAGTATTGCCACGAAAACACAAGGTTTAATTGTTTTACCCAAAGTCAGCACAACTATGCTACAGTCAACTATAATCGAAGAAGTTTAATCGGTGGCGGCTTTAGATAATGTCCAGGTAAGTTGGCAACGAAGCTGTTAGAAATGTATATTAAAAACCTTAACTATGGAGAGAAACTAAACATTTATACCACATTACATTGTATTCCTTAGGATCTCAGTTGTGTCTCCCTTCTGACATTCTTCATTGAAAGCGTTTCTACTAAATTTCATTTGGGCAAAACCACACGGATCTCAATGCATAATGTTTACATACAACAAAGAGTCCAATCGAACAGCCATAAAAAAGGTGGCATTATGAAAGGCACGCGGGCATTATTGGCTCATCTTTCACCGCAATCTAGACTCGACAATGTACAAGGCGAGCCAATTCTTATAGAAACATCCGAGAAACAACTTGAAGAGCTAGTCATAACACTCGACGTCGGCCGGGCTGATGCCCAACTAAGGCGTTTAAAAACTGAAAGTACCACTGGCCAAGAATCTCCCATAATGGTTACTGCTATACCAGAACCTAAGAGTAAAGTTTTATTTGAATGCTTAAAAATTACCGATAACACGGGAGTTTATAGCATAGATAAAGGAATTAGCTAGATATCGCACATGCCTTGGGAAATTTCGTGTTCAATGGGATATTTTCTAGATGGAGCTAAATGCAATAATTACAACGTTTGATCCCAAACAAAATATACCTTGCAAGATGTATTTATAACAGGTGCTAACTGTAGGTGTGGTAGGCAACATCAACAAGGATTTTGTTTTTGTGTTGTTGTCCGTTGCTCTGAAATTCAACACAAACGAATACCAACAATAACAGTAAACAAAAAGACACAATCAAAATTTGAACTTGAAAGTGGGGAACAAAACGACATAAAAAAAATTAAGTTAGTTGTTCGAATAACACAACCTGAAAAATTATACTTTTTTTTGTATGTATTTCCCACAGTGTTGAATAAACGTCAATTAAAGTTATGAGAAACTTTAGTGAGAGTTACAAAACGACAACATAGCACCTAGTGGTAGTACTTGACAACGCCTGTGCGATATCTACTTAATTCCTTTATCTATGGTTTATAGTATTGGCTACATAATGTTTGAATGGGTGGGTTTACATTAGCAATTATAATTGCAGCAATTGTTTGTGATTCTCTTATGGAATTGCAATAGGCGTTTATACACAGCAATTCTGTTCAGCAATTGTTGTTTATATTATTGCTGCTTCTGACATTCTTATAAATTTGAGACATATGCAGAGTACAAACTATTATCAGCCATCTTAACTTTAAAATTTGCGAATGAAAATCAAAACGGAATTGCAAGATAATTGCATGTAGTACGTGCAAGTTTTTTCCCAGTTACACCCCTTTCACCTCTCTCTCCTATAAACTTAACAATTGCTGCAATTATAATTGCTAATGTAAACCCACCCAATGCGGCTTAGAGGGTGTGTGTGTAAAAAAAAGTCGGAAAACTCAAAAGAAGAATTGGCTGAAATGGCAGAAGGTGCATTAAATGAATTAGTGGAAAATGTGACGTCTACGACAACGGCAACGAAAAACCCTCAAGTTGATGTATCGGCCACATCGAGAGCTGAAGCCGCATGGCCTTTGTTAACCAAAAAACCGCCAACACCCAAGACGCCTAAGGAGAAATTTCAAAATGCATTGGAGAATATAATTGTAACCGAACGTTCTGAACCAAATATCGATAATCCTAAGTCCACACCTAAACCTGCAGATGAAGATATGAATAAAGGTAAGTTACCAAAAGCGGACCGCTTCGATAAAATCACCAATAAGGAAACAGATAAAACATCGTCATGTGTGATTGAATTGAAATCAGTTTGGCTTAATTTTACTGAGCCTCCTTGCGTGCCCATAAAAGAAAAATCGATTTAACACGTTTAGATTGAAACCTCTTAAGTACCGCTTCGCCGGCAATAACAGCTTGGATGAACCCCAGTAATAGATTGGCTATTAAAATTGTATCTCTACTAAAGGATTTACATTCAAGACAAACAGCTGTGGCGGCTTGCTTAATGGCAGACGCTTTGGAAAATGAGAAAATTCAGAGAAATCCAAAAATTAAAAAGGTAAGTGTGTAGTCAGAGGAAGATATTGACTGCGCACTGCAAAAAACTACACCTAGACACCGTGTCATGTTCACGTACTAAAGATCCATTCTATTATTGTCGCAAAAACATCAACCTACTTTAACGGCAGCAAGACAATAACACCATCGGTGTAAACAATCAACACTCACCCGGTTAATGCACCGAAATTAGTACCAATAAAATACTACGTATTAAACCAACGCTGTGCCACGTCAGCAAAACAACGAAACAAATTAACGAAAAATTCCAACAACGTGACCAACATCGGCGTCATCGAGAAAATTCTCGGCCATTTTATCGTCAACCGTCTAAGGAAGAAGTAAAAGTTAAGTTCCCAAGAAAAGAAAAAAAAAAAGTAAAACGAAAAGCAAGCTAATTGGAAAAATACATACAGACAAGGAGAACTTAACCATCACCGTATACTCTCGCAGGTAAGTACTTATTCGTCAGAATGAGTGGTCCAATAGCGAGATGGACTCCACGCATGTCCAGCAATAAGTCACATTTTGTGTTCCCTATTTTCCTCCTACAGGAAAATAAGACACAAGTGTCACAATAAAAGCAGCACACGGCAACGTACGCGCATCTTCTAAAGAAACCACAGCAAGCGCACACACAACCACGCACATAACGACACCCAACATCGGTCTGAGCCGTCTCCGGGAGGTTTCCCTCAGAAACACCCATAAAACACACAAAAGGGGAAGAAAACCAAACGAGGGTAAGTTCGAGAACAATGGGAGACGAGAAGTACGGCATTGAGATGATAGCGAATGATAAAATAGCCGTAACCACGAGTCTAACTGACTAACTTTTCTTTCCAGACTTCAATTGCGCACCCCGAAATATAACACCTCGACGCAGTCCTCGTGATTTTGTTGTTTTGTTTCTTTTAGTGTTTTCAAAATAAAAGTTTAAAAGTCAAAATTCTAAATAAAACTTAAAGGAAAACCGCGTGTGTTCAAAAAAAAGACCGGAACTTTTGTGTACCAAACATACCAGTCCAATAAAGTCTTAAAAATAGTAAAGAGAGTAAAAAACCGTGTGTGTGAACGTAGCAGAACGACGTAAAAAGGGGTACAGCACGTGGCGCAACCAGCGAAGAATCCCAGCCACCATTACATACATCAAGACCAGCAAGCAAAGAGATTTACGCCAGCGTTGTCCTTAACAAAACCTAAAGACAACCGCCACAACAACCGGGGCACCAGCAATAACACCTGCAACTATAAAGTCCCTACTGCTGAATCACCGTAACATCAACATACATAAATCTTCCCTTGTCCACCAAGGATTGAGCGGTAAGTCCTCTGATCTTGTTATCTTTGTGCCGAGTTATTTTGACTACCAGTTCATCGCCTATCCGAATCATACCGTAATGACCAAGGTGGGCACCGACGATAAAGCCTACAAGTCCCACGAAAAGGTTATTATGGTATAAGAGCGAAATCGGGAGAGTATATTACATTGTTGTCCGAAGCCACGGAAAAAAAACTCCCATATGTCCAAAGTGGAATGGAGTACAATTTCTAACACCGAACCTAACATTGTGGCATTGGCAAAACATATCTTCACCAACCTTTGCTAGCTGCCTTCCCATTGTGAAAAGAATAAGGGACAATTTTAGTTATAAAAATATATGTTATATCTCTAGAACTTCGAAATTTGTGAAACTTGTAAAGGGTCGACATTAGTCTATTGAAATTGAAAACCAATCTGTCTTTCGAAGGGTAACGAGCGCTCGAACCAGGTAGAAATATAAAGACGACAGTGTATACAAATACCACTTCTATAAAGTGAGTTGGCCCCCTACTGAGGCCAGAGTAGAACATCAATGTCTTCCCTGTCCAAAAGAGAAAGTATAAAATCTGCATAGATAAGACCAGCAAAAGTTAATGACCAGATTGAATAATCATTAGACCAAATTACTCAGTACATTGAGTAAACATTAGTAATATAAACTTTTCAATACTTGTCTGGTCGAACACAATCAAAAGCAGAGAAAATTGAATACAGATATTTTTGAATTATTTGCTGATAACATTTGATTTTGAATTTAACCCGAAAAGAGCCAAAAACAATTAGTTGATGAAAACAAGCATGTCATTCATTGGACGTTCTAGTTTTAAACCGGTTATTACACCATAGCTAGTTTATAACCAAATGCACTTGAATACGTACATATATAATTATTTTTGGTTCTCCTACATAATATATAAGATTCATTTTACCAACTGTCATACATATACATTATAATATTTTGTTTCACATATATAATTAATCATTTCTATTTACAGGAAAATTTGTAGGCTAACAATATTGTACATACATACATAATTTTTAAGAATAATTAGACTGTAACAGTCATCTATTTGTAAATTTTGGAAGATCATTACATTCATAGTTTTAAATAATTTATTCATGCATACATATTAGTTATCTAGCAATTTCGTTTGCTTTACCAATAGATAACCCCTCTTCATTTTCAGTTTCATTTGTGCGTAAGCGCCCTAAAGTATGCTGTGTAAAAACAGTAATTTAGTTAGAACACTTAATACCTCCATAGATGATAAGTAGATGATTTGAACATTTATTGATTCCCCTCCACAAGAGTAAGTGGGAACAGTTTTATCTGTGTGCAGTTGAAACAATAATATTAGGGCGACTACTGTCGTGAAATAAGATAACGAACTTGAAAGATTCAATACTATTTAAGACTTTTATAACATAACATTTCGGGTTTTATCCCACCATTTATTCTTAAATTAAGATTTTTCCGGTTTCTAACCGACGATCTGAAATATTTTATAAGGTTTTCCGGTCATTAGCCGAGGGACAAAAGTAGATTATAAGAACATTCCGGTTATCAGCCGACGATTTAAAGTAGATTTTAGGAATTTTTCCGGTATTAACCGATGAATTGAAGTATGTCATAAGATTTTTCCGGTTACTAACCGATGATCCAAAATAGACTATAAGTTTTCCGGCTACTAACCGATGATATCAAGTAGATTTTAAGATTTTTCCGGCCATTAGCCGATGGATTCAATTAGATTATAGTATTTTCAGTTATCAGGCTTTACGCCTTTCAAAATAAATTTCAAGTTTAAGTATCGTTCAGTTTATCCGATTTTAAGTTTAGTTTCAGTTCCGGTTATCGGGTACAGCAGATGTAAGCTGTGCGCCGAATTTATTTCAAATTCAAGTTTAGTTTCAGTTCTTGTTATCGGGTACAGCAGATGTAAGCTGTGCGCCGAATTTATTTCAAATTCAAGTTTAGTTTCAGTTCTTGTTATCGGGTACAGCAGATGTAAGCTGTGCGCCGAATTTATTTCAAATTCAAGTTTAGTTTCAGTTCTTGTTATCGGGTACAGCAGATGTAAGCTGTGCGCCGAATTTATTTCGAGTTCAAGTTTAGTTTCAGTTCCCTTTATCGGGTACAGCAGATGTAAGCTGTGCGCCGAATTTATTTAGATTTCAAGTTTAGTTTCAGTATCGTTATCGGGTACAGCAGATGTAAGCTGTGCGCCGAATTTATTACGATTTCAAGTTTAGTCCAGTTCCGTTTATCGGGTACAGCAGACGTACCCGTTTATCGGACACAGCAGACGTAAGCTGTGTGCCGTATTTATTTTGCGGAGGCAGACGTAAGCCGAAGCATTTGAGCATCCGAGTTCGGATAACTTAATAGAGTCTAATATTGACCAAAACTAATTTTTGTTGCGGTCTCGCCTATTCGAGGTTAGACTCTTAAAGGTCCATTTTTCAACTTCAGCCGACGTAAGCTGGGGATCGTTGGATCCTGCGAGTTCAGTTCCTTTAAGAAATTCTAACTTTTCTCCAAAGCTGCTAGTGCGAGCTAAGGTTCCGAATTTGTCGAGTTTAGTCTCTTAACAAGTAACCGTTCGATAGAGCTCTTATTTTTGGTCCAGTTTTTTTTAGTTTTTCAGTTCAGTTTTCGAGTTTAGTTTTCAAGTAGAGTATCAAGTTCAGTCAAGTTTAGTTTTAGTTTCGTTTTAAGATCAAAAACTCAGAAGAGAACACCATTGTTACCATTTAAGATCTTTTTAATAAATGCCATTGATAATTACTTTTGTAACGTTTAAAAATGCGTGTTTGAAAATGAATGGCAAATAAATATTAAAGGTAGGTAGTGGTGCGGTACGATATCTCCATGCGAACATGGTGAAACAAAGGTAAGAACAATCCAAACTATTTTTGGGACGCCCAAAAAAAAAAAAAAAAGAAAATTAATTCGGAACGTGGCGTCAAAGGTGAGATCCGATGATCTCTTAAAGGGTGGGTAAAGAATTTCCCGGAGCCGACGCTAAACCTGTCGAAGAGTAGTCCGGAAGGTTCTAATCCGTTTTAGTGTGTGTGAAAAGTGTATCAATTCAAAATTTTGCTTATCCAGTAGATGTAGTTAGGCCCTACGAGCTTTCTTTTTATGATTCCAACGGTTAATCACCCAGCTGGCAAGGATTCAAAACTTTATTGTAACGCCAAAATGAGGAAAAGCCAAAGTCCTGGCAAGAACTTTTAAAATACACTTCCGCCCCGATGAGCCCTAGTCGAGCATGAATATTGCCAGTGCAGCCTAGACTTGGTGAAGGAATAAGAGTAAAGCTGTGGACATTTAATTTTGTTCGAGGCTATTTTCTCTTAAATAAATAAGGAATCCATCGTCATCTCACTAGAATCAATTCCTTCATTTCCCCACTTTCGTCAAAATTGAATACGCTGGCAATTCCAGCCAAAGACAATCTCTGCACTTGCAGATTAGACGCATTGAATTCCAATGATGCATACGGATGAAAAGCATAAAGTGGCATTGCGGCAAGGAATTTTTGGAGTCTTAGACTGTAATGAATTTTCAAATTTTCAAAAATCACTTCGGTTATCTTTGTGCGAACCCCGTTTCGTCAAGAAAACCCCCGTTCCTGTTCGTTTCTGTATATAACTTTTAACTTTTTTTTAAAGTATTATTATTATTATTATTAATTTTATTTTTCATTTACATAACATTAGACGTTACTTTCTTTGAATGTTTAATGTTGTGTAAATTTCTTCATGTTAGAATTTATCTTGAAATTTCTGACATTATTTTCAATTACATTTTTACATTTGAACAAGACGTCAATGTTCAATGTTTTGTAATTTCTTAATTTTTGAATTTTTCATCACATGACAAATTCAAATGTTTCTTTACAATAAAAATGGCGCCCAACGTGGGGCCTAGTGCGGAATTAACATCTACGACATTTTTGAATTTTAGTAATTTTTGCTTTCTCTCAGAAATTAAATTGAATATTTCATGTGAGACGTGTAAGTCCCATTCATAGTACCTAAGGAGTCAGAATTGTGTTGCGACACGTCAAAACATAAAATAGGAAAATTTAAGTTTGAGTAGAAATTTTAGTTGTTACACAGTATAGCCTATTAGTAGTCTTGGTAGAACTGAATAATTGTCTTCCAATTGCACTAATAGTTCTGGCTATGTCACAACCAAACGATAATAGAATAATTTAATTAGTTTTCAGCCTGCAATCTTAATCAAATTCTAAATTCTCAGAGTCCCGGAGCATAAGAATCATGGTAATTCAGACTTCGCGTTGCCTGAAAATTAAGTTTTTGAGATGGATCCACGGCAAACCAACCACACAATAGATTAAAATGACAATAGCCCAGAAGAATAACTCTAGCTTAGTATCACTAAGATTTACAGTAAGTCAAACTACGAAACCTTTGATAGGGCGATAGTTTTCGCGACTGCATTTCTAGTGTACTAGGTAAAAGTTAAACTTTATTCACATCACATTATCTTTATTAGCACTAAATACTTTTTAACACACGAAACATGGGATTGCTATTAACAATATATTCATTAGAGTATATTTTTATTTTATTTTTGTTTGGATTGTTTTTCACCATAGGAGTATGGAGTATCGTTCCATAGCCTAACCACTACCGCTCTAAGTTTATCGAGTTTTTGAATATTGTTGAGTAACGTTTTGATGATAATTTAGTAAATTTTAGTATATTGAACAAAAATCTCTAGTTTGAAGAAAAAATATATAACAAATAAAGTTAAAATATCTAGTCAGTAACGTAAATTTAAGTAACAAAACTGGTGGTAATAATTTATTTTGCAGACCACAAGTCAAATATTTTAAAGATACCATTCAGCTAATAAGTTCTGGAATCTCCGGTAATTAAAATTAAAACTGTTGATCGGTAAAACATCAAGAATTTCAGCGACAATATTCAGTTGAGCTTAAGCCAGAATTTTTCTTTTGGCAAGTAAAGCCTAAGGCAAAGATCACCCAGTACGAACACAATTTGGTTTCTGTTGGAATTTTTGATAAACTAAAGAGTATTTCGCTTACACAGTTGAAGGATAACGGCGTATTAGAATTGATTGTCCGAATTATCGCTTTCGGCCCTTAGTATCGTCACTTTTGAACGGCTTTTGAAATTCCGAGCGAACATCTTCCAACATGGTACTCCGAAAATTAATAAACTTGCTACGAAGATTATTTTTCTCTTTGTTCTTGTCGGTCGTTCAAACCAGATCGGGTTCAGACCAGGGGGGTAACGCCGCGGAACAAGATACAGACGCGATACCTTCGGGGTCCACAGGACCAAATACTACATCGGCTATACAAACTTCGGAATCCGCAGGTCCAGATAACCCATCGGGGGTAATCATGACCAGTGCAGATGGGAACCAGGTACAGTCACAGACCAGCAACCCAGGGCAAGCTGATGATGTCCCAACCGCAGAAATATTTGAAGATTCGTTATCAGGGCCACCATATAGCGAGATCACCGTCCCACCACTAAGCCAGGACAGCACCAACGTGAGAAGGCATAGTCGGTCACACAACATGAATTCGGACACGTTAGCCCTGATAAACGCCGCAGTCGGAATAGCACGGATGGAACTACAAGATCTTATCCCATCCATAGTTGCAGCCACAAGAAGGAGCGACCTACTGGAACAAACAGGACCTTACAGACCGCCTCAGGCAGTGGCCGCTACGACATCAGTCGCCAGACCAATCGGGCCAACAGGAGCAACCGCCAGAGCACCAATACCAGCCAGCGACACACTGACGTACACCCACCAACACATAAATACGGGATTGGGAGGAGCGGAAACAGATCAGCATAGAGGTTATGCACAGTGGCTAAGCACAATGGATACATCGCCACATCCGCCGCGACCCCAGGTAGGATCGAATAACCGATATCCATATCAGGTAGATGTTTTGGACTGGTCAGCGCATAACACCAGCAGCGAGAGCCGACCACCAAATCGAGCCGCGCGAAACCGGCAGGGGCCAACGGCACAGCCGTCGTCAAACGTAAACCAAGTCAGCCCCGGTAGTAACAGGCCACCACCAAATGCAAGTGGACCTTCGGCAAGTAGCGGATGGCAGAGTAACCCAGAGGCGTCCCCTCGTAGAAGGCCACCAACTACAGCCCGACCAGACGCAAAAACAATACCCGACCCGTCCATTGTACACAGTATGGGAAAATGGGGTATAAAGTTTGATAGTACACCGCGCACCCTGAACGTGCAAGAATTCTTGTTCAGAGCAAACCGATTGAAACGAAGCTATGCATGTTCCGATTTTGATTTCCTCACGAATTTTCACCAACTGTTGGAGAAACCAGCGATTGACTGGTACTGGAATTATCTCAAAATCGAGGAATCACCGTCATGGGAACAATTACAGCGAGCCATCTTGAAACAGTATCAACCTTTCGAAGATGATACGCAGATCCAGAAGCAAATACTGGCGAGGAGGCAAATGGCCGGCGAGAGCTTCGAAAGTTTTTACAATGCCGTGGTGGATTTAAACAACTTACAGGAAGAACCATACAATGAGAAGAAACTCGTTTCCGTCATGAAGAGTAACCTTAAGCCAGCCTTATCCAATCTCATTTTCGGGCTGAAATACGTCAATCTGAGTGAGTTTTGTCAGATGGTCAAAGCAGCTGATGTACAGCTAACTCAACAGCGTCAACAGTATACCGCCTACCCCCCCAAGAAAGTTAACGAGCTAGAATGCTTAGGGGGAGAGGAACTCGTGGTAGAAGCTCTGCATGTTAAAAAGCCACTAACCTGTTGGAACTGTAAGGAAATCGGGCATGAATATCGGGAATGCTATCAACCCGCTAAACATATATTTTGTTATCGCTGTGGAAAGGAAAACGTAATCACGCCAAAGTGTCCTACGTGTCTGGGAAACGGATGGAAGCCCCGTCCTCCAGCTGGGGAGGAACGGCTCATGGCCCAGAGAACCCAGCAGTAAAACAAATCTCCCAGCATATAAAGGCCGTCCAGCCAACGCCATCTAGGGCGAAAAGGAAGTTCCCGGTAAAGAGAAACAGTGACAAAGAGGACAAGGTGAAACGTATTGCCTACAATACGAGCCCTGTAGAAATACAACCCCAGGCAGACGAGGCCCACAAATCCAATGGCATCCCGACAGCCGAGAAACAACAGCAAGGAAACAACGCCTCCAAGCGACTGGGACAAATAAGCATCAAGGAAAAAGAGAAGGCACCACACAACAAGGCAAAAACAACAACCGTGAAGATACCCGTAGCCGTCACTACAATCACAAGGCGAGTCGAAAAGGCCCGTGCGAGATACCGTGTGCGGAGGCAAAAGAGGAAGGAAATTGCGGCAGCAACTTTGTTCGAAGGCCCTGACTCTCGGCTCTATGCCAAAATCGAGATTAATGGAATCCCGATCGAGGGATTACTAGACAGTGGGGCAACAGTAACCTGCCTGGGCAAAGACTGCTTAAAATTTCTGGACACGGCCAAACTCCAAATACACTATTTTAACTCAAAGATAAAGACAGCTGACGGTAGCGCCCACAACATAGTGGGAAGAGTGCGTACCGAAGTCAGTTTTAACGGAAGAAGGAAAATGGTAACATTCTATCTAGTACCCACCCTGAATAGACACCTATTTCTTGGGATAGATTTTATGAAAGCTTTCGGCTGTTTCGCTAATATAGAAAGCCTGTCTACAAATGATATTCCGCTCTTTGACGAAGGCGAAGTGATGGAAGACCGGCGAATGCACCAGCTGACGGCAGATCAGAGGACGAGACTAACACGAGTTATTGAGCTATTCCCTTGTTTCACTACCAGAGGCCTGGGGAAAACAACGCTAGAAACCCATACCATAGACACTGGGGACGCTACTCCTATTAAAGATAAACACTACCCAGTTTCACCCGCAGTCCAGAAACTGCTATACGGCGAATTGGATAGGATGTTGCAATTGGGGGTAATAGAGGAAAGCGAGAGTCCCTGGAGTCACCCGGTAACGCTGGTTCGCAAGGGGGACAAAAACCGTTTGTGTTTGGATGCTCGAAAATTGAATGCGGTGACTGTAAAAGACGCCTACCCCCTTCCTCATATTGAGGGTCTGCTCAGCAGATTGGGAGACACCTTTTACATATCCAGCATTGACCTCAAAGACGCATTTTGGCAAGTTCCCTTAGACCCAGCCAGTCGTGAAAAGACGGCATTCACAATACCCGGTAGACCCTTGTATCACTACAAGGTAATGCCTTTCGGCCTGTGTAATGCCGCTCAGCGACTGTGCCGACTTATGGACAAAGTTATACCCAGAGCTTTAAGGGAAAGAGTCTTTGTCTACCTCGACGACCTGCTGATTGTGTCCCCTGACTTTGATACTCACTTGGTATTACTAGACCGAGTGGCAAGATGCTTGGAACAGGCCGGACTAACGATCAACGTCAGCAAATCCAACTTCTGCTTTAAGGAGCTACGTTATCTCGGATATATAGTAGGAGGCGGTCAATTAAAACCAGACCCGGGAAAGGTGGAGACGATCACCAAATACGAGTACCCAAAGTCGGTGAAACAAGTGCGCAGCTTCATGGGAGCAGTTGGGTGGTATCGACGTTTCATCCCCGATTTCGCATCCATATCAGCTCCAATATTCGATACCCTGAAAAAAGGCAGAATATTCCAATTCCATCATCAAGCGGAAAAATCATTTGACTTATTGAAAAGAGCCCTAGTGACCAGTCCAATACTACGACATCCAGATTTCGAGAAACATTTTTATATTCAATGTGATGCGTCCGATGTCGGAACAGGGGCTGTCTTATTTCAGAAAGATGACGACGAGGGAGAACATCCAATTGCCTTTTTCTCTCACAAGCTTACACCTGCACAGAAAAATTATTCAGTTACGGAGCGCGAATGTCTAGCCGTAGTACTGGCTATTGGCAAATTCAGGCCATATGTCGAACTATTGCCATTCACAATTATCACGGACCATAGCAGTCTTAAATGGCTAATGGTCAACAGAAACCTAAGCGGAAGACTAGCCAGATGGAGCCTGCATCTTCAAGCCTACGATTTTCAAGTGGAACACCGCGCCGGTACGAAGAATGTCGTCCCCGACACCCTATCGCGGTATAACCTGGAAGAAATTTCAACCACAATAGACGGTATTATCGATTTGAACTCATCGGCGTTCTCCTCAAACGGATATAAAGACTTGATTAGCACAATCAAAAACAACCAAGCGCAGCTCCCAGATCTAAAAGTCGTAGACGAGCACATATACAAAAGAACACGACCATATGTGGGCGAACCTGATAGTGATAACATGGCCTGGAAACTTTGGGTGCCAGCTGAATTAACTTCAGAAATAATATCAAAGGCACACGACCCACCACATGCATCACACGGAGGTTTCTGGAAAACGCTAAGACGGGTACGTGAATACTTCTTCTGGCCACATCAGAGCACACAAGTTAAGGAATTCATTGCCAAATGCAAGGTATGCAAAGAATCGAAGCCCTCAAATCAAACCCTGAGACCACCAATGGGACAAGAACGACTACTCGAACGACCATTTCAAAGGATTTTCGTGGATTTCCTGGGACCCTACCCACGCTCGAAGACCGGCAATACGTTCATTTTCATCGTTCTGGATCAGCTATCTAAGTTTGTGCTGTTAAAGGCGATGCCGAAGGCTAGCTCCAAACACGTGATAAAGTTTTTGGTATCCGAAGTATTCCATAAATTCGGCACCCCAGAAACCATCGTATCCGATAATGGAAAGCAATTTGTAAGTAAAGAATTTGCTGACATGGTAAAAAACTTCGGGGTGAATCACGTGAAAACGGCCATCTATTCCCCACAGGCAAACTCGTCAGAACGGGTCAACCAGTCGATACTCTCCGCTATCCGATCCTATTTGGATAATGATCACACCAACTGGGACGTGCATTTGTCCGAGATCGAATACGCATTGCGATCTTCGGTACATTCCACAATTGGAGTAACACCCTATTTCGCGCTCTTTGGCATCAACATGATCGGCCATGGCAGTGTCTATAGATTAGCGAGAAAGTTACAAATGCTCGACGACTCTGAACATGAAATAATGCCCAAAGGAGTAAAAGGGGAAATACTACGCAAACATCTACGTGACAGACTACACCAAGCGTACTTGAAAAACGAGAAGAGCTATAATCTCCGGTGCAGAAAGGTAAAGTTTATACCGGGCCAGGAAGTATATCGTAGGAACTTCCGACAAAGCGAATTCAAAAGTGGCTACAACGCCAAGTTAGCAGGTAAATTTCTTAAATGTAGGATAGTCAAGCCCGTGGGCAACTGCTTGTATGAGGTCGAAGATTTACAGGGAAAGAACCTGGGTGTATTTCACGCGAAAGATTTGAAACAGTAATTGGGAAACACCAATCTGTCTTCTCCAAGTTCGGTTAATCCGAGTAGGGTTTTTCTCACAGTTGGTTAATTAAATAGGGACAATTCGTCTACCCCTTTCAAATACCTGACTGAGGCTGCACAGGTGGCCAATAGGTCGCCGCAATACGGCCACGATAAGGGGAGGTGGTAAGCGCATGAAACTGCACTCTGGTAAAATCAGATAAATAAACTCACTGGTATTTATATGAAAATGTAAATACTAAAGAGGAATCACTTTTTGTTCATCTCATTGCAGACCCACACATAGACCATTCTAATAATAATCACCATCAACCCTATCAATCATCACACAACGCACCCCCCCCCATAGAACTCTAGAAATCCCCCAAATCCGCGTCGACCCCGCAACACCCTAGAACAACAACGACGGTAACACGCAGAAAAGAAAATATGAAGTGTAGCATTTGTCTATCCTCGCTGGGAGATGGCCAGCCTCTATTATATGCTAACTGCGGCCATGCATTTCATAAGGACTGCATCGATACCTGGCTCCGGAACAACAACAATTGCCCCGTTTGCTCTCAACCAGACATACATACCCAACGGTTATATGCATCCGGTTCCGACTCTCCCGAAACAGCAACCACCAGCGAGTGCGGCCTGTCAGCAGCAGAGGCGGTAGCTCTACAACACCGCACCCTCATGGCAGAGAGAAAAGCCGAAATCCTCAGTAGGGAAAGAGAAGAACGCGAGGAACAACGCAACTTGTTCGAACAACAGCATATTCTGCAGGTGCAAGGACTAATGTTTGATCGAGACCAATGGGAAGGAAACTTCCACCGAGCTCAGAACAGTGTACAAGAGCTGCGCGAAAAAGTTCGTCAAATGGAAGAGTCCCAACGGCAGAATGCGGAACTGATGAAAAGATATGAACGATTAGGCCGCCGGCACGAACGGGTAAAAACACAACACGACCAGTTCCGTGCGACCGTACGTGAAGTCTTGGACGATACTGCCGTACCATCATGGGCCATCAATAAAGTATTAGTGCGCAACTATTCGGTCGAGTCAACTTCAGACCCACTGAACACAATTATGGCTCTCTTACTTCGCCTGAATGTCCCAGTGATCAAAGAAGAGGTCGAAATCGTAGGGACAGACGTTCTTCTCAACAGCCCAGGGAAGTTTCAGATAACTGTGGCCTTCCTTAACAAAAGCACCAAGGTAGAGTTGCTGTCTCGAGTGCCTCAACAGAAATCGCACCATAATGCTGAGATCCAGCAACTGGAAATAGTCGACCCAGTCAACACCCGTAGACTATACAAAAAGGCCAACACCCGCTTATTCTCCCAAACCGGAGTGGCGTCTCTCCGCATGGTTAACGGACAGATTCACGTTCAACCTCGAGCCAACGATCCGTATAGGGAAATAACCACCGAACAAGAAATCGAGGAAGTGGTACAACAATTAGCCCAACAAGCACCTTCCAAAGCCAAGCTGAAGCGGGACAGACGACGTAGGAAATCCAGAGCCACGGAAAACAACCAAATATAATACTGGAGGCCTCCAATTCACCCCAATAGTTGAAAATAAGGATACCAAAGGCAACATTACCATCCCAGCCAGGTAGACACGGCACCGAATACAGTCAGCAGGACTGATATCCCAGTCGTGGAAGACGAAAAGAACCGACAAGAAGGTGAGCAAAGTATTATTGACCCAGCGACGCGAGTAAGTGCTGCATCACTGATACGGACAGAAGAGTACGTATTAACTTCGCTTCAATTCGTGTCTCACGGGTAGCGCAACTCAAACCAACGGGAAGATAATACTTGGGTGAACCTTTTTCCCTCCCATCCTTCAGCCTTGAGGCTAGCAGGATGATGGGGTTTGTCATGTTCACGTACTAAAGATCCATTCTATTATTGTCGCAAAAACATCAACCTACTTTAACGGCAGCAAGACAATAACACCATCGGTGTAAACAATCAACACTCACCCGGTTAATGCACCGAAATTAGTACCAATAAAATACTACGTATTAAACCAACGCTGTGCCACGTCAGCAAAACAACGAAACAAATTAACGAAAAATTCCAACAACGTGACCAACATCGGCGTCATCGAGAAAATTCTCGGCCATTTTATCGTCAACCGTCTAAGGAAGAAGTAAAAGTTAAGTTCCCAAGAAAAGAAAAAAAAAAAGTAAAACGAAAAGCAAGCTAATTGGAAAAATACATACAGACAAGGAGAACTTAACCATCACCGTATACTCTCGCAGGTAAGTACTTATTCGTCAGAATGAGTGGTCCAATAGCGAGATGGACTCCACGCATGTCCAGCAATAAGTCACATTTTGTGTTCCCTATTTTCCTCCTACAGGAAAATAAGACACAAGTGTCACAATAAAAGCAGCACACGGCAACGTACGCGCATCTTCTAAAGAAACCACAGCAAGCGCACACACAACCACGCACATAACGACACCCAACATCGGTCTGAGCCGTCTCCGGGAGGTTTCCCTCAGAAACACCCATAAAACACACAAAAGGGGAAGAAAACCAAACGAGGGTAAGTTCGAGAACAATGGGAGACGAGAAGTACGGCATTGAGATGATAGCGAATGATAAAATAGCCGTAACCACGAGTCTAACTGACTAACTTTTCTTTCCAGACTTCAATTGCGCACCCCGAAATATAACACCTCGACGCAGTCCTCGTGATTTTGTTGTTTTGTTTCTTTTAGTGTTTTCAAAATAAAAGTTTAAAAGTCAAAATTCTAAATAAAACTTAAAGGAAAACCGCGTGTGTTCAAAAAAAAGACCGGAACTTTTGTGTACCAAACATACCAGTCCAATAAAGTCTTAAAAATAGTAAAGAGAGTAAAAAACCGTGTGTGTGAACGTAGCAGAACGACGTAAAAAGGGGTACAGCACGTGGCGCAACCAGCGAAGAATCCCAGCCACCATTACATACATCAAGACCAGCAAGCAAAGAGATTTACGCCAGCGTTGTCCTTAACAAAACCTAAAGACAACCGCCACAACAACCGGGGCACCAGCAATAACACCTGCAACTATAAAGTCCCTACTGCTGAATCACCGTAACATCAACATACATAAATCTTCCCTTGTCCACCAAGGATTGAGCGGTAAGTCCTCTGATCTTGTTATCTTTGTGCCGAGTTATTTTGACTACCAGTTCATCGCCTATCCGAATCATACCGTAATGACCAAGGTGGGCACCGACGATAAAGCCTACAAGTCCCACGAAAAGGTTATTATGGTATAAGAGCGAAATCGGGAGAGTATATTACATTGTTGTCCGAAGCCACGGAAAAAAAACTCCCATATGTCCAAAGTGGAATGGAGTACAATTTCTAACACCGAACCTAACATTGTGGCATTGGCAAAACATATCTTCACCAACCTTTGCTAGCTGCCTTCCCATTGTGAAAAGAATAAGGGACAATTTTAGTTATAAAAATATATGTTATATCTCTAGAACTTCGAAATTTGTGAAACTTGTAAAGGGTCGACATTAGTCTATTGAAATTGAAAACCAATCTGTCTTTCGAAGGGTAACGAGCGCTCGAACCAGGTAGAAATATAAAGACGACAGTGTATACAAATACCACTTCTATAAAGTGAGTTGGCCCCCTACTGAGGCCAGAGTAGAACATCAATGTCTTCCCTGTCCAAAAGAGAAACTATAAAATCTGCATAGATAAGACCAGCAAAAGTTAATGACCAGATTGAATAATCATTAGACCAAATTACTCAGTACATTGAGTAAACATTAGTAATATAAACTTTTCAATACTTGTCTGGTCGAACACAATCAAAAGCAGAGAAAATTGAATACAGATATTTTTGAATTATTTGCTGATAACATTTGATTTTGAATTTAACCCGAAAAGAGCCAAAAACAATTAGTTGATGAAAACAAGCATGTCATTCATTGGACGTTCTAGTTTTAAACCGGTTATTACACCATAGCTAGTTTATAACCAAATGCACTTGAATACGTACATATATAATTATTTTTGGTTCTCCTACATAATATATAAGATTCATTTTACCAACTGTCATACATATACATTATAATATTTTGTTTCACATATATAATTAATCATTTCTATTTACAGGAAAATTTGTAGGCTAACAATATTGTACATACATACATAATTTTTAAGAATAATTAGACTGTAACAGTCATCTATTTGTAAATTTTGGAAGATCATTACATTCATAGTTTTAAATAATTTATTCATGCATACATATTAGTTATCTAGCAATTTCGTTTGCTTTACCAATAGATAACCCCTCTTCATTTTCAGTTTCATTTGTGCGTAAGCGCCCTAAAGTATGCTGTGTAAAAACAGTAATTTAGTTAGAACAGTTAATACCTCCATAGATGATAAGTAGATGATTTGAACATTTATTGATTCCCCTCCACAAGAGTAAGTGGGAACAGTTTTATCTGTGTGCAGTTGAAACAATAATATTAGGGCGACTACTGTCGTGAAATAAGATAACGAACTTGAAAGATTCAATACTATTTAAGACTTTTATAACATAACATTTCGGGTTTTATCCCACCATTTATTCTTAAATTAAGATTTTTCCGGTTTCTAACCGACGATCTGAAATATTTTATAAGGTTTTCCGGTCATTAGCCGAGGGACAAAAGTAGATTATAAGAACATTCCGGTTATCAGCCGACGATTTAAAGTAGATTTTAGGAATTTTTCCGGTATTAACCGATGAATTGAAGTATGTCATAAGATTTTTCCGGTTACTAACCGATGATCCAAAATAGACTATAAGTTTTCCGGCTACTAACCGATGATATCAAGTAGATTTAAAGATTTTTCCGGCCATTAGCCGATGGATTCAATTAGATTATAGTATTTTCAGTTATCAGGCTTTACGCCTTTCAAAATAAATTTCAAGTTTAAGTATCGTTCAGTTTATCCGATTTTAAGTTTAGTTTCAGTTCCGGTTATCGGGTACAGCAGATGTAAGCTGTGCGCCGAATTTATTTCAAATTCAAGTTTAGTTTCAGTTCTTGTTATCGGGTACAGCAGATGTAAGCTGTGCGCCGAATTTATTTCAAATTCAAGTTTAGTTTCAGTTCTTGTTATCGGGTACAGCAGATGTAAGCTGTGCGCCGAATTTATTTCAAATTCAAGTTTAGTTTCAGTTCTTGTTATCGGGTACAGCAGATGTAAGCTGTGCGCCGAATTTATTTCGAGTTCAAGTTTAGTTTCAGTTCCCTTTATCGGGTACAGCAGATGTAAGCTGTGCGCCGAATTTATTTAGATTTCAAGTTTAGTTTCAGTATCGTTATCGGGTACAGCAGATGTAAGCTGTGCGCCGAATTTATTACGATTTCAAGTTTAGTCCAGTTCCGTTTATCGGGTACAGCAGACGTACCCGTTTATCGGACACAGCAGACGTAAGCTGTGTGCCGTATTTATTTTGCGGAGGCAGACGTAAGCCGAAGCATTTGAGCATCCGAGTTCGGATAACTTAATAGAGTCTAATATTGACCAAAACTAATTTTTGTTGCGGTCTCGCCTATTCGAGGTTAGACTCTTAAAGGTCCATTTTTCAACTTCAGCCGACGTAAGCTGGGGATCGTTGGATCCTGCGAGTTCAGTTCCTTTAAGAAATTCTAACTTTTCTCCAAAGCTGCTAGTGCGAGCTAAGGTTCCGAATTTGTCGAGTTTAGTCTCTTAACAAGTAACCGTTCGATAGAGCTCTTATTTTTGGTCCAGTTTTTTTTAGTTTTTCAGTTCAGTTTTCGAGTTTAGTTTTCAAGTAGAGTATCAAGTTCAGTCAAGTTTAGTTTTAGTTTCGTTTTAAGATCAAAAACTCAGAAGAGAACACCATTGTTACCATTTAAGATCTTTTTAATAAATGCCATTGATAATTACTTTTGTAACGTTTAAAAATGCGTGTTTGAAAATGAATGGCAAATAAATATTAAAGGTAGGTAGTGGTGCGGTACGATATCTCCATGCGAACATGGTGAAACAAAGGTAAGAACAATCCAAACTATTTTTGGGACGCCCAAAAAAAAAAAAAAAAAAGAAAATTAATTCGGAACGTGGCGTCAAAGGTGAGATCCGATGATCTCTTAAAGGGTGGGTAAAGAATTTCCCGGAGCCGACGCTAAACCTGTCGAAGAGTAGTCCGGAAGGTTCTAATCCGTTTTAGTGTGTGTGAAAAGTGTATCAATTCAAAATTTTGCTTATCCAGTAGATGTAGTTAGGCCCTACGAGCTTTCTTTTTATGATTCCAACGGTTAATCACCCAGCTGGCAAGGATTCAAAACTTTATTGTAACGCCAAAATGAGGAAAAGCCAAAGTCCTGGCAAGAACTTTTAAAATACACTTCCGCCCCGATGAGCCCTAGTCGAGCATGAATATTGCCAGTGCAGCCTAGACTTGGTGAAGGAATAAGAGTAAAGCTGTGGACATTTAATTTTGTTCGAGGCTATTTTCTCTTAAATAAATAAGGAATCCATCGTCATCTCACTAGAATCAATTCCTTCATTTCCCCACTTTCGTCAAAATTGAATACGCTGGCAATTCCAGCCAAAGACAATCTCTGCACTTGCAGATTAGACGCATTGAATTCCAATGATGCATACGGATGAAAAGCATAAAGTGGCATTGCGGCAAGGAATTTTTGGAGTCTTAGACTGTAATGAATTTTCAAATTTTCAAAAATCACTTCGGTTATCTTTGTGCGAACCCCGTTTCGTCAAGAAAACCCCCGTTCCTGTTCGTTTCTGTATATAACTTTTAACTTTTTTTTAAAGTATTATTATTATTATTATTAATTTTATTTTTCATTTACATAACATTAGACGTTACTTTCTTTGAATGTTTAATGTTGTGTAAATTTCTTCATGTTAGAATTTATCTTGAAATTTCTGACATTATTTTCAATTACATTTTTACATTTGAACAAGACGTCAATGTTCAATGTTTTGTAATTTCTTAATTTTTGAATTTTTCATCACATGACAAATTCAAATTTTTCTTTACAACCGGGTTTCCACATAATCGTAATTCGTCTTCAAATTCAGAGAAATTCGATTAGCCGAGATTTTTTTTGTACAGTAAAGGTTGTTGAGCTGAAGCGAAAATATTAACTTGTCGCTAAAGAATTACACAGCTACATAAACATAACGATGATAGCATTTTCTTTATTCATATATTTTCGTTTATTATTATATTTCGTTCTTTTTCATTGCAGAGCCGTTATGCCTACAATTATACTTTACTCTCGAAAACATTGCAAGAGGATCCAAGTTGTCAGTTATGCTTTATTATGCAAAAATTGGTATTGGATGATGGCGTCAAAAGAGTTGAAAGAATTTTTAAACAAGGAGATATAACACATCTCAATACACTAAGACAGGTTTGGCGGACACATAAACATTTCCACTACTTTCCTTTTTTAATCGCATTTTCTTTAGGGCATCATTGTTCTAAGTCGTCAATGGAAGAACACTCTTTACAATCCTATACTCTTTGAACATCAATATAAAAATAAATTAGCACGACCCATAAATGTTAAATTTTCGTTCCCACAAAACAAAGAGGAATGCGATGATCCAGAATGTGAAGGTGATAATGACTTGAGCGCTTATGCTTAAGTTTTTTTTTTTTTTTTCCCCCAAACACAAATTTTAAGTAGGTACGATACAAGTTTTATTTTCTACTAAGGTTTACATTATTTTCATTAATCACACAAATTAAGTTAAGTTAAGTTATGACTAATAATTTCAGAGAAGAAGTGATTCATAAATTAATTGTTTGAGAGAATGAAGTATAGGAATATAATAGAGTAGAATTAAGCAAATACGAAGAGAATAGGGTTAAATAGAGCTAGTTGATAGCTCCTTTTTTAAAAATGTTTTTTCTTGTTATAGATTTTGTATATGTATAATTATATGAAATACGTACCTCTTTACTCCTTTGTCATGGCTGGATCTTTTTGGGCGAAGGACCAATGTTTCGGCTGGTGCCCTTTTCGCTCACCTTTTCGTCTACGTTGGCCGGGAACTTGTACGTCCGACGTGCAGTGGATGTGGTTGGTAGGGAATTGCCTCTTCCGACGTTCCGCAGGGGGCCACGAATGGATAAAAAAACACACTTTCTTTTATTTTGTTTATTCAGTATTAGTGAGCCCGTCTCACGTACTACGCTTTATTTTTAATTTAATTTTTTTTTTAAAACAAACTTTAAATTCTGAGGGCTGATGTGCCTGTTGCCGCTTCTACGATAGGGCTGCGACATCGACATCGATGTTTTAAAAACATCGATGTTTTTCTAAAACATCGAGTACTTTTAACATCGATGTCTTAGTGCCGATGTTTTTCCAACATCTTGTATCGATGTTTGCATCGATGTTTTTGCTTTCGGACTGGTTGTGAGCCGAGGCAAAATTAAATTGTCGGCTTTTTGAGGACCTTTTTTTTTTTTTTTAGTTACAAACTCATCGGCGGCGTGAGCGAAAACATCGATGTTTTTGACCGATGTTACAACGATTCAATGGCGCGGCTGAAGTAACAAACGATCGGCGTAGAAGTTTTTACCGACATCGATGTTTACAAAACGATATACAAAACTTTATTTATACTGGAGTTATTTTATGTATACTGGAGTTATTTTATGCCTAAAATATTCAAAAACATCGATGTTTTTGGGGGTGTCTTAATTTTGCAGAAATGAAATGAGAAACATCGATGTTTTCGAATTGTTAACAAACTAAATAAAAACATCGTTGTTTTGTTTTTGCTGAAATTCTCTTGTAGATATGTGTTGTCAATATACAAATCACCCTATTCGTCGATATAAAGGCAAATAGTATATACAAAACTTTATTAGTGCTGCCTTTTATATCGATGTTTTTCAAATTAACAAAATTTATAGAAAAAACATCGATGTTTTCGAATTGCTAACAAAATTATATAAAAAAAACATTAATATTTTCAATCATCGATGTTTGGATTTCGCTTTTATGTATGACGTGCCGGCGTATACATATATCACCCTATTGGTCGATATAAAGCAAAAACATACAAAAGTAGATTAGTACTGTTTTTTATTTTTATTGCTAAAAAACTTTAATAAAAAACATCGATGTTTTCAAAATAAAAAATTTATAGAAAAAACATCGATGTTTTCGAATTGCTAACAAAATTATATAAAAAAAACATTAATATTTTCAATCATCGATGTTTGGATTTCGCTTTTATGTATGACGTGCCGGCGTATACATATATCACCCTATTGGTCGATATAAAGCAAAAACATACAAAAGTTGATTAGTACTGTTTTTTATTTCTATTGCTAAAAAACTTTAATAAAAAACATCGATGTTTTTTCTATAAATTTTTTATTTTGAAAACATCGATGTTTTTTATTAAAGTTTTTTAGCAATAAAAATAAAAAAGCAGTACTAATCAACTTTTGTATGTTTTTGCTTAATATCGTCGACATGACATATATAAAACTGCACTTCAGGGAAAACAAAACACGCAGAAACATTTGTAACCGATGTTGGATCAACATCGATGTTTCTCACTTAACGACCTTTTTTTTTTTTTTAGTCAATGTCAGAGGGAAAAGAATACGTGCGCAGAAACATCGATGTTTGGAAACATCGATGTTTTTAACCGATGTTTTATCGGCATCGATGTTTCTCATTTGAAACATCGATGTTGATGTTTGAGGTCGATGTCGCAGCCCTATTCTACGATTTTTTGATGTATACAAAAGGTAAACATCACGGGCCACACATCAAATTCGTGACGCCGTTGCGTAAATGCTTGACAATCACAAGCAACAAGTTCCTTAACGCCGCTGAGTGACATCAACCGCTGATACAATCAGACAGGTAGTGATGGTTGGGCGACAGGCACATCATTAGCGACAGGCGTAAACAAGCGTCCTTTACTGTGAGCTCATTGAGCTTGCGTGCGTCCAGGCAAAGCCTGTTCGTGGGTCCTTTACGCACTAGCGTCACCGGATGGCTCCAAGGGCTCTCGCTTGGCTTAATGACTCCCATATCCAACATGCGATCCACCTCCGCATACAAAAGTGTTTGAATCGCTGGTGATACTGGATAATATCTATCCTCTACGGGAACTGCTTCTCTCGTGTAAATCGAGTGCATTTCTAGCTGTGTCCTTCCGAGCCCCTTCTTAATATAGCAGAGAAACGTCCGGACAACAGCATCGAGGACTTCCTGATGTTGTGGCGACAAGACATGTGTCTTAACTGCCTCTGGGGCCTGGTTCTCGTCTGCCAGCTCTACCCCGCGAGTGGAAAAATTCTCAATGCTTGTCAGCAACCGGAAAGTCCTCATGAAATCCACCCCTAAATACAAGGCTCGCTCTAAGGTAGGTACCAAGTAGAAATTCATCTCCTCAGACTTATTGTTATAATTAATCCGCACACGAATTCTACCAAGAATACGATGTGCGCTACCATCGGTTATTTTAATCGATGAACCAAATCGGTGGACCTGAAGTCCTACTCGTTCGACTAGCTATTGGCATTCCTTGCCTAAGCAAGTGACTGACGCCCCGCTGTCCACAAGTCCTTCAACTTCAATGCATCCCTTTATGACTTTGGCGTAGAACCTATTATCTGCACCCTCAAACAGAGTTGTCTCTGCCATCTCTCTGCGTATAACAATTCTTATACCCTATCCTCGCTCGCTCGATTCGGTCAGATACGCCAAAAATTATAGCTCGCGCTTCGCGGTATTCAGCCAAGCGCAGATGGTATGGTTTCAACTCCTTCAATATCGGTATTTTGGCTTTTTCATCAATACGATCTTAATTCTGCAAAATTTCTGTTCTGCTTCTTCATCAGCTTTCTCCTCCGCACGGCTGGTGTTATTGAAATCAGCTCCATCTGATATTCCTGTAGTACTACCGGTGTTGACGTTGTTACTCTTAGTCAAATCAGGTTTAGGACTAGAAACAATTGACTCGTATAGTTTTGTCAAATCTGGGTTGGTTTTATTTGCGACTGGGTTTAAATCTCCCTTGTCCGCACCTCCTCGGTCTGAGGTGGGTAGTTTGCTGCGTTTCCCTGGCATTTAGGGCACTTTGGTGTAACTGTGTCCTCTTTACCGCACTTGTAGCAAAAAATGCGTCTATGGGTTGATGGACAATCTCGAAAAGAGTGACCAACTGCACGGTAATTCCAACATAACAATTTTCTGGAAACTTCTAAGGCTTCAATTTCAGCTGCTACCTCGGAAACTGTCTTACCCTCCTCCAGAGCCACCTCATGTACTCTTGCAGTATCTGCTCGGCGAACTTCGCGATTGAGGTCATATAGTTTATCCACCTTAATCGGAAACGGGAGTTGCGCCAGTGATGTCTTTAAGTTTCCCTTTATTATCTCCACCAGTTGCGATTCTTGATACGGCTTGCTCTGCTGGCTCTTCAGCCGCTTAATGACGTAGAATTCCTCGAACGTTTCATTGGCCTGCTGCCTTGCAACTTGCAACTGGAACTCGTTGTGGTAACGTTGGAAGTGCGCCAATATGCCGCTTGAACTTCCCTCCAACTCAGTATCGGCGACAGCTTTCGAAAATTCCAGAAGAATTCCAGAGCTGGACCCTCCATCAAAGATGGTAGCCCTTTCAGCAAGTCGCTTTCCGAGCAATAAAAATCACGCTTTGATACATTCACGCGGTACAAAACTCTTGCACGTTCATCGTTTTGGCGGTACCGTCAATCTTGATACCCCATTTGGTCAAGTCAGGTCTTCGGTATCCTTGACCTGCAGATTCTTGACGTCCTTCCCAAGTGCAATTTTGTTGAGTCTCACGTCTCGCTGCAAACTGTGTCATTTCTTCGCCTGTCCTGGGATCGATATATCCTAATGGTGGCGTGGAATTATATCTCGGCCAAAAACGATCACTCGGCCCTTGTTGTTCAAATTCTTGCTGCCGAAATTCTGCTGGAGCTTCTACATCTCGCCCTGATTGGTCCTGTGGCCTAACGTATCCTGAGCGTGTAATATCTTCCGACAACCTTCGATTATCCTGAGCCGGCACTCTTCCAGGCATCATGTTTGGAGGCTGGACTGCAAATTCTGGTATCTCTGGCTGCAAATACGATGTCACCCCAAGCTGTGTGGGTTGATAACCCATTGGAGCTGCTGTTAAAGGTGGCATCATTCTGGCTGTGGGATATACTCGGTTGTCAATCGCCAAAGACTGCCGCGTCGCTTCCAAGATGACCGGCAAAATTCTCCTCTCTAAGGCGTCCTCGTCACTTTGACTTGCCTCTTCAGAGCCCTGACTATTCGGTCCCTTTGCTCCTAGCCTGGGTGCTGTCCGAGCGTTGTAAGCAGCGACTGATCCATCTCCTCTCCTGGGTAAACTTAAACTTCCAGGATACAAAGTCCCGCTAGACACCACCGGTGGTGCTGAAGCGGTTGACGCCGATCCAGAAACTGGAGTCACCGTCTGCGTTCTACCTGATGTGTCTGCATTGGATTCTTTCATCCAAAAATAAATTGTACCAAAAAGCCAAAAATTTCATACGATCGAACACCCAAAAAAAATCACCAAAATCAAAAAACAAAACTATAATCAAAACCAAACTACTAAAAATCAAAACCAAAACCATAAACTTAAAATTGAGCCAAGATAATATTTGAAACTAAAATTCCAAAAACAAAAGTATTAAAAACTTTAAACTTTAACTCGAACAAAAGGTAAATTGGGAGAATAAGCGGGTAAGCTTATCCAGGTAATAATGGGTAAGGAAGAAACCTGCTTCTTCAAAACAAAACAAAACTTGATCAATGGAGGTTCACTGAGAGGCCAAGAGAGGGCAAACGTATGGGGCCTGATGCCGTAATACGTGACTCACTCTCTAAAACGCTCCTGAATACTTCCTTCGTATTCAGCCGAGTTTCAGATATCTCGTAGCTACCTAAAACTATTATGTACATACTTCAAAACCAAAAAAGAAAACTTTCAACTTTGCTGCACTGGTCTGAAGCGAAACGCCGCAACGCGGTTAAATTCAAGTATTCAATTGATAAAACATTTAACGGACTGATTTTACTCGAAAAAATTTAATTATGGATGATTAAACTAGAGTTAGTTCTTCACTTCGAGCAATTGCCCCTGACAACGTGCCAGAACAAGACTTCGCAAGTGATGAAACTAAATAAAAGTATCCAAAAAGAAGTCCACTGTTTCGCGGCCTACCCGTCGCAACGCGTCCGAGATACTAAATATTCCCAAACGGGACTTACGGGAAGCGTAAAAACACCGAAAAACTTTATACTACAAAAATACCGGATTACGAAAATTAACATCGGGCCCCACGTTGGGCGCCATTATGTAAGAGTCCACTAACACGCAGGGTTCATCGTGGGTATGGCTTCTTCAGGCTTACAGCGTAAACCTTCGGGAGTCCCCACGTTGAGTACCATTATGTCAGTGTGGCAGTGTAGTCTGCTAGTTTTGAAAATTTGACTCGCGAGTTTATGTGCTGATCGAGTGAGTATGCCTTGCGTGAGCCGGGCTTGGAACTCGCCGGACGCGGGATCTTTCACTCATCAGACACAACTACAGCCTGCCACTGAACACTAGAAAAACATACCGAGGCTTAAAGTTCATACACAAACGGATTCTTCGACATAAAAATTTAAAAAAAGGAGCCCGAAGTTGGTTTCGTAATAAAAAAAACACTCAAAGAAAAATCTAAAATAGATAAAAACACTATTAATGACCTGGAAGAGAAAAAGTTATAATAAAGAAAACTAAAATTAATATATATATATGTTTTGTTTCGTTTTATTTTGTATCGAAGAAGCGAAAGGTTGCGCAGGAATTGGTTACTTTACTTTTGAGCTGACCGATGGTAATGTCAGCTTTGACCCACCCGCTCGAAAGTCCTGCAGTTTCGCCATGACTCTGTACTTTACAGAGTCCCATTGATTACATCTTAACGTTTTAAACGATCATATTTAACACGGTAAGATTTCCAAAACGTTATAAACTGATTATATTGATTCCAATTGGAACATTATCACTAATTTCCAATTCAATACCTACAATGAAAATTCTTCTTAGAATTCAATTAAGGTACCCACAGGGCAAAGCGCTAACCCTTCTAGGGGCTTCAATATTCAAAATCACAATAACGACTTTATCCATTGGAAAATCAATGGGGCTTACAAAATATTACTTAAAGTTTTAGGGTTCTTAGGTGCGAATAACAATTAGGGTTAGTACAATCTTACTCTATCTGACTTTTAAAATGCTTTAAACTTCTTATTAATGCCATTGATTTGTCGGCCTACAAAATTTACTGATAAACAACTCTATCACTACTTCGAGATTCGAATCGCTCGCTTTCGAATCGCTTTCGCAATTCAATCTCGATTCACACCAAATAATCTTCATTCAATTTCATCGGCAAGAAATTTTACGCGACCCACTGTAAATTAGGCACATATATAGAAAAGCAACGTTCCACGACAAGTGCATTCATATTTCACTTTAAACCAAAACACTGCAATTTATATTCTCACAGATGTTAATTCCACTCAGCTCTCATCACTCTGTAATATCATCTGAGAAGCTACCAACTTATTGCCAATTCCAATTCAAATTACGCCTTTTCAAAACTTTAGAAAAAAACACTAGGAATTAGGCGGATATTTGAAATTTCATGCTAGCTTAGGCAACGTTGGGAACTTCTGATCCGGGGAGTATAACGTGTTACTCTCGAGGAGTTAAGTGGACGGTAACACAGAAACTCGAGAATTTATCAGAATAACTTCACTTTAAAAATTTAGGATGCACTTCATCGCTTCACGTTTTCAGGACTAAGGAATATTGAGGCGCTTTAACCTTCTTCACTATCTCCCTAGAAAATTCCGATCAATTAAATTTTTTCGCGTACATTCGACCGATTCGAATCACACAAGTGTAGACTGTAGGGTTCCGAACCTTTTAATAATCAAATTGGCCACTCAATTTGATGCACTTTACACGCCAGAATCACTATTCACAATTTCATCTGTTTCTTAACTTATAGGTCAATTCAGGGACAATTTATGATACTTAACACAAGACTTTATTAATCATCACGCCTTAAGGGCTTTATGTGGATGATTCCATAGGATGCGTTATTGTATTATATTGGATTTTTTCCTTCTTTTGGGAACAAGATTTTAATACTCCCAAATTTCTCTTACGATGCTTTCAGATATTCAATCAATGTTCATATTAGATTTAGATTTTATGGCAAATATTTACTTTCAAAATTAATGGCAAACTATGTCCATCGTAAGGGTATTTGGCTTTGTTTTGGTCATTATTGTTTCATATTTAGTAATGGTCACTTTTATGAATGGCTAATTTAAGGGCATGACCACTAACACCTTTTGGTTCTTATTTCTTATATTTTGGCCAATGGTTTGATGGATTTATATGTGAACCATTGCCGGTTGTTCAGATCTTTTTGATTTCAATGGAAGTAACTGATTTGTGGCGCTTTTGGGCCGTTAAGCCATCAGTACTTTCGTGGGTTCGTCGAATTACTGAAGACAACGATGTTGTTTCCAACTGGGGTTCTAATTTTTGTGCATTTTGGCCTCCTTGTCGAGGCTCAAGTCTTCTTTTCAGTGGCCTAGGCCAAATTCGTTGCGGCTCTCAGACCAAAAAGGTTGACTTACCCCTTTTCTTTCTGGTTGCTATTGTGGTGGTGGTCTTTTTTCTTTGGTTTTTACCTAGGTTGGGTGATGGGTGGTTAACTCAAATTATGTTCTCTAAAGGTGCTAGGCTCCTATTAAGCTAGGTTCCTATTGACGCTTAGCTAGTTCTATTGTCGGTGCTTTAAGATGGGTGGCTAAGCGTGGATTTCTGCTGCTGATGGCGCTATGGCCTGTCGAAAAGTTGCCGAGATGACGCTGCGGCTGTCCGGAACAAATTTAGTTCGGTGCTGGTGTGGTGCTGTGTGTCGTAGCGGCTGACAATGGGCTGCGTTTCTTTTCTCCTGGCTCTATTGAATTGTTACTGCGACCCCTTAATAAGGAATCAAATGGTTACACACTGGCCAATCCAAAGTGAACGCAATTTACTTAGCCGCGGGGGATTTTCGGTTCTGCCGGAACGAAATTTTTCTCATGCCTTGAACAATGACATTAGGGTGCTTACTCTTGACTGGTACCACTACCAAGTATTTTATCAAGTCGCATATTACGGTTATTGCATATTCGTTGCACTTTTATGTCTTCGGAAACGGCCCAAATGTATCAATTAAAACAGTGTCAAAGGCATGTCTTGGTGTCGGTGTCAATATTAAGTTCTCTCTAGTCTTTCTGACAGTCATGTTCTTTTTGCAGTGTGTTACGTGCCCCTAAAATGGCACTGAGGCGGTTCCGCGGCTAGCTCCCGCGGTCTAGGGTTCAGGTTCCAACCCACGCCTCAGCCCATAGACAAGCACCAATCATGAAGTTACTCACAACAAAAAATAAACACTTACATAAAACGGCAACACACTCAAGAGGGAGAAACGATGGAATTTTCTCCACATGGCCCTCCCAACCATGACCATAGTTTCTTCCTTAAACGATTTTTCTATGGCCCCGCAAACACACACAAACACTACACTTACCACGCCATATTAGCCCGCCCTTTTAACACAAAAAACTAACCAGACATATTTAAATTTTTCTTACCCTAATTTACATATTTTATTGGCTCTATCTTAACTAACACAAGACTTATTCTATCAGCGAAACTTATCCTATTTGCAAAACTTAAACTATTACACAGAACACCAAACAAGAAGAAACTTTAGGACCTACCAAAGTATTTTTTTTAAGAGTTTGACTCCTTTTCGAGTCTGCAAACACAAGCAAAAAAAAGAAAAATTATACACTTAAATTTTCCTACCTAAATGAGCTCTTTTAGATAGAATTTTAAAGGACCACTTTGTCCACGCAAAAAAAAAATTGACGTTACTCTACTTATACACTCTTTTCAAAACTTTGCACTAAATCCTATCACAAAATCGATAAAAAGACACTAAATTTAAATTAACAAGAAAACGTAGAAAACAAAAAAATAATAATAAACAAAAATATGAAAGAAATGTTAAAAGAAACTTAAATCTACTTAGAACTACTAAAAAAACTTTTCTCTTCTCTTTAGGCACCATTGAACCGGATGCGTTTCATCGGAAGGGATTTTTGTCGGATGCCAGCTCGCAGTCAAATGCCGGAGTAGAATTGGCACTGGTACCAATTGCCTGGCAACTTCTTTATAGCGTCAGAAAGGTAAAATTATTCAAACGCCCCTTATACTGCCAAATAACGACAAGAAAAATTGATAATTTTCGTTTCTTTTCTATTCCCAGATTTACTTTCTTTTGCGGCTGGAGGTTGGTGGACGGTTTGGGTTTTGCACGTAGCTCTTCGCAAAGGTATAAATTCACTTTAAACCCTCCAACATAAACGACTGACTAACTAACTTTTATTTCGGTTAGATAAGTTCCTGTACACTGGATATGGTATCGATTATAATACGATCCTTTAAAATTTGGCAATTTGCGTCGTCGGACTGGCTTAAAGGTTGAAAGGGGCGTTTGAAATTATAACTACTATGGTTACCTGTGTGTCCGGTAAGTTTGTGTGTATTTATTTCGAACTTTTGCATAGGTTTCCGAGACGATCTTTTATATTCCTTGGCCTCTGGCTTTGGTTACCTCTTACGGCCGCTAACAAGATGGAGTTTGTCACTATTGCCTGTCAGCACCTTCGCACCACAATATTTACTTGTCCACTGGCTTGCTAATGCTTAATTTAAAAATAAATCGTTTACCCTTTTTTAGCTTTAGAAATTATTTACAAGGTAATTATTAAATGATTTACCTTTCTCTACACAGTTCGCTAACTTAATAAACACACACAACACCAACACTTTTGAACTTTTTTACTCTTGAGAACTTTCACTCGAACTCACAGTAAGTACGGCTTCCGCTTGAATTTGAAATTTTACTTGAATGACGAAACTCATTGCAAGTTCTTCCTTATATACCCCCTCATTCGCCGCTCACTGAGAATACATTTTTACCGCCTTCCAATTATTTTCCACTGTCCTTCATTTTGCTTACAAAATCTCAAACATTTTGAAAAGCGCAAATTATGAGTGCCAAAATATTTTACCCGCCCACTGTGTTTATTAATGAATTCTGCCATCTCAAATTTCAACTCTGGTATCACTGATATATAACCATCGATCTGGCAGCATTCATCAACTCACTACTATTCTATTACAATTTGCGTATACCTCATTTATATCTTCGCCACCGGACAGACACACACAGGTTCCCCTTTGGTTATCCGTAAGAACCCGATTTTATGGGAAAATACGGAAATACAAAGGGGACTAAAGGAACAAATGGAGAGGACCACAAAGGAGCGGAGGACTTGCCAGGTAAACCCCAGCAGAAGGAGTGTTCCGCTGCAAAATCATGCCGGCAACACATGGTAAGTTAAGAGGGTAGTCCGCGAGGGCCAACCTTGTGTTCCATGGGGGGGCCCACATATTAACCTTAGGGCTCCTAATCCAAAAAAAAAAATTACTAATTACTAAAATTACTAAATACTAACAATAAAACATAACCGAAATACGCTGAAATTTCAGCTTTTAGCAAAACGGGATACAAATTTGTACAAATTCCCACATGCTAGTGTTCGGTTCATAGAATAATACATACATAGAAACTTTTATTCGCTCAATAAGTTAAACGTCATAGGTACGATGGAAAGTCAACATTGGATGGTGGAAAATATGGGTTCAATAATACCCTACAGTGGCGATAGTATATAACGATCAACAAAAGAACAACAACCAAATTTCATGTTTTTGGTGGCAAACTAGTTTTGTTAAATACAATACCGATGTATACCAACGACAAAAGTCACCAAAACAAAAGTCCACAATACATTTAAATTTTTCAGTTCCACACCAAAGCGACAGCAGAAGTGAAGTGAACATGTTTTTTTTTTTAAATTTAATTGCTCTCGTTTCCACGAACCAACTATGAAGAGTGTGAAATGAAACGTCAGATGAGAGAATACGTTTATCTATGTATGTATCATTCTATGGTTTATTTACTCCAAAAAGCAAGTAATGAGAGAGAACATTTTGACAGTTCAACGATATAGAACTTATAAGTTTTCTTTTCTTTCTTCTTTTTTCTACTGGAGAAATTTCCGCCAGTAAGAATTTGCAAGCAATAACATATGTTTTCAAACATGTTTTATATAAACAAACTAAATTACGAAATATAAAAAAACGGTCTTACAATAAATCATTGGAATTTTATGTTTTTATGCAGAAAACATATGGTATTGCTCTGTAGTGACTTTTTCACCTTTTATTAAAAGTCATTTTGGAAGTTTTTTACTAATCTTTTCTCCGCATTTTCAGATCCATATTAGGCACCCCAGCCGCAACAAAACTCCGTATCTTTACAGTTGGCGCAGAAAGAGGGCGGGTTGTTATGCTCGGCCCCTGTAAAAGGTTAACCACGTGGGGAACTCCCACGCCCTGTAAGGTCTCAAGCCGGGCTTTGAACAGGTAAGTCCATCGATTAGGAAAATAAAGGGTTGCCACTGAAAATCTCGCTACACCTCGGGGGCGTTCAGCTGCCAAGCGGCTCAACTCCACTTTCCACACTCTCCAAAGAATAATAATATTGAATAAATAATCGTTTCCCCACCATCGCTTCATAATCATATGCACGTCTTTTTCTTTTTTTCTTTGTATATTGATTTTATTAATATCTTTTAAATTCTACGTTACAAAAGAAAACTAAAATCTAAGTTTTAAAAACTAATACTTATTATCTAAATTTTGCAAAAATTTTATAGATCTCTAATAATCGGTCATGCGGATTCGCCCGCCGTGCCGAGGTTTTCCTCCAGCACATATTCAAAAAGACTTACACTAAAACAAAAGTCATATAAAAACGATAAGCAAAAACTATGACTACTAAACACATATGCACGTCAAATTGCCTCTAAAGTTCGGGAACTTTCATCACAATGGGTAAACTTGCTGTAAGATTCGGTATCCGGTAGTCGACCTTTGTGCCAGTGGCCTAATGGTTTCTAGTACGCTATGGCATAGCTCCGACATGCTACTATAATGAACCACCACATATGGTTGCAAAGAGTCAAGGCTGCAAATGCAGCTGGCCGGAATACGTTAGCTTCTAGTATACCCAAGTTAATTGATGACTTTATCCCTAGTGATGTACATCGATCTATGTTAGACATCGGGGAATTCCATACTTTTACGATTGCTCTCTCACCCAATTCGAATATATTGCACTTTTGGACAAGATGTTTTAAGTCCACTGTATTCCCGAAGTTTTCCATTCGATTTCCTAAACGGAGAAGAAAATAATGATGACTTAATTTATATTGCACCTGGGTTTATCACATATATATGTAATTAACTCATATTGCACTTGGTCTTTGTTGTCCTATATTTTGATGTCCTTTGAGTGGAAATTTCCGATGCGTCTGCCCTGAAGATCTTGAATCTCATACATATTGTTCCCAATAGGTTTTACAATTCTGCATTTTATGTACTTCCGGCAGAATTTGGCATTAATATTGTTCTTGAAATCGCTCAGAGCCTGGTTTTTCCTATACACCTCTTGTCCCGGTTTGAATCTTGTCATGCGTGCCCTCTCGTTATACCTTTTCGCGCTACCCTCGTATGCATTATGAATGTTTTCTTTTATCTTTTCTCGGATGAGTTTAAGGCGATCTTCATTCGGGAGATTTTCTACCTGGTGATCAACTAAGGATTTCAATTTTCTGGCTAGTCTATAATCCGCTCCGCTTAAAAACATATTATACCCAAACAGGGCGAAGAACGGCGTTATCCCAGTTGCCGAGTGAACCGACGTTCTTAAGGCACATTCTATTTCGGAGAGATAGAGATCCCAATCTCGGTGATCGCTTTCCAGGTACGCCCTAATGGCGGCTAATACGGATTGATTTACCCTTTCCGACGCGTTAGATTGCGGTGAATAGAAAGCTGTTTTCATGTGAGTGATCTGGTACGTCTCTATCATGTCTTTGAAATCTTTTGATACAAATTGTTGACCATTATCACTGTGAATTATTTCTGGTACACCGAATTTATGAAAAATTTCGTGTACTAGGAAGTGTATGACATTTTTCGAGGTTGCTTCTTTCATTGCCTTAAGGAATATAAACTTGGAAAAATGATCGCTCACGATGAATATATAGGCATTGCCACTTTTTGAACGGGGATACTTGCCCAAGAAGTCTATATAAAGTTTTTGAAAAGGCCTATCAGTTACCACTTCATCACCTATAGCTGGTCTCAGATGCTGGTTAGAAGGCTTCGTCTCCTTACAAATTCGGCAATCAGTTTCATATTGTCGAATCTGGCTTACCATTTTCGGCCAATAAAATTTTTCCCTTATCCTGTTTAACGTCTTTAGGATACCTCCATGGGCTGTTATTGGAGAATCGTGGGCACCCTGAATTATGGTGTGCGTAATCTCCTCTGGCACCCATAACTTCCATTGAAACTCTTCCATTTCGAAATTCTTGGGTAGCGTCTTTTTGTATATTTTGCCATCTATAATTTTCAAGTCTGGTAACTTCTCTCTATTATTCTCTATGTCCTTAATAATTGCAAGATACTCATCACTATCGAATGCAGTGGTTTCGAAGTCTAACAGGGAATCTTCTCTTATCTCTTCAACTGGGATGTCTTCGGCCATTCTCGATAGCATATCTGCCACCACGTTTTCCGAACCCTTTCTGTGCTCGATAGTGAAGTCGAAAGCTTGGAGTTGAAGCGACCACCTTGCTAACCGTCCACTGAGGTCTTTGAGCGACATTAGCCACTTCAGACTGGCGTGATCGGTAATCACTGTGAAGTTCATCATTTCTACATATGGCCTAAAGCGTTTGACTGCAAGGACGGCAGCAAGGCACTCCTTTTCGGTTACCGAGTAGTTCTTCTGACATGAGTTTAGCTTCTGCGAGTAAAAAGCTACTGGGTTTTCCTCACCGTCACTGTTCCTTTGGAACAGGACTGCTCCAACTCCAAACTCCGATGCATCACATTGTATAAAAAATTTTCTCGAAAAGTCAGGGTGGCGCAGTACGGGTGCAGTGGTAAGCGCGTGTTTTAGTTCGCTGAACGCACAAGTGGACTCATCTGTCATAGAAAACTTTTTTCCCTTCTTAAGGGTGTCTGTTAAAGGAGCTGAAATGGAGGCAAAATCTCTAATGAATCGGCGATACCATCCAGCAGTTCCCAAAAAGCTTCGAACTTCTCTGGTGGTCTTAGGAAGTCGTATTCGCTGGATGGCAGACACCTTTTCTGGATCAGTTTTCAACATACCGCCTCCGATAATAAAACCTAAATACCTAAGCTACTTGAAACAAAACATGGACTTTTTGAGACTGATTGTCAAATTAGCATTCGATAGGCACTCTGCTACCTGTTCCAGAATATGGATGTGAGTATCGAAGTCGTCCGCAATAATCAATAAGTCATCAAGATACACGAAAACGTTGGATTTAAAACGACCAGGAATGACTTTATCCATCAATCGGCATAATCGCTGAGCCGCATTGCATAGACCGAAGGGCATTACTCTGAATTGATAAAGAGGACGCCCTGGAACTGTGAATGCAGTATACGGTTTCGCATCCTCTTACAGTTCAATTTGCCAAAATGCATACTTCAGATCTACGCTACTAATATAGTAAGTCTGGTCAATCCGGCTCAGGATACCGTCGATGTTCTGTAGGGGATACGCGTCTTTTATGGTGAGAGCATTCAGCTTTCTAGCATCAAGACAAAATCGATTCTTCCCTGGTTTTCTCACAACTGTGGTGCGATGGCTCCATGGACTATCACTTTCTTCGATCACATTCAAAGACAACATAATGTCAATTTCTTTGTATACTATCTCCTGAACGGCGGGTGATAGCGGGTAATGTTTATCCTTAACAGGTACGGCATTATCAATTAATTTAATACTATGTTTTTCCATCATTGTGCAACCTAATCCTTTTTCCTCAAATGTGGCAAACTTCTGTATAACTCTATTGAGTTTATCTCTCTGATCTTTCTCTAGATCGTGCATATGCATCTTATGGCATTCCACATTTTCCCCAGTTGCCCCAATTACGTCGTCTCTAATTTCCGATACTTCAAAAATTTCTGGTGCTAGTTTAAAGGCCTGCCAAAAATCTACTCCGAGATACATGGGTTGGTCTAAGTCTGGACATAAAAAAAATGTGATTGGCATGATTGCGTCTTTATAAGAAACATTTAGGATCGCTTTCCCTAGGATTCGGTGTGGTTGACCAGATGCGGTACGCACGTTTGTATAGAATGTGTGAATATTGGCATTAATATCTTCTAACATCTCTCTACATCCCCTACCCAACAAGGATACTGATGCACCAGAATCTAGGAGGCCCTCATATGGAATTCCATTGATCTCTATTTTGGCGTAAGGTCGAGGATCAGAGCGTCTGCAAACCCTTAGGACGGATTCACATATCTGGCTCATTATTTGTTTTCTTTTTGTCCTCTTCATTCTTACTTTCGCAATTCTCCTAGAGATCTTTTTTTGTGGTGACGGGTGTAGGGGTACACCTTCTGAAATTTCAATATCCTCCTGTTCGGGGTCATTGTCGAAAATGCGTTCACGTATTTTTGCGTAGTTTTTTTCCCTGACTTCGAGCGGCAAGTAGTGCCGAATTTGAGTATAGCTGGGTTTCTGAGAATATAGTGTGCGATTATCTAATTGCCGGGATTTGCTGGCGAACGTGATTCCCCCGTCCGAATCACATTCCGTTTCACGTTTCCCGGATTACATTTAGGGCACTTTGGTGTTATGACTTTTGGACGACCACATTTGTAACAGAATAAAGCCCTCTCAGTGGATGGGCATTCCATAAAAACATGGCCTGCGCCCTGGCAGTTCCAGCACACGATAGTGCCTATGGCTGATATCAACCCATCTGGTTCACAATCTTCCCCTTCGGGTTCTAGATCAACTACGGCCTCGTTTACTTGACGATATGGGCGTGAGACTGGAGGAGCGGCTGCCCTAACCTCTTTTCTCGGGAAGTTCCTCTCTGCTTCGTTACACGCTATCCTCAATTGTTCGACTGAAGATACGCTCATCGGGTAAACAATGCGCCCTATACTTTCTCTTAGATTTCTCTTAGCGATTTTTATCATATCAAATTCAGCCACTGGTTGGCCTAATCTGGATCTGAGCAAATTCAGGTGATGAAAATATGAATCAATAGTTTCTCCTGGCATCTGCCGTCTTTCTACTAGGTCATGCATTATGTCGAAGTTTGACAGCGGCATTTGGTACTGACTCAGTAGGGCAAAGCGAACTGCAGCCCAATCTGGAAACCTATTAGTTGTCAGATAGAGCCAGTACCACTGATCTGCATTACCAGCAAGGAGAACACGAAAATCTCTAATTACTTCAGACCATGGTATTCTGTACACCACTTGTAGATGCTCCAATCGAAAGATAAAATCTTCCACTGACAGATTTTTAGGATTGCCGTCCAATTTTAATCCAAATTTATCTATTCTTATCTTTTCAGATTCTTGGAGATGCGAGGGTTGTCGAGACTGATTTGCCACTGGCGGCTGATTGTCTACAAGATTGGAATTTGGTGGTTGATTCGCTACGAGAGGTGGAAGAACATCAAATGTAGGTAATCTCGGAGGCGGATTTGCGCTTGGAACACAATTATACGTGGGTGGCGGCGTTATCGAGGGTTCATGAATTACAGGTAGGTTCAGATTGCCTGTAGCACTGATTGTGAGTGATCTAATAGCATTGGATAGGTCACTTATATCATGTCGAATCGCCGCTAAATCATGATTCATTTTCCTTTGGAGTCCTTTAAAGGACCCTTCTATCGAATTACCCATGTCAGCTACGCTTTTAGCGACAAAAGTTTTAACCGCCTGATCAATGTGCTCAGACGGTTTAGTTGGTTGTTTTGGAATAGCTCCCTGACTACTATTTGGGACGTTTATAGTGTCGGACATATCTACCATCCCTGGCTCCAAACACCTCTGAGCATTCGCCATTTTCTTACCTTCGTTGCTTCTTTGGTATTTTTCGTGGACGTACGGAGTTGATCTATTCAGGGCAAACTCTCTATTCCTTGCCCTCTTTCTAATTTTCTTTCTTTTCTCGCTGTTCATCAACCCTTGAAATAATATCGATACCCAAGGTACTAATCGCTACCGATCGAATATATATTTTTAAAAAAAAATTTATGAGTCCAATTGGTTAAACAAAACACAATTACTTCCGACCAATTTCAAATCATACACCAAAAAAAATAAATATATAAAAAGGGCCAAATAAAACAAAACTTAAATATAAAAATGATACTGAAAACATAAATACTCTAACGTCAAAAAAACACAAGTTCCCAAAACTTTACTACTAAAACAAAAACCACAAATATTCATATTAAAGGGCAGCTGTATGCGACATGGAGGAATGTGTGTGTTCGTTTCAAATAAAAATCATGTACCATTTTCCTGACAAAATGGTCTCTATGGTGTGTTGCTAATCACAATTACATACAAAAGATCTCTGGCGAATCTGGGTGATCCGATACGTTCCCGTACATTATACTAAAATTCATCTTCGAACTCATACAGATTACAGGAACGTCAGAGCGATTCACTACGATACAACAGACCTCTACATGTTACTTTGAGCGGCTATCGCAGTGAGTCTACTCTGTCAGAATCTACCAAAAATTCAAACAAATAACAAAACTGAAACTAATCACTGACAAAAAAAAACAAAGGGAAACAGCCAATACAAAAGGTTTCTTCCCGATGCGAAGTACCTTGATATTGCCCTGTCCCTTATCTTGTGTTGGACGAATATTATAAAGTTAGATCACACCGAACCAGACGATCACAATACAAATCAGCGTCCAAGTCTGGTTTGTTAGTGATAGCGGCATGAGATGTGATCTTTCCTTACAACAACCGATGGGCTATTACACGAATTATCGGGATTATGGACGGTGTACATAGGTCTCAATATACACCAACGACAGAAAAACATGTAAATTACTTGACACATACAGATCTTGACATTCGTTTGGGCGCCATATTGTTACGTGCCCCTTAAAATGGCACTGAGGCGGTTCCGCGGCTAGCTCCCGCGCTCTAGGGTTCAGGTTCCAACCCACGCTTCAGCCCAGAGACAAGCACCAATCATGAAGTTACTCACAACAAAAAATAAACACTTACATAAAACGGCAACACACTCAAGAGGGAGAAACGATGGAATTTTCTCCACATGGCCCTCCCAACCATGACCATAGTTTCTTCCTTAAACGATTTTTCTATGGCCCCGCAAACACACACAAACACTACACTTACCACGCCATATTAGCCCGCCCTTTTAATACAAAAAACTAACCAGACATATTTAAATTTTTCTTACCCTAATTTACATATTTTACTGGCTCTATCTTAACTAACATAAGACTTATTCTATCAGCGAAACTTATCCTATTTGCAAAACTTAAACTATTACACAGAACACCAAACAAGAAGAAACTTTAGGACCTACCAAAGTATTTTTTTTAAGAGTTTGACTCCTTTTCGAGTCTGCAAACACAAGCAAAAAAAAAAATTGACGTTACTCTACTTATACACTCTTTTCAAAACTTTGCACTAAATCCTATCACAAAATCGATAAAAAGACACTAAATTTAAATTAACAAGAAAACGTAGAAAACAAAAAAAAATAATAAACAAAAATATGAAAGAAATGTTAAAAGAAACTTAAATCTACTTAGAACTACTAAAAAAAACTTCTCTCTTCTCTTTAGGCACCATTGAACCGGATGCGTTTCATCGGAAGGGATTTTTGTCGGATGCCAGCTCGCAGTCAAATGCCGGAGTAGAATTGGCACTGGTACCAATTGCCTGGCAACTTCTTTATAGCGTCAGAAAGGTAAAATTATTCAAACGCCCCTTATACTGCCAAATAACGACAAGAAAAATTGATAATTTTCGTTTCTTTTCTATTCCCAGATTTACTTTCTTTTGCGGCTGGAGGTTGGTGGACGGTTTGGGTTTTGTACGTAGCTCTTCGCAAAGGTATAAATTCACTTTAAACCCTCCAACATAAACGACTGACTAACTAACTTTTATTTCGGTTAGATAAGTTCCTGTACACTGGATATGGTATCGATTATAATACGATCCTTTAAAATTTGGCAATTTGCGTCGTCGGACTGGCTTAAAGGTTGAAAGGGGCGTTTGAAATTATAACTACTATGGTTACCTGTGTGTCCGGTAAGTTTGTGTGTATTTATTTCGAACTTTTGCATAGGTTTCCGAGACGATCTTTTATATTCCTTGGCCTCTGGCTTTGGTTACCTCTTACGGCCGCTAACAAGATGGAGTTTGTCACTATTGCCTGTCAGCACCTTCGCACCACAATATTTACTTGTCCACTGGCTTGCTAATGCTTAATTTAAAAATAAATCGTTTACCCTTTTTTAGCTTTAGAAATTATTTACAAGGTAATTATTAAATGATTTACCTTTCTCTACACAGTTCGCTAACTTAATAAACACACACAACACCAACACTTTTGAACTTTTTTACTCTTGAGAACTTTCACTCGAACACACAGTAAGTACGGCTTCCGCTTGAATTTGAAATTTTACTTGAATGACGAAACTCATTGCAAGTTCTTCCTTATATACCCCCTCATTCGCCGCTCACTGAGAATACATTTTTACCGCCTTCCAATTATTTTCCACTGTCCTTCATTTTGCTTACAAAATCTCAAACATTTTGAAAAGCGCAAATTATGAGTGCCAAAATATTTTACCCGCCCACTGTGTTTATGAATGAATTCTGCCATCTCAAATTTCAACTCTGGTATCACTGATATATAACCATCGATCTGGCAGCATTCATCAACTCACTACTATTCTATTACAATTTGCGTATACCTCATTTATATCTTCGCCACCGGACAGACACACACAGGTTCCCCTTTGGTTATCCGTAAGAACCCGATTTTATGGGAAAATACGGAAATACAAAGGGGACTAAAGGAACAAATGGAGAGGACCACAAAGGAGCGGAGGACTTGCCAGGTAAACCCCAGCAGAAGGAGTGTTCCGCTGCAAAATCATGCCGGCAACACATGGTAAGTTAAGAGGGTAGTCCGCGAGGGCCAACCTTGTGTTCCATGGGGGGGCCCACATATTAACCTTAGGGCTCCTAATCCAAAAAAAAAAATTACTAATTACTAAAATTACTAAATACTAACAATAAAACATAACCGAAATACGCTGAAATTTCAGCTTTTAGCAAAACGGGATACAAATTTGTACAAATTCCCACATGCTAGTGTTCGGTTCATAGAATAATACATACATAGAAACTTTTATTCGCTCAATAAGTTAAACGTCATAGGTACGATGGAAAGTCAACATTAGATGGTGGAAAATATGGGTTCAATAATACCCTACAGTGGCGATAGTATATAACGATCAACAAAAGAACAACAACCAAATTTCATGTTTTTGGTGGCAAACTAGTTTTGTTAAATACAATACCGATGTATACCAACGACAAAAGTCACCAAAACAAAAGTCCACAATACATTTAAATTTTTCAGTTCCACACCAAAGCGACAGCAGAAGTGAAGTGAACATGTTTTTTTTTTTTAAATTTAATTGCTCTCGTTTCCACGAACCAACTATGAAGAGTGTGAAATGAAACGTCAGATGAGAGAATACGTTTATCTATGTATGTATCATTCTATGGTTTATTTACTCCAAAAAGCAAGTAATGAGAGAGAACATTTTGACAGTTCAACGATATAGAACTTATAAGTTTTCTTTTCTTTCTTCTTTTTTCTACTGGAGAAATTTCCGCCAGTAAGAATTTGCAAGCAATAACATATGTTTTCAAACATGTTTTATATAAACAAACTAAATTACGAAATATAAAAAAACGGTCTTACAATAAATCATTGGAATTTTATGTTTTTATGCAGAAAACATATGGTATTGCTCTGTAGTGACTTTTTCACCTTTTATTAAAAGTCATTTTGGAAGTTTTTTACTAATCTTTTCTCCGCATTTTCAGATCCATATTAGGCACCCCAGCCGCAACAAAACTCCGTATCTTTACAGTTGGCGCAGAAAGAGGGCGGGTTGTTATGCTCGGCCCCTGTAAAAGGTTAACCACGTGGGGAACTCCCACGCCCTGTAAGGTCTCAAGCCGGGCTTTGAACAGGTAAGTCCATCGATTAGGAAAATAAAGGGTTGCCACTGAAAATCTCGCTACACCTCGGGGGCGTTCAGCTGCCAAGCGGCTCAACTCCACTTTCCACACTCTCCAAAGAATAATAATATTGAATAAATAATCGTTTCCCCACCATCGCTTCATAATCATATGCACGTCAAATTGCCTCTAAAGTTCGGGAACTTTCATCACAATGGGTAAACTTGCTGTAAGATTCGGTATCCGGTAGTCGACCTTTGTGCCAGTGGCCTAATGGTTTCTAGTACGCTATCGCATAGCTCCGACATGCTACTATAATGAACCACCACATATGGTTGCAAAGAGTCAAGGCTGTAAATGCAGCTGGCCGGAATACGTTAGCTTCTAGTATACCCAAGTTAAGTGATGACTTTATCCCTAGTGATGTACATCGATCTATGTTAGACATCGGGGAATTCCATACTTTTACGATTGCTCTCTCACCCAATTCGAATATATTGCACTTTTGGACAAGATGTTTTAAGTCCACTGTATTCCCGAAGTTTTCCATTCGATTTCCTAAACGGAGAAGAAAATAATGATGACTTAATTTATATTGCACCTGGGTTTATCACATATATATGTAATTAACTCATATTGCACTTGGTCTTTGTTGTCCTATATTTTGATGTCCTTTGAGTGGAAATTTCCGATGCGTCTGCCCTGAAGATCTTGAATCTCATACATATTGTTCCCAATAGGTTTTACAATTCTGCATTTTATGTACTTCCGGCAGAATTTGGCATTAATATTGTTCTTGAAATCGCTCAGAGCCTGGTTTTTCCTATACACCTCTTGTCCCGGTTTGAATCTTGTCATGCGTGCCCTCTCGTTATACCTTTTCGCGCTACCCTCGTATGCATTATGAATGTTTTCTTTTATCTTTTCTCGGATGAGTTTAAGGCGATCTTCATTCGGGAGATTTTCTACCTGGTGATCAACTAAGGATTTCAATTTTCTGGCTAGTCTATAATCCGCTCCGCTTAAAAACATATTATACCCAAACAGGGCGAAGAACGGCGTTATCCCAGTTGCCGAGTGAACCGACGTTCTTAAGGCACATTCTATTTCGGAGAGATAGAGATCCCAATCTCGGTGATCGCTTTCCAGGTACGCCCTAATGGCGGCTAATACGGATTGATTTACCCTTTCCGACGCGTTAGATTGCGGTGAATAGAAAGCTGTTTTCATGTGAGTGATCTGGTACGTCTCTATCATGTCTTTGAAATCTTTTGATACAAATTGTTGACCATTATCACTGTGAATTATTTCTGGTACACCGAATTTATGAAAAATTTCGTGTACTAGGAAGTGTATGACATTTTTCGAGGTTGCTTCTTTCATTGCCTTAAGGAATATAAACTTGGAAAAATGATCGCTCACGATGAATATATAGGCATTGCCACTTTTTGAACGGGGATACTTGCCCAAGAAGTCTATATAAAGTTTTTGAAAAGGCCTATCAGTTACCACTTCATCACCTATAGCTGGTCTCAGATGCTGGTTAGAAGGCTTCGTCTCCTTACAAATTCGGCAATCAGTTACATATTGTCGAATCTGGCTTACCATTTTCGGCCAATAAAATTTTTCCCTTATCCTGTTTAACGTCTTTAGGATACCTCCATGGGCTGTTATTGGAGAATCGTGGGCACCCTGAATTATGGTGTGCGTAATCTCCTCTGGCACCCATAACTTCCATTGAAACTCTTCCATTTCGAAATTCTTGGGTAGCGTCTTTTTGTATATTTTGCCATCTATAATTTTCAAGTCTGGTAACTTCTCTCTATTATTCTCTATGTCCTTAATAATTGCAAGATACTCATCACTATCGAATGCAGTGGTTTCGAAGTCTAACAGGGAATTTTCTCTTATCTCTTCAACTGGGATGTCTTCGGCCATTCTCGATAGCATATCTGCCACCACGTTTTCCGAACCCTTTCTGTGCTCGATAGTGAAGTCGAAAGCTTGGAGTTGAAGCGACCACCTTGCTAACCGTCCACTGAGGTCTTTGAGCGACATTAGCCACTTCAGACTGGCGTGATCGGTAATCACTGTGAAGTTCATCATTTCTACATATGGCCTAAAGCGTTTGACTGCAAGGACGGCAGCAAGGCACTCCTTTTCGGTTACCGAGTAGTTCTTCTGACATGAGTTTAGCTTCTGCGAGTAAAAAGCTACTGGGTTTTCCTCACCGTCACTGTTCCTTTGGAACAGGACTGCTCCAACTCCAAACTCCGATGCATCACATTGTATAAAAAATTTTCTCGAAAAGTCAGGGTGGCGCAGTACGGGTGCAGTGGTAAGCGCGTGTTTTAGTTCGCTGAACGCACAAGTGGACTCATCTGTCATAGAAAACTTTTTTCCCTTCTTAAGGGTGTCTGTTAAAGGAGCTGAAATGGAGGCAAAATCTCTAATGAATCGGCGATACCATCCAGCAGTTCCCAAAAAGCTTCGAACTTCTCTGGTGGTCTTAGGAAGTCGTATTCGCTGGATGGCAGACACCTTTTCTGGATCAGTTTTCAACATACCGCCTCCGATAATAAAACCTAAATACCTAAGCTACTTGAAACAAAACATGGACTTTTTGAGACTGATTGTCAAATTAGCATTCGATAGGCACTCTGCTACCTGTTCCAGAATATGGATGTGAGTATCGAAGTCGTCCGCAATAATCAATAAGTCATCAAGATACACGAAAACGTTGGATTTAAGACGACCAGGAATGACTTTATCCATCAATCGGCATAATCGCTGAGCCGCATTGCATAGACCGAAGGGCATTACTCTGAATTGATAAAGAGGACGCCCTGGAACTGTGAATGCAGTATACGGTTTCGCATCCTCTTCCAGTTCAATTTGCCAAAATGCATACTTCAGATCTACGCTACTAATATAGTAAGTCTGGTCAATCCGGCTCAGGATACCGTCGATGTTCTGTAGGGGATACGCGTCTTTTATGGTGAGAGCATTCAGCTTTCTAGCATCAAGACAAAATCGATTCTTCCCTGGTTTTCTCACAACTGTGGTGCGATGGCTCCATGGACTATCACTTTCTTCGATCACATTCAAAGACAACATAATGTCAATTTCTTTGTATACTATCTCCTGAACGGCGGGTGATAGCGGGTAATGTTTATCCTTAACAGGTACGGCATTATCAATTAATTTAATACTATGTTTTTCCATCATTGTGCAACCTAATCCTTTTTCCTCAAATGTGGCAAACTTCTGTATAACTCTATTGAGTTTATCTCTCTGATCTTTCTCTAGATCGTGCATATGCATCTTATGGCATTCCACATTTTCCCCAGTTGCCCCAATTACGTCGTCTCTAATTTCCGATACTTCAAAAATTTCTGGTGCTAGTTTAAAGGCCTGCCAAAAATCTACTCCGAGATACATGGGTTGGTCTAAGTCTGGACATAAAAAAAATGTGATTGGCATGATTGCGTCTTTATAAGAAACATTTAGGATCGCTTTCCCTAGGATTCGGTGTGGTTGACCAGATGCGGTACGCACGTTTGTATAGAATGTGTGAATATTGGCATTAATATCTTCTAACATCTCTCTACATCCCCTACCCAACAAGGATACTGATGCACCAGAATCTAGGAGGCCCTCATATGGAATTCCATTGATCTCTATTTTGGCGTAAGGTCGAGGATCAGAGCGTCTGCAAACCCTTAGGACGGATTCACATATCTGGCTCATTATTTGTTTTCTTTTTGTCCTCTTCATTCTTACTTTCGCAATTCTCCTAGAGATCTTTTTTTGTGGTGACGGGTGTAGGGGTACACCTTCTGAAATTTCAATATCCTCCTGTTCGGGGTCATTGTCGAAAATGCGTTCACGTATTTTTGCGTAGTTTTTTTCCCTGACTTCGAGCGGCAAGTAGTGCCGAATTTGAGTATAGCTGGGTTTCTGAGAATATAGTGTGCGATTATCTAATTGCCGGGATTTGCTGGCGAACGTGATTCCCCCGTCCGAATCACATTCCGTTTCACGTTTCCCGGATTACATTTAGGGCACTTTGGTGTTATGACTTTTGGACGACCACATTTGTAACAGAATAAAGCCCTCTCAGTGGATGGGCATTCCATAAAAACATGGCCTGCGCCCTGGCAGTTCCAGCACACGATAGTGCCTATGGCTGATATCAACCCATCTGGTTCACAATCTTCCCCTTCGGGTTCTAGATCAACTACGGCCTCGTTTACTTGACGATATGGGCGTGAGACTGGAGGAGCGGCTGCCCTAACCTCTTTTCTCGGGAAGTTCCTCTCTGCTTCGTTACACGCTATCCTCAATTGTTCGACTGAAGATACGCTCATCGGGTAAACAATGCGCCCTATACTTTCTCTTAGATTTCTCTTAGCGATTTTTATCATATCAAATTCAGCCACTGGTTGGCCTAATCTGGATCTGAGCAAATTCAGGTGATGAAAATATGAATCAATAGTTTCTCCTGGCATCTGCCGTCTTTCTACTAGGTCATGCATTATGTCGAAGTTTGACAGCGGCATTTGGTACTGACTCAGTAGGGCAAAGCGAACTGCAGCCCAATCTGGAAACCTATTAGTTGTCAGATAGAGCCAGTACCACTGATCTGCATTACCAGCAAGGAGAACACGAAAATCTCTAATTACTTCAGACCATGGTATTCTGTACACCACTTGTAGATGCTCCAATCGAAAGATAAAATCTTCCACTGACAGATTTTTAGGATTGCCGTCCAATTTTAATCCAAATTTATCTATTCTTATCTTTTCAGATTCTTGGAGATGCGAGGGTTGTCGAGACTGATTTGCCACTGGCGGCTGATTGTCTACAAGATTGGAATTTGGTGGTTGATTCGCTACGAGAGGTGGAAGAACATCAAATGTAGGTAATCTCGGAGGCGGATTTGCGCTTGGAACACAATTATACGTGGGTGGCGGCGTTATTGAGGGTTCATGAATTACAGGTAGGTTCAGATTGCCTGTAGCACTGATTGTGAGTGATCTAATAGCATTGGATAGGTCACTTATATCATGTCGAATCGCCGCTAAATCATGATTCATTTTCCTTTGGAGTCCTTTAAAGGACCCTTCTATCGAATTACCCATGTCAGCTACGCTTTTAGCGACAAAAGTTTTAACCGCCTGATCAATGTGCTCAGACGGTTTAGTTGGTTGTTTTGGAATAGCTCCCTGACTACTATTTGGGACGTTTATAGTGTCGGACATATCTACCATCCCTGGCTCCAAACACCTCTGAGCATTCGCCATTTTCTTACCTTCGTTGCTTCTTTGGTATTTTTCGTGGACGTACGGAGTTGATCTATTCAGGGCAAACTCTCTATTCCTTGCCCTCTTTCTAATTTTCTTTCTTTTCTCGCTGTTCATCAACCCTTGAAATAATATCGATACCCAAGGTACTAATCGCTACCGATCGAATATATATTTTTAAAAAAAAAATTTATGAGTCCAATTGGTTAAACAAAACACAATTACTTCCGACCAATTTCAAATCATACACCAAAAAAAATAAATATATAAAAAGGGCCAAATAAAACAAAACTTAAATATAAAAATGATACTGAAAACATAAATACTCTAACGTCAAAAAAACACAAGTTCCCAAAACTTTACTACTAAAACAAAAACCACAAATATTCATATTAAAGGGCAGGTGTATGCGACATGGAGGAATGTGTGTGTTCGTTTCAAATAAAAATCATGTACCATTTTCCTGACAAAATGGTCTCTATGGTGTGTTGCTAATCACAATTACATACAAAAGATCTCTGGCGAATCTGGGTGATCCGATACGTTCCCGTACATTATACTAAAATTCATCTTCGAACTCATACAGATTACAGGAACGTCAGAGCGATTCACTACGATACAACAGACCTCTACATGTTACTTTGAGCGGCTATCGCAGTGAGTCTACTCTGTCAGAATCTACCAAAAATTCAAACAAATAACAAAACTGAAACTAATCACTGACAAAAAAAAACAAAGGGAAACAGCCAATACAAAAGGTTTCTTCCCGATGCGAAGTACCTTGATATTGCCCTGTCCCTTATCTTGTGTTGGACGAATATTATAAAGTTAGATCACACCGAACCAGACGATCACAATACAAATCAGCGTCCAAGTCTGGTTTGTTAGTGATAGCGGCATAAGATGTGATCTTTCCTTACAACAACCGATGGGCTATTACACGAATTATCGGGATTATGGACGGTGTACATAGGTCTCAATATACACCAACGATAGAAAAACATGTAAATTACTTGACACATACAGATCTTGACATTCGTTTGGGCGCCATATTGTTACGTGCCCCTTAAAATGGCACTGAGGCGGTTCCGCGGCTAGCTCCCGCGCTCTAGGGTTCAGGTTCCAACCCACGCTTCAGCCCAGAGACAAGCACCAATCATGAAGTTACTCACAACAAAAAATAAACACTTACATAAAACGGCAACACACTCAAGAGGGAGAAACGATGGAATTTTCTCCACATGGCCCTCCCAACCATGACCATAGTTTCTTCCTTAAACGATTTTTCTATGGCCCCGCAAACACACACAAACACTACACTTACCACGCCATATTAGCCCGCCCTTTTAACACAAAAAACTAACCAGACATATTTAAATTTTTCTTACCCTAATTTACATATTTTATTGGCTCTATCTTAACTAACATAAGACTTATTCTATCAGCGAAACTTATCCTATTTGCAAAACTTAAACTATTACACAGAACACCAAACAAGAAGAAACTTTAGGACCTACCAAAGTATTTTTTTAAGAGTTTGACTCCTTTTCGAGTCTGCAAACACAAGCAAAAAAAAAAAATTGACGTTACTCTACTTATACACTCTTTTCAAAACTTTGCACTAAATCCTATCACAAAATCGATAAAAAGACACTAAATTTAAATTAACAAGAAAACGTAGAAAACAAAAAAAAAATAATAAACAAAAATATGAAAGAAATGTTAAAAGAAACTTAAATCTACTTAGAACTACTAAAAAAAACTTCTCTCTTCTCTTTAGGCACCATTGAACCGGATGCGTTTCATCGGAAGGGATTTTTGTCGGATGCCAGCTCGCAGTCAAATGCCGGAGTAGAATTGGCACTGGTACCAATTGCCTGGCAACTTCTTTATAGCGTCAGAAAGGTAAAATTATTCAAACGCCCCTTATACTGCCAAATAACGACAAGAAAAATTGATAATTTTCGTTTCTTTTCTATTCCCAGATTTACTTTCTTTTGCGGCTGGAGGTTGGTGGACGGTTTGGGTTTTGTACGTAGCTCTTCGCAAAGGTATAAATTCACTTTAAACCCTCCAACATAAACTACTGACTAACTAACTTTTATTTCGGTTAGATAAGTTCCTGTACACTGGATATGGTATCGATTATAATACGATCCTTTAAAATTTGGCATTTTGCGTCGTCGGACTGGCTTAAAGGTTGAAAGGGGCGTTTGAAATTATAACTACTATGGTTACCTGTGTGTCCGGTAAGTTTGTGTGTATCTATTTCGAACTTTTGCATAGGTTTCCGAGACGATCTTTTATATTCCTTGGCCTCTGGCTTTGGTTACCTCTTACGGCCGCTAACAAGATGGAGTTTGTCACTATTGCCTGTCAGCACCTTCGCACCACAATATTTACTTGTCCACTGGCTTGCTAATGCTTAATTTAAAAATAAATCGTTTACCCTTTTTTAGCTTTAGAAATTATTTACAAGGTAATTATTAAATGATTTACCTTTCTCTACACAGTTTGCTAACTTAATAAACACACACAACACCAACACTTTTGAACTTTTTTACTCTTGAGAACTTTCACTCGAACACACAGTAAGTACGGCTTCCGCTTGAATTTGAAATTTTACTTGAATGACGAAACTCATTGCAAGTTCTTCCTTATATACCCCCTCATTCGCCGCTCACTGAGAATACATTTTTACCGCCTTCCAATTATTTTCCACTGTCCTTCATTTTGCTTACAAAATCTCAAACATTTTGAAAAGCGCAAATTATGAGTGCCAAAATATTTTACCCGCCCACTGTGTTTATGAATGAATTCTGCCATCTCAAATTTCAACTCTGGTATCACTGATATATAACCATCGATCTGGCAGCATTCATCAACTCACTACTATTCTATTACAATTTGCGTGTACCTCATTTATATCTTCGCCACCGGACAGACACACACAGGTTCCCCTTTGGTTATCCGTAAGAACCCGATTTTATGGGAAAATACGGAAATACAAAGGGGACTAAAGGAACAAATGGAGAGGACCACAAAGGAGCGGAGGACTTGCCAGGTAAACCCCAGCAGAAGGAGTGTTCCGCTGCAAAATCATGCCGGCAACACATGGTAAGTTAAGAGGGTAGTCCGCGAGGGCCAACCTTGTGTTCCATGGGGGGGGGCCCACATATTAACCTTAGGGCTCCTAATCCAAAAAAAAAAATTACTAATTACTAAAATTACTAAATACTAACAATAAAACATAACCGAAATACGCTGAAATTTCAGCTTTTAGCAAAACGGGATACAAATTTGTACAAATTCCCACATGCTAGTGTTCGGTTCATAGAATAATACATACATAGAAACTTTTATTCGCTCAATAAGTTAAACGTCATAGGTACGATGGAAAGTCAACATTGGATGGTGGAAAATATGGGTTCAATAATACCCTACAGTGGCGATAGTATATAACGATCAACAAAAGAACAACAACCAAATTTCATGTTTTTGGTGGCAAACTAGTTTTGTTAAATACAATACCGATGTATACCAACGACAAAAGTCACCAAAACAAAAGTCCACAATACATTTAAATTTTTCAGTTCCACACCAAAGCGACAGCAGAAGTGAAGTGAACATGTTTTTTTTTTTTTAAATTTAATTGCTCTCGTTTCCACGAACCAACTATGAAGAGTGTGAAATGAAACGTCAGATGAGAGAATACGTTTATCTCTGTATGTATCATTCTATGGTTTATTTACTCCAAAAAGCAAGTAATGAGAGAGAACATTTTGACAGTTCAACGATATAGAACTTATAAGTTTTCTTTTCTTTCTTCTTTTTTCTACTGGAGAAATTTCCGCCAGTAAGAATTTGCAAGCAATAACATATGTTTTCAAACATGTTTTATATAAACAAACTAAATTACGAAATATAAAAAAACGGTCTTACAATAAATCATTGGAATTTTATGTTTTTATGCAGAAAACATATGGTATTGCTCTGTAGTGACTTTTTCACCTTTTATTAAAAGTCATTTTGGAGGTTTTTTACTAATCTTTTCTCCGCATTTTCAGATCCATATTAGGCACCCCAGCCGCAACAAGTGCATACATCCGTTCACGTAATGTCTGATATATTGAGTCATATATGTCCACACATATCTTCTGTGGATCATCTCTAGAGTTCGACTTGTTCCTGGGCGGCCACTCGTAACAGGATTGTCGTGGTTTTCTCTTATTACATTTTCTATATCATCTCTATTCTCTAAATTTGAGTTAGACTTGGTATTAGCATCACTATATCACATCACAATCACCGTTTATCATTTGATTGCCTATTCCTTTGAATTCGTCTACCCGGGTATATTGTAATATATTATCATTTAATGACAATCTTATATTATTAACTAACAAAATGAACACATCCAAGCACAGTTTGTCCGACTGCGATCATACAGTTTGTCTGACTGCGATCACAGATTGTTTGGCGTTAAACTCCTCCGAAACGGCTGGACCGATTTGTATGAAATTTTGTGTGCATTTCGGGTAGGTCTTAGAATCGGCCAACATCTATTTTTCATACCCCTAAATGATAAGGGTGACCCACCCATATATACAACACAGATTTGTCCGACTGCGAAACACAGTTTGCCAGACTACGAAAAAAACACACTGATGTTGCGGCTGCGAATAGTTGTCTTGTGTGGGTGCGGAGTACTCTCAGAGCAAAGAGAATAATGACGTGGATATACGTATATAAAAATGACATAGCAAGAGAGCAACGAAAATTGTGTGAACTTGTGTAGCGTATGTACGAATATAACAATGTATGTATGTTCATGTGTCTGTTGCTTTGCATTCTCTTTATTTTTTGTTGGAATAAAACAAAAAGTATTAAGCAAGAAAATAATGACACATGTGCTTGCACTGGTCTTTAAATAATTTTAAGTAATAATATTATTTAAATGTCATCATATGATTAAACGCTGTTTTTATACAATGTGTTTATAGAAATCGAACAGGTACCGTGTAACAAAAAGGTGTTAACACATCACCCGTAAGTTCGAACACTCATTGGATTTTTTAACGTCTCTATTGTTGGCTGCTTCTATCAGCATAGAGAAAAATCGTCCAAAGTTAACATTTTCTTTAACAAACTAGTTCCTTGTACATAGAATCTTGCGACCTTCACTAAAATAAATTATTTGATCTACATGTTCTAGTGCGACATGTCTTCTGAATTCATTTATATTTAGCGCTTCATAAATTTTGAGCATTTCGATTGTTTTCGCTGTATTACTGGACTTTTCCTTTTCATTCTCGCGTCTTCTAAATTGACTTCGCGTAACGACATTTATTCTACTTTCATCGTGTACATTCCTGATGTCTTGACAAGGCATGGGCTACGTGGTTTTCTTTTCTCCTCAAGTACTCTACCACAAAATCATACTCCTCTAAATCTAACCTCATTATTGTTAATTTGGATGATGGGGGTTTTAGTGAAAACAAGTAAGTTAGCGGTCGTTGATCGCTTCTAACTAAGAATCTACTTCCATATATGTATGGTGTGAAGTATTTGATTGCCCAGTGTATGGCCGTAAGTTCCTGCTCAATTGTGGACTTATTGGATTCACCTTTAGTGAAAGCTCTCGATGCATACGGAATGGGAAATTGAACACCATCATATTCCTGGCTTATAACCGCTCCATATGCATATTTACTTGCATCAGTAGTGATACCGAAACTTTTATCATTATCGGGATATTGCAATATATTTCGACTCATTGAATGGTTTTTGAGGTATTGAAATCAGGTAAAGGTATTTTTTTCTTGCCAATTTTGCTATATGATGGGATAATTCTGCGAAATTTGAAATAAAGCGTCTGTAATAGTTACAAAATGCTACGAAGCGTGTAGCACTCTTTGGTGTGGGATAATTTTTAATTATCAACTATTTACCATCATCGGGTAATATTCCTTTGTCAGTGCATTTATGACCCAAGAATGTCACTTAGTGGATGAAGTTTAAGATTATATATTTTGCGAACTTTAAAAACATCCTCCAAATTATTCATCATGTGCGTTTCTGAGCAACCAATGACCACCAAGTCATCCATATAAATGAATGATTGTCCTGGAGTAAAGCCCGAGAATGCTAGTGACATCAATCTCTGGAATGAATTTGGGGCAATTTTGACATCATACGGCAGACGTTTAAACCGAAACGAACCCTTATCAGTTGAGAGTGGTGTTATATCTCTAGATTCCTACCAAATTAATCTAAGATGTCGTCTATCTTTCCTGTCCGCAATTAATTCCTTATTAATTTGTTTGTAATCGACTTCCAATCTGCATCGTTTCTGCTGAATACCTGGCAAGCATTTTTTAGGTACCAATAGAATGGGGCTATTATAAGCTGACGCTGAGAACGAATTTGATTGCCCATTGATTGATTTGATAAGTACAACTCTGCACATTAAGTACAACTCTAATTTCCTCAAGTATGTCACAAAGGATTTTCGTATGCCTCTAAACTGTGTCCTCTTTGGTTGGCCTGTCTGTGTTTAAGGATTTGTATGATCTATCGAAATGTTTTTTATACGTCTCAATTTAGTAATGATCTGCGGACAGTCCATAAATGTGACGATGTGTATAAACTAAATCAAAAAAAAACTATTTTTATTAAATCACATTTACAGATGCAGCTCTCGTCAAATATTTCTTTCTCAATTTATGTGTATGATTTTTGCATCGGTACGTTTAGAAGAACACAAATAACACTCTTAAACAAAATGAAACTTTTTCGAAAATAACAAGGTTCTGAGAACGGATTCTGGTAGAGCGGGTAAACAAAAATATATGCGAATCGGCGTTTAGAAAGTTTACATCCCAGTTTTTTTAGGCGTGGTGAAATTTTGAAAATTTTCATTGTACTAGAAAAATTGTCCTTTCATTCTTATTATCCCGTCTCGTAGTACTTGTATGTACTTATAGATCATTCATACAAGTACAGTTAAGCCAAATATGAATAAATTTGAGAACAAAATTTTTCTAGGTGGCCGCTTCACATGAAATGCCCCAAATGTAATGCAATTCGAATAGGTAATTGAGTCAGTAGTCCGCAGGCTGAATTTTAGTTTTGTTTTGATTTTGCTTCATATGATTACGAATAAAAATACAACAGAAAATACAACAAGAAATATTTGTGAAGTCAATAACAAAACTAACGGTACACAAGAGAGAATGAGTTAAGCGTGATCACAAAACTTTATCTTTGTAACGGGCTATTATATTGAACAGCAGTGTATATACTATTGTACCATGATTAGTTTCTTCAATGCAGTACTATTTTTTTGCCAAAAACGATATACAAGTAGACAGTCAAAAGTTCTCTTCACTCGTATGCCAACAAACAAACCGAGTGAAACCCTAGCCTTTCTCTGCTCTCTCTCTTACTCACTTCATTGAATATTTCAAAACACGAAGAGCTTTTTGATAGTGATATTGTATATAACTATACAAATACCAACCATGTTGAAGTAAAATTACATAAACTATGCAAAAAGTATGAAATAAGCAAGATATGACGCGAGAGAGAAATGCGTTTGAGTGAACTCCTAGCACTTTTGGGTTCTCTTTTACCAGGGTTGCCAAGTATATACAATAACACTATCAAAAAGCTGCTCGTGTTTTGAAATATTCAATGAAGAGAGTAAGAGAGAGAGTAGATAAGTGCTAGGGTTTCACTCGTTTTGTTTGTTGGCATTTGAGTGAAGAGAAATTTTGACTGTCTACTTGTACATCGTTTTTGGCAACTATGGTATAGATAAGAAAATGTACTCATGGAGTGGAATGTCAACAAAGAAAACGAGTGAAGCGCGTCGTTTCTCTCCTCTCTCTATTACTCTCTTCGATGAATGTTTCAATACACGAGCAGTTTCTGATGATGTTATTGTATCTACCTACAAAACTATATATTAATAAAATTACATGAAGTATGTAAAAAGTATAAAATAATCAAGTTATGACGCGGGAAAGAAATGCGTTTGAGTGAATCGCGTACATCCTTTTTGCTTCTCTCAAAAGGATGTACAGGTAGAGAAGAAAAAACCCCGTAATTTGGCAACCCTAGTAGAAGAGAACCACAAAAGTTGACGGGATTCACTCAAACGCATTTCTTCCCGCGTCATAACTTGATTATTTCATAGTTTTTACACACTTTATTTAATTTTATATAAATATGGTTGAAATTTCTATACTTAGATAGAATAACATCATCACAAAACTGCTCGTGTTTTGAAATATTCCACGAAGAGTGTAAGAGAGCGAGCAGAGAAACGACACGCTTCACTCGTTTTCTTTGTTGGCATTCCACTCCAAGAGTAAATTTTCTTCTCCATACAATAGATGCTTTATGCTTCTCTCAAAAAGGATGTACAGGTGGAGGAGAAAAAACCCCGTAATTTGTAAATTCCCTCAAATGCATTTCTTTCCCGCGTCATAACTTGATTATTTCATACTTTTTACATACTTTATGTAATTTTATTTAAATATGGTTGGAATTTCTATAGTTAGATGGAATAACATCATCAGAAAACTGTTCGTGTATTGAAATATTTACCGAAGAGAGTAAGAGAGCGAGTACAGAAACGACACGCTTCACTCGTTCTCTTTGTTGGCATTACACTCCATGAGTAAATTTTCTTCTCTATACAATAGTTGCTTTATGCTTCTCTATACCATAGTTGATTTATGTAATATGAAGATAATTATTTTATATAGGCGGGGAAAAAGTTTTCATGAGTGGACTACATCCAAAAAGATTCAGCTCTACTTCAATAGATCAACAGTTTTTGAGAATGTTATTGTTTACAATACTTCAAATACCAACAATATTAAAGAAAATGTCCATAAAGTCTGTAATTAAACTAGTATATTTTTGGTTGCAATGTCTACCAAATATTCACATCTATATTAAGGGTCTTATCACATAACTCTGAGTGTGTGAATCTAACTCAGACGCACACTCAGTCACCGTAGGTGAAAAATGGTATCACATAAATCACTCCGCGCTCTATTTAAACATTTTTCCATCGGCGTTACACAATCGGCTGGCTTTGGGATTTTCATACTTTTTTGTGGCAACACGTGTTGCAGTGTCAATATTTGTAAACAAAACACACGCATCTCCATACACATAAATGAACAAAAATGCACATGAATACACAAAATGCACATAATCGTTGTTTGATTCTTCCCTGAGGTTTGAATTGATGAGGTGTTGGTATTTATACCCAAATAATTCATAAATATATAAATATTTATGTCAAAACAAATTATGTTGAGAAATGCGATAAAATTGTATGCATATTTATTTCATTATTTATTAACTTTAGTAACCATCACTTGTATTTCTAATACATTCACATCAAATTTTCCAGCGTTGAATTATGATAGTAGATATGACGATTTAGTCACGGCTGCGTTAAATGTGATACAGTCATCCAACGCGAAGTTAGTTTTTCAACGCAGGTGAACACTTCTCCGTTTTATGTGATTAAAAAATTGGAAAATGATGCGAAAGTGAGGTGAATCGTTTTATGTGATAAGACCCTAAATGTCGTCTTTGAAGAAACACGTGGATTAGACAATATTTTTGATGTATTTGTAATTTATTTTGTAATAATGTCGTAAACATTAACTGATGTTTATTACATTTAGAATATAATAATACTAATTTTGTAACTCATTCTTTATTTGAATTTTCCATTTTTAATATTAGGTCTATCTGTTTACTGCAATATTGTACAAAATGCTGTCTGTTTACTGCAAAACTTTTGCAACGAGAGAGCCAAAGAGAGAATTTTTTGACAGTTGGATGATAGAGAACTTGCAAAATGTTACTGGAGGAATTTCTTCTATCAAGATTTTGCAAGTTGGATCAGCTGTTTTTTATTTACATTTTGATTACAATATTTTTGTGTGAAAAAGAAGAATAAAGTTGAAATTTAACAATGGCAGAGGTAAGTGTTTAAAACTGTATTGTTTTTTAACGTCTATTGTAAATTAGGACATAAAAACATTTGTTTTTATGCTAGAAACGTCCATACATACAGTGCGACCGTAATGCAAGTGGCTTGGAGACGGAACCAGCAGAACTTGTTGTTACACTTGTTGCTGTTTTCTTGCAATATTTCACAAAATGTTGTCTGTTTACTTTTTGGAATAGAGAAAAAAAAGAGCTAAATTTTTTTTACTCTCTGCAAAAAGTTACAGGATAAATCTTGCTGGAAAAGTAAACAGACAAAGCTATTAATATTGTAAATAAGAATTTCAATGAGTAAACAAAATAGATGTTTGTAAACATGTTGTCAAAATTAAGCGAAATCTAATAGACGAATTTAGTGTAGACAAATTAATTCGCTCAATAAATTAAACGTCATAGGCATAGAGGAATTTATTATAAAGTAATTTATTCTCTCAATATTTTTAACGTCATTGGTATGGTTGCAAGTGAACATTGAATGGTGGAAAGCATGGGTTCAATAATACCAGATAGAGGCAATAGTACATAAAAGTCAACAAAAAAGTGCATGAAGAAGTTAAGTGAACATACTTTGTAACTCCACCTGGTGTAAGTTAATTTTGGATTTAATTTCTCTCATTTCCACAAACCTACGACGAAGAGTGTGAAATGAAACGTCAAATGAGAGAATAAATGTGTCTATTCTGTATTCGTCTATATGAAATCTACTCGAATGTCAAAATATGTATACCTTAACACTTTAGATTTCGAAGCGATACTAAAGCAACATTTAGGCATACTGAGATTTCGAGGTTTTTGGGATTTTAATTAACCAAACATATGTTTTCAGCAAATCAGCTGTTTAGTGAAATGTAAGCCCGTAAATCCCAGTATACCTTACTTTACTTTTATTGACTATTTTACAACCTCATGAGGTCAGACGTCTTACACATATTAATTAAACAAATTTCAACATATTCTTCCAACTGGCTCTATCCCTCGCCTTTTTTCGCCAGTTGGTAACACCAAGGATACGGAGGGATTCTTCTGCCTGGTCTTTCCAGCGGAGTCTTGGTCATCCCCTTTTCCTGCTTCCATCGGGTACGCCATCGAAAACCTTTCGCGCTGGCTCACCTTCATCCATTCTGATAATATGGCCTAGCCAACGCAATTGGCCTAATTTGATTCGCGTAGCTATGTCCACGTCAGAATATAAATCATATAGCTCTTGGTTCCAGCGACGTCGGTACTCGCCGTTTACCCTAACAGGACCATATATTTTACGGAGAATTTTTCTCTCGTATACTTCCAGGTGTTTTTCATCCGCTTGCGATATGACCAAAGTTTCGGAGCCATATGTAAAGATAGGTAAAAGAAGAGTCTGATATAGCTGGACTTTTGTCCGTCGAGAGAGGGCTTTGTTCCTAAAATGCTTGCTGAGCCCAAAAAAGTCATTGTTCACGGCGGATCCAAGGTAGACAATTCATCTACCACTTCAAAATTAAATCGGTTGTCAACGTTCAAGTGCGGACCAAGTCGAGAGGTTTCTCTAGTCGTTGACACCATCAATTTTGTCTTGCTCTCATTAACAGCAAGACCCACCTTCGCTGATTCCTTTTCGATTCTTGAAAATACTGCAGTAACCTCTCGCAAATGCCTGCACATAGCTTAAAATCGTTGGAGCTGAAATGCGGTATATATGGACATGTTTTTATAATCGAAATAATATTGAATAAATTTTGGGTATCGTGCTTTGAATAATCAAGTGGTCACTACTCTCACAACTTTAGGTTAAATAGAGCACTTGTGCATACAGCGCCAGCTAGTTGTCACAGTTGACGTTGCCTTTATTGTTTTCGATATTTATTTAAAAATTCCTCGTGTATTTCCCTAATCAGCTGATCCGTGGTTCGGTCTGTTTTCGGTTTGTTTACATTTTGCGGTAGCATTGCAATAGTGCGAAAATTAATGAGAAAAATTGCTCTATCCCTAAATCTTTGTACAACGGAATTTGAAACCAATTGCCAGAAATATACCTCATGATTAAGAAACTGTTTTGTTATACTAATACCCGATTGTTGGCACTAATATCGAAACCACCTCGTGCTACAAAGCTAGATTCTAAACAAGTTACATTTTGTGGTGCGTTTCAGTGCTTGGGGTTCTTACCACGGGATTTTGAAATAACAATGACCAAAATGTTGCGCCATGCTCAAACACAGCATGATTTTCCATCGGCAGATCAAGAAAACATTATCCTATGCAAGGCGGTAATATTTATTCCGTCCGGTACGGAAGTGCAACTTTCGGAGCAGCCGGAGGATGTGGCGCCAAACTCTAAGCAATGCGTTTGGTTTTATGATGTGGAGGAGCAGTTAAAATCCGAGCTGACAAAGGTAAGTGTAACGTATAATATTACAAGCATTTTACAGCGGATTGCCATAAATTGGTACATGTATGGCACTGTCAAACCCGGTGGTTCCTCCAATGTCTGCCTGGATAATGTTCGGTTAATTATAGTTAATAAATAGGTTAATAATATAGGTTTAGTATCGAATCGATTCGAAAAGGAATCAGCGAAGGTGGGTCATGCTGTTAATGAGGAAGATAAAATTGATGGTTTCAACGACTAGAGAAACCTCTCGACTTGGTCCGCACTTGATCGTTGACAACCGATTTAATATTGAAGTGGTAGATGAATTTGTCTACCTTGGATCAGCCGTGAACAAGGACAACAAGGTCAGCCTGGAGAATTGTGCATGCAATTAGATGCTATTTTGAGCTCAGCAAGCAGTTTAGGAACAAAGCCCTCTCTTGACGGACAAAAGTTCAGCTATATCCGATTGTCATTTTACCTGTCTTGACATATGGCTCGTATACGAGAGAAAAATTCTCCGTAAAATATATGGTCCTGTTAGCGGAAACTGTCCTGTATGGTCCTGTTAGGGGAAAGCTATATAATTTATATTCTGACGTGGATATAGCTAGGCGAAACAAATTAGGCCAATTGCGTTGGCTAGGCCATGTTATCAGAATGGATGAAGATGCACCAGCGCGATAAGATAACGTACCCGATGGACAGAGTGACTTGCTTAACTTTTGGGGTGCCAAAATTCATAACTTCCATATGAAAGACGTTATAGCATAACAATTTTGCACATATAGTCTCTAGGCAGATATGATATTGAAAAACAAAAATGGGCGTGATCCGCCCTCTTTTAGTGCATATACATATATCCCATACATCTAGCCTTTCAATTTAAAAACTGTTAGTTGGTTATTGAAATTAATAGAAAACAAATGAAATTAATTTATATTTTACTATTTTATTTATAAAGGTAAACATAAGGTAAAGTAGCGTACAACAAACCATTCTGATTTAATGACTTCTAAAATGTCTCGTTCGGTCAATAACGCAAAAACATCCGGATTTAATGCTCGCTTCTTCGTCAATGCAATTTTATGTAGGCGGCATGCATATGGATCGGACGATATAAGCAATTGGTTTTTGTTGCAACTCTTGAATTTTTTCTTGTAAAACACTCACGATAATTTCTTGCGTCTTTATTCCTGGACTCTTGAGCTTCTCCAGAAAGCCGACCAATCGGAAGAATACAAGCCTCGATTATATCCTTTCCATGGAAAAGAATTTTGTGCACAGTTAGTGGCATAAAGTACCATGGATATTCTGCCAAATATAGTTATCTGGCCTCTGTTGTAAAAGCATTTGTATTTATTGAATATCTACAGCTTATGCAAGAAAGAATAGTATGGAACTTCCTTAACAAGTTTTCATTTATGCCAGTTATGCTTGAGGTTGCCTCTGGAACTTCAAAAAATCTTCTGGCTGTGTTGCCATCGTTTGTAGTGCCTGTTCTTTTTGGGATATCAATTAATAGGCCAAGTTATAAACTAAAGTAATATCTCTATTTTACTGAGAACTCTGTGATCGGTACAAGATCCTAATTAATCGCTAAAACTACTTACACTGAGGCTAACAATATATTCTGTTCCCCGATATGGGCCTACAAAGGTCCAACGTATAGCCGGGCATATCTCTCGCATCAGTAATCCGATTAGGTTAATATATGTATCGATGGAAAGGTGTCAGAAATGCCCTCCTAATGGATTAAAAATAATTATTTCAAAATTTCGATTTTTGACCACGCATTTTTTTATCCAAAATGACATGTCCAAATATGACCTATATTAAGGTATGTGAAATGTATATAGTCTTATTAACAACAGTAACATTTAACACGAAATACTTAGTAGGCACATAAATACTGTTACTTATATTTTGAGCTATAAAACAAAAACTAACGAACGTTTTCGGACCAAATTTTGTATGTATTGTATAGAAAAAGCTGAGTTTCATTCAAAATGTCCGCCCGCCTTAAGTCGCCTTGACCAATCATCAATAGCTGCACGCACCTAAAAAATAAATGGTTTCCCTTTACATCCCATGAAGGAATCGGGGAGAGCTTCTCACAACCAGTGAGCTGTGCACTTTCTAGTTTTATATTCACTGATTGGGACCTACAGTTTTACACCGGTTCCGGACGGTATTTTTGAGAAGCATTTTCATGGCTAAATACTCGATAGTGTCGCCGTCACTATGCGGAGTGACCGCCGTCGAAAGGAATTTTAAGTTGGTCAAAGCAGGGATCGAACCAAGGATCTCAAGTACAAGAGGCGCGCACACTACCCATTGCACCACCGACGGCACCTCATCCATTGGAAAATTGGCTACAGCACGAACCAGAGCTGTTTTAAGAGTATCAATGTTGGGGTATCTTTTGTGGCAGACCATGTCCTCTTAAATGGTTCACAATTTGTAATCCAGAGGGTTCAGATCAGCGCTGCCAGAGGGCCAATCGCCAGAGCATATAAAAGCTGGCAAAGTATTTCGAAGCCAGGTTTGTGTCGTTTTAGCCTTATAAACTTGCTGGAGAGTCCACGGCTGGTTATGGAATAGGGAATTGTTAAGCGGACGAACATGCGACTAATGACGAGCGGTCGGAGCGTTATGAAAATATGGTTTTTTTTTTCTTTCCACACTAAAAAAATTCTATATCTGCGATACGGTTTTCCTTATCTGACCACTCCATGGTGAAAGTTGACACAATTTCAAATTCAAAATGACAATACAAGGGTATGTTAAATTTTACTATTCTAACGGGTATGTTCAATTTAGTAACAATATTTATGTCCCTACTAAGTAAAGTAAGCGTGAATTACCCTACACAGGTAAAGTAGACTTGCTCCAAGTAGCCATTTTAGGCCCTTAGTATCTCTACAGATCACAATGACATTTTCTCAGTGACTATTATTTGTAGGAAGTTAGTTTGGGATTGAAAATGAACGTTTTGAAAACGCCCCTTCCGGTACCTACCATACAAATCGACACATTTAGGACAAAATCATATCCAAAACTTTTCTTCTGCTAGCTGTGATTAGCTTGAACTCACACATTGGTTAATAATCTGTAAATGTTTACTTAACTGGAGAAAATGGGCGAGATTGTCACGCCCATTCTGGTACCTCACATACAAAACTGGGTGTTCGTTCGTATGGGTTGTCAATCCAATAAATCGCAAGAAACACAGCCGACCTTAACGAAATTAGGTATAAGGCTTCACGTTGACAAACGCTAATTACCGATTAAAACGAGGGTGATTTTGCCACACCCATTTTGGTGCCTCCCATGCAAAAGTTCTTTGGCCGTCTGGTTGTTCGGCACGGTAAGTCTCACAAAACCGAATCAATCTTTATGAAATGCTGTACTAGTCAGTATTTAGTCAAATACCACGCTCCTGTATGAAATGAGCGGGTTTGCCACACCCATTCGGGTACCACCCATACAAAAGTTAGGCGGATGACCGGTTGATCGGCACGATAACTCTAGTAAACTACAACCGATCTTAATAAAATTCGGTACTAGACAATATTTTGCTAAAAGCTACTGTGTAATTAATAACTGACTACAGTGCTACGCCCAGTTCCGTACCTCCCATATAAAAGTTGGGAGTATTTCCGGTTTGCCGACTCGATATCTCCAATAAATCACAACCAATCTTAATAAAACTTGGTATTTAAATGTATCCAACGACTGATAAAAGTTTTAATGGTAGAAGTAAGTTTGTTATAAAATCTTGCTATCCTAACACGAGAAGAGCGTTCAAATTGAGAAGACATTCTAGGAATAATAATTTGTGCTTTCCTCGCTGAACTTCCAAACTCAAATACTTCCACTAAGAAATAAGGAATATTCCTAACAAAAATCTTCCAAAAATTTAGTAAACTTCTATCTTACACAAATTCCGTAAATAAACAACCAAGAAAGTCATTGACATAAGCACATTACTGCATTTTAACTGAATATACAACACCTGTTAAATACTTATATCTCAAAGTGCCAGAATATACCTCCATACCATGTACAAAAATCGTCATTAGAAGTGCATGAACTACTTGTCTTTTGACATTTTGGCATAGGTATAATTTAAAATTGTAGAATTTTCTTAAAATTTAGTTTATTTTAGAAGTTATAGCGTTCACATGTAATTATTTACCACAAGTTTTAGTTAAACTAAACAATATGTATTCCTGTATTGAAATTAGAAACCAGAAATACCAAAACTTTATTTGAAAACAGAAATATCCTGTTTAATTAAAAACTGCAATCGTGTTTGTATGGGTGATCCATTAATAGGTACCCAGGCAGAAAAATACTGTTGACACAGTGTCGGGGAGGGTAGTGAAAGTATTGGCAAAACGTTGGAGTTATAACATTTACAGTACTGGCAGAATATTGAAATGATTACACCAAAAAACCGTCTGCCGACGGTTCTTAACAGTACTGGACTTAAATCAAGGGCCGAATACAATTGCAATCGATTGAATTTTCAACTAAAAAAATCATTGTGAAGGAAATTCGCTACAAGTATCTAAAGTGGTCTATCAAATTATGCAATACACTTTTATTTTATGATTTTTATGATAAAAAGTTACAAATAATAATTATTTCTGTACCGGAATTCCGTAACTGTTTCACGATAAGACTCAGGGAGAAATAAGTCGCTTCTTTGACTGAACAAGGCTGCCTTGCGACTCCTCACGGGTCACTGTGTTGCTGGAGGCTTCACTCGCAACTGGATTGTGAACGGGGTTGATTACGGCCGTGCTTGTGGTTATGAAGAAGAGGTGGAAACCATAGAGCACCTTCTATGTCAATGCCTAGCCCTGCAGCGTAGGCGTCGACGTTGCTTTGGTTGGTTTCAGGTAGAGGGTCTGGCCTCTTTGAGCGATGTGACCATAGAGAATTTGATGGATCTGCCATGGATCCAGGCAGGCTATACCATCATCTGCTGATTTGACTAATGGTTCTTCCTACCCCACTGGGAATCTGGAATGGTAAACCTTGATCTGCTCATGTGTATCTTCGTCTTTCTATGTATTGATCAGGGCTTATCAGGTGATGTATGTATGTACATTAGGTTGTCCCAAAAAAAATAAAAATTTGGATTTTATCGGAAGATCTTTCCCAATTTGGATACTCATAAGGTAAAGTATTTTTGAGAATTTTATCAGGTTTTTTCTGAAGTGGTTTAGAGGTCGCGCAAACTGATTTTGTACCAAAAATCGAGCGTTTTTGACTTTTATTGAATTATTATTGAAAATTGCTAAAAAATCGGTATTTTTTCGGCTTCTGAGTAAATATTCTTAAAGAAAATTTTCCGATCTTTAATTTTATGTGCATAAGTAATAAGTTTCGTCAGGGATTTCAGCAAATATGAAAAAAAATGCTTTATAACTTTTAAAATTTGTATGAAGACTAAAAAAAGTAATGATGCAGTTTAAAAGATTATGAAGTTTTAAATAAATTAATTTTTTATTTTAATGAAGTTTTAAAAAAACAATATAAAAGCTTTTATGCTAGAGCCCTCTTCCGGTAATTAGCAGTCACTATATATATAAAATCTCTGGAAAAGTTTAAGCTACTTCACAAACCACAATACGGCTGGTTTGCATCCGCTGTTAAATCAGCTGATAAGCTTTTGTGATCAGCTGGCAGAGAAATACAAAATAAACCTTTTGTGAACAAAACATATGTAATTATTACAAGAAGTCCCGTCTTTTTAATAAAAATATTTTGTTAATCTGAAGTTTTATTGCTCCGGTAAGTTGAAATTATCATAAAGTAGTCCAAAAAATATTGGATAATATTTTTTTAAAATAGATATGGAACAGGAGAGGCCCAAGCCGAGGCAGTATTTCAAACCTTAAAATCTTGGAATGTAACGGAAAATGTCCAATTTATGTGTGCGGACACAACCAGCTCCAATACAGGACGGCGGATTGGGGCTTGCGTTTTACTTCGCCAAAAATTAAAAAAAGACCTCATATTTTTGGCATGCCGCCATCAAATGATGGAACTAGTTGCTGGATCAGCGTTGAAGGCCCTTAATATTGAGGATCAAATTACATCCCCACAAATTAAAATTTTCGTCACTCTTGAGGGAAGGTGGGATTCCATTGATAAAAAAAATTTTCGGATTGTATGAACCACGAAATTGTTGGAAAAATTATTCCGGAGTTCATACGAAAAGATCTAATAATTTTTGTAAAAGGGCAGCTGGAGAATATGCAACCAAGGAAGATTATAAAGAAATGCTGCAACTGAGCCTTATTTTTTTGGGTGATAGACCTGAGCCCCATCCAACAATAAAATCTCCTGGAGCCATTAACCGAGCTCGCTGGATGATGAAAATTATATACTCTCTAAAAATATGCATTTTTCGAAACCAGCTACAACCTTTCACTCAAAATTCAAAAATTGATGCCTTGCTGGAGTTTACCTCATTTATTTTAAGAGTATATATTAAAAATTGGTACCTATGCCAATGCCCCCGATACGCTCCTCTCAATGACCTTAGACTTTTGAAACAATTGTATGATTACAAACGCTTTAATGAAAAAGTTGCACGCGAGACTCTGAAAACCTTTCTGCGGTATCAGTGGTACCTTTCCGAGAAGTTGGCTGCCTTATAGTTTTTTGATGAACGTATAGATACCAAAACTTTGCGTTTAATGCTTAGAAACCTACATGAACCAAGTAATAACAACGAATTAGTGAAAGGAAATTTAACAGAAGACATGATTGAAAATAAACAAATTCAGTGTTTAATTACAAAAGCCAGCCTAACTTTTTTTGAAGCCTGCAACATTTCTACTGATTTTTTACAAACGGATCCAGAAAAATGGGAAAACAACAAATCATTTCAGGAAGCAAAACACAGAGTTCAACAATTGCAAGTTGTAAATGATGTCGCAGAACGTGGTGTGGCCTTGGCTAGTAGTTATATCAATATCACAACTTCTGAAACAGACTTTTAGAGTTTACTGCAGGGGGGAGGAGAAGCACCGCAAGAACTATAATAAATGATTTATAACAAATCTATTTTTCTTTGTTTTTAATATAATTGTTATGTATGAGTGGTAAGTAACTATTATTTTATTTGTAAAAACATTTTCTAAATCCAATTATTTAAAGTTTAAAGCAATGCAAACCTAGTTCACACCTTATAGTATTACACATTTCATACAATGTGTACAAAGCTTTAAAAGGGTATAACTCGAGAACGGTGAGAGAAAATTCATTTTTTTTTCTGCTAATTAGTTAGTTAGTTCGAAAAGAGGGGCGTGGTGTTGAGTGTTCAGAAGGAGCACTCTAAACCTTCCCATGTCAGTAAAGACATACACTTAAGCCGCTAAGTTCGACCTGTTGTGCGCTCTAAGATTATCCTACTACTTCACTATGTCCCTTATAGGAATTCGGTGCTATTCACGAAATTCATTAGTTTATTCCAGTCCATACCCACAAGTTTGGTCATGTCCGGTATCGTACTATCCGAAAGATATCTGGATCTAGCTTGTGCGAAGGCTGGGCAGTGCCATAAGAAGTGCTCCAACGTCTCATCGTCCTCCATGCATGCCCTGCATGCCCTGCCATCATTTTGCCCATTTCGGCTTTTCCCAGTTTCAGCAAACCTTTTGTTCTCGATCCATCTGGGTCTCCCCATAGGATCTTTGTCATCCTGCCTACTGATTCCCGGTTCCACTGGGCTATATGTGCCGACTCCGCCCATTTATTTAACTCAGCCTTCGTCACCCCAAAGGGTTTCGCTCCATCTAGGATTACCGTTTGGGGTTCCCTGGCTTTCTTTGCCAGGAGGTTCGCTTTCTCGTTGCCGAATACCCCGCTGTGCCCCGGCACCCAGATGATGTTGAGTCTGCCGTGCATAGAGTAGTCGTTTATCACCTTCTTACAGTCAAGGACCGTTCTAGATTTTACCGTTTCTGATGATATTGCCTTTATTGCCATTTGGCTATCCGTGAATATATTTGCCTCGGCTGGGATTGTATTATCGCCGAGCCATTTGATACACTCCGTAATCGCCCGAACTTCCGCCTGAAAGTTCGTATTATGATCCGGGAGGCGTAGGTGGGATTCGGTTGCTGGATTTTCAATAAAGAATCCTAGACCCGTTTTTTCTCCTAGCTTTGAGCCATCCGTGTAGCAGTAAGTCCCATTTGGCATTGGTGTCAGGGTCCCATTCTGCCAGGCGTCTCTAGTTGGCGTTAGGGTCACGCAGTTCGCCTTAACCCTTATCTCGGGTATTCGGTCAGATTCACACGTATCTTGAGTGTACCCGACTAAGGCCCCAGTTATCCGTTGGTGTTTTGACGTGAGATCCCTGTTGATCCATTCACCTGTAGCTTGTAGGCGTTTTGCCGCAAGGGCAGCCTCGAATTTGATTCTAATCTCGATTGGCTGGATACATAAAATAGTCTCCATGGCTCTTGTCGAGGTTATCCTTATTGCACCGCTGATACCAATGCAGCACATTCTCTGAACCCTCTGCAGTGTTGCGATGTTACATTTCCTCTCAACTGCCGTCCACCATACTACAGAAGCATATGTTAGTACAGGCCTGATTACGCTTCTGTAGAGCCAGTGTGTCATAGTCGGTTTGAGGCCCCATTTGGACCCTATAGCCCTTCTGCATAGCGACCAGCATCTGTAGGCCTTATTAGCCCTTTCCTCTATGTGGTGCTTCCAATTCAGTTTCCGATCTAGGATTACTCCTAAGTATTTAACCTTATCGGATATTTTAATCGTCTTTCCCAAGAATCGTGGCTCTTCATAATCTGAGATTTTCGTCTTCCTTGTGAATAGACATATTTCCGTTTTGTCCGGGTTTACATTTAAGCCCCTTGGCTGTGCCCATTCATACGCTATACTCAGTGCCCTCTCGGCCTCTCTGCATAATTGGTTTGGGTTCTTTCCCTTAAGAAGTATTATAACGTCATCTGCGTAGCAGATTGGTTTAAGTCCCTCGTCGGTAAGTTTCCTTAGGAGACTGTGTATAGTGAGGACCCATAGGAGTGGTGATATAATCCCTCCCTGTGGGGTTCCACGTTGTACTCTGTCTCTAATATTTACATCATGGGAACCACAGCTAATCCATCTATTCCTTAGCATATGGTTGATCCAGTCTTTTAATGCCCGGTCCACCATAAACTGGTCTAAGGATTGGATAAGTGTTTCGGTCCGGACATTATTGAACGCTCCCTCAATGTCTATGCATACAGCGAGTGTGTATAGTTTGTCATTGAGAGATTGCTCTATGTAGTAGGTTACCTCATGAAGTGCGGTGTCCACTGATCTGCCTTTGACATAGGCGTGTTGTCTAAACTTCAGCATATCGCTCGGTATTCCACTTTTTACCATGTCGTCCACTATTCTCTCCAAGGTTTTGAGTAGAAACGAGGTGAGGCTAATTGGTCTATAAGCCTTTGCCGTTGCATAGCTTGCTTTTCCAGGTTTGGGTATAAATACTACCCTGGCCTCCTGCCAGTTTCTCGGTGTGTAGGCGTATTTTAAGCATGCGGAAAAAATTCCTGCCAGATGGGTTGTTATTTGGTCAACCCCATGCTGTAGGATAGCCCGGAAAATACCATCCGGTCCCGCCGCTTTATATGGGGAGAAACTCTTTATAGCTTTTTGGACCATTTGGTCCGTAATGATTGGCGACTGATGTACCACATTCCCATCTTGTGACCACTCCCCTGTGGGTTCCGCGTTCCCATTTGGAAAGTGTGTATCCATCAGGTGCCTAAGTGTTTGTTCCATTGTATCCATTCTCCTTCCCGTGTCATCTACTAGCGTTTCCGCCTGTACGTGGGTCTTAGAGAGGAATTTTTTCATCTTCGACATATCGTTGACGCTATCCACCTGTTCACTGAATAGTCTCCAGGAGTTGCGTCTCGCTTTTCTCAATATTGCGTTGTATTCACCGAGACTTCTCTTGTAGTCCTCCCAGTATACTGGTGATTTCTTACGCGTGGCCCTGTTCTTCCCTAGATTTCGTAGGCAAGTATACTGATGCCAGGTATATATTCCCATCTCCCTGTTTCAGCACTGTTGCATCCGATGTTGACAACTCTGGGGAGAAGAGAAAACAAAGGTTTTTATGGCATAAGATACATGTTCTCGGACGGGAATCCGTCTTCGTATAGAATAGTTGGTAATTAATATGATTTAATCCAATAACCTTGTCTTTAGTGGTCCAAGGTTCTTGTATTAAAGCAATGTGTATTTTACCTTTATTAATTTTATCCAACAGAGCGTGGGTTGCTGTCTCGCTCCGGTGGAGGTTAATCTGGATGACCTCTAACATTGGTCCTCCAGTAACCGGTCTTCTTGGGAGTTTGTGATGCCTTCGGCCACTTCCTCCTTCTTATTTTGCGGTGTCTGCTCCGCCGAGCCTCCACTCGCTTCGTCATGCTTCGCATCCTCCGGCTGTGTTCCTCCGGTCGTCATGCCGATTGGCACTTTGCCAACTTTGATGTAGACAGCTTTGGTCACAAAGAATACCATACCTTTAGTCTTGGCAAGACCAGCCATGGATGCCGGGTCTATTCCGATCACAAGGAGTGTGCCCTCTTGCCCCTCCTCCCTGTGGAAAACGACCCATTTGTCCACGGATAGTCCTGCGTTTTGCTTGCCAATGACTTTAAGTATGGCGTCCGATGCAAACTTGCTGCCCCATCCTTTAATATATACAGTAGCCTTCGTCAGCCTTGGGATGTCCTTCTTCCTTACGAGGGCTAGCTTACCGCCTTCCCAGGGGGCAGAGATTTCATCCACCAGCTTCTTTAAAGTCTCCGCACAGCGTTGTGAGGCCAGCTGTAAAGTGAGTACCTCCCCTTTGAAGCCGCTACTGACAACTTCTATGGGAGGTCCACTTTCGGCCTTCATTATGTGGTCCATTACCTTCGTGTTGACGAGGTCCTCCACGATTTGGTGTTGGTTATCCGGTATTGAGCCAGTTGGGTTTCCGCTGTCAATTACTGCATAGCAGAGATCGTCCAGTTGTTGCCTTCTCGCTACCTTTGCGTAGGATGGCGGTTCTTTGCCCGTGTTCGCATTCAGCTTCCTCTTCCGAGTTGGATAGGGTTCGTGTTTACACGCCCTTTCCTTGTCGGTTGATTTGGCTGATGTGCTCGCCTTTCCGGTAATCGCATCGGCTTTGCTCCTATTGTCCCTGGAGCTCTGTTGCATCCAATGGGTAATATGGGGTTTGGGCGTCTCCGAATTACCAGATGACGGGGAACACTTTTTCCTCTTTGCCATTAATTTGACAGTGTTCTGTTCTTCCGGTGATCGGTTTCTCTTCTCAGCCTCTGTTGAGGTCGAGGGAGGCACCGACAGGTCCTTAGGAACATCCTGTTTTTCGGCTTGTTTGGGTGAACGGTTCCTCTTTGCAATCTTCCTGCGTTGAGCCCCCGAGAGTCGTTTCTTTTGTGTGGATAGCTTCGCTATGCTCTCGCTTACTTCATCGACCATTCTATTTACCTCGTCATTTTTTGGAGTTGCTAAAATGGTAATGTCGTTTTCATTATTATCACTTTGGGAATCAGAGTTGGAGTCACCACCTGTTATTGAAGGCTGAGGGCTTATGCAGCCCCGCTTGGTTTCGTCCGCGTCATCATCCTTGTTTTGGTTGCCATTGGCTTTTTGTGTGCTTGCCACAGACTCTACTACAGGGGTCAAGACACCACCCCCTGTAGAACCATGAGTATGATGAACCCGACTCTGCGTTTTCATCATCATCGAAACGATCTCATGGTGTTGTTTCACAATGCTATCGTGGATTAGCCTGTGTTCCGTTTCAAATGTCGTATTAGTATCGTTTCGTGTATCAGTTTCGTTTGCAGTGTTGTTATCATTGTTTTGTTTTCCTGTTTTTAGTTTTTTCATTAGTTCTTTTTTGTTCATGTTAGTCCCACGAGTATGCCAGTAAATATAATACAGTCCACCCCAGTGACGGCGTGAGTTGGACCGGGCAACATATTTCATTACTACCGACCCGTGCCCTGGCGTCGGAGGGAGCTGTTAGAAACCAGTTTGTTTAAACACTAACTGGCCATTCTAGGTCCTCGGCACTGCTTCCAACCACCTTGACCTTAAAAGTGTTTTTGCATTCAACGTTGGATATTCTAATGGCGCCAAAATCGCAAGAATCGCCATGTCGGGGGAAGCTTCATTGACATTCGTTATTTAAGTAGGCCTGATCAACAGATAGACCTACAACGAGACTCAACTTCCCCCCGGAGTAACCTTTAGTTTAACCAAGGCCACACTTAGGCAGCCTCGGCCACACTTAAGCACCCACATCGCGACAAGGTTGTTACCCCAGGTGAACGCCTAATTAAGTTAAAACTTAATAATCTATTCAACTGCATCATTAGTTTTTTTAATCTTTATACAAATTTTAAAAGTTATAAAGCATTCTTTTCCATATTTGTTGAAAATTTACGAAAACCGTTATTAAATTGTCAAAATGTGCAAAATCATTGCCGAAACTTATTATTTATGCACATAAAATTAAAGATCGGAAAATTATCTTTAAGAATATTGACTCAGAAGCAGAAGAAATATCTATTTTTTTTTACCAATTTTCAAGCAAAATTCAAAAAAAGCCCAAAAAGGTCGAGTTTTGGTAAAAAAATCAATTTGCGCGACCTCTAAACCACCTCCGAAAAATCGGAAAAAATTCTCAAAAATTCTTAGCCTTATGAGTATTCAAATTAAGAATGATCCCCAAAATTTTTTTTTGAATGGGACACCCTAATGTACATATTAGGGATGCTAAACGGGATTGAATTTAAAAAATCCCGGGATTCGGGTCTATTTTACGGCTTACACCCCAAAAAACAACCACAAGGGGGGTAGAATACGTTATTATTCTAAGCAAAAAAAAGTAAAATAACAAAATCGGGGAAAATGCATAGTTTCGGATTTATGGGCCCCGAAATTACGAATATGGGCATTTCCAGAGAAAGTGCCACCCTATGCCACATCACGTCACCCTCTTTATTTGGTTATATTTTATGACCATGTGGTTCGATTGTTTTCTATTCTTTTCCTAAATACAGAATGTAAGTAACTACATATTTATTAAAATAAAATAACACAATCAAACAAACTGGTCCTAAAATATAAGTAATTATCGAGAGTGACGTGATGTGACAAAAGGTTGACCTTTCTGTGGAAATGCCCATATGTGAGAGGGTTATGGTATTAACGTACCGTGTAAAGCCATTGATATCAGTTTTTTGTATAAAACCATTCAAAACAACCTCATAAAATAATGTAGCACTTTTTGATAAGTCGCTTAGTTATCGAGTTATCGGATGTTGACATTTAGAAAAATTATCGATTTTTTTTACTTTTCTCAAACAAAAACAAAAATTATTTTAAAAACATCGCGCGATTTTTCGAATATTATTTTTCAAACAAAAATTATTTTAAAAAATTTTTTTAAATTTTTGTTTGAGAAACTTAAACATCCGATAACTCGATAACTAAGCGACTTATCGAAAAATGCTACATTATGTTTTGAGTTTCTGATGACTAATAACTCCATAACTCTGAAACTATGCATTTGCCGCGATTTTGTTATTTTACTTTCTTTGCTTAAAATAACATGCATGGTCTACCCTACGCAATAAATTTTGTAATTTTTGGGGAGTAAGCCGTATAATAGACATACATACATATGTCAAAATTAACTTACATTAAGATGTGTTATTAAACCTTTTGTACAGCCGCCATTGGTTTTTAAACCCTTTTGCACAATTTGCATTTTGTTTGAGGTGCACCTTTCGACTCTTCCAAAAAATATAACCACACTGAACTTTTGGCATTGTTTTTAGTTTTATGTTTTTCAAAATTAATAATAATCCCGAAAAATCCCGGGATTTCGGGATTTCCCGTTTGGCATCCCTAGTATATACTTATACACTGGGAAGGTTATTGAGTGTCTGCCCTACGTCTATCTATCTTTCGAAAATGTTCACTAGCAGTGGGGCTCGCCCTCTCTCTTTCATCCATTCTCTATTTTCTCCTCATATATATTTGCAATCACAATTGGTCAACCGACATCCGAGTGTAGTGACAATAAGAAGTACACTGTCTCTTGTTGTCACGTGTCCTAAACCTAACCTAACGGTAAGAATCGCTAGTTAAATTGTCAAAATTCATAAAATTTCAGTACAAAATTTTCGAACTTTGTCAATCGCACAACCGATTTTTATCGTTAAAACTTTACACAATTCCGGTGGTGTTTTATTCTATCGCTCAGATATAAAAATTATTTCTAATTTTTACCACAGTTTGTTTGCAATAACAATTATTGTGGACTTTTTCAAATAACAATTATTGAGTGATTTTTATTTCGACGCACAAAAAGTAAAAATCAATCAATGATTTCTATTTTTTATGATAAAATTTAAAAATTACCTACACTTCATTTCCTCTAGGCTCAAATAAAAGTCTTGCATTTATCGGCTTTACCGTTATTGCAATCATAATTGATTGATTGATTGATTGAATTCTTTATTAGTATTCTAAATACTTTCTGTTTACGCAATTTCACTTGCAATACACACAGTCATGGACACAAAATAGCTCAAATTTTGTATCAATAACAAACATATTTATTTTTTATTTCACTGCAAATAACCAAAAGCTTTATCATAAAACCTTGAGATATGTATTCTTCTTAAAAAAATAAGAAAATAAAATTGTAAGAAAGTTTCGAGCGGTCTGCAAATTTAAGCCATCAATTAATTATATGCCAGATTTAAGTAATTAATAAAAAAAACCGTAAAAATCATAATTGTTGACTATAAATTCTTTATATATGACCACGCCCCTTTGCCCAGTCCCGCCCATATTTGCACCAGATCTTAGAATATGTACACCCAACCAAAGTACGCAATTTTGTTCAAATGCCGTTAACAGCAGCAGAAATAATGGATTTTTAATTTGTGATTTGTATGGGAAGTACCACGCCCCTTTATCCAATCCCGCCCATATTTTGATAGCTTATTTTTGCATACATGCATACAGACAGGTAAAGTTAATATAAAGAATTTAAAAAAATTTACGGCTTGACATCACGGGGCATAATTTTAAACAAATCGAAGTTTTTGTATTTAAGTTGATAGGGTTCAAATTGGGACTTTGAGCCGGCCAATCTAAAATGTGGATTCCTTCTTCAGCAAACCACTGTTTGACAATTTTTGGTGTGTGTTTGGAATCATTATCATGCATGAAAGTCAACGATACTGGCATCTGTTCAAAAGGTCTGTTCAAGTCTGCATCTCTTAATTTGCTTCTTCATAATATCCAAATTCCGAGGACGGTCCATTTTCCCGTTATCTTTTTTAATGCTTCCTCCGACGTGCTTCACGGTTTTCTGGGTGTAGCGTAGATAGAATGCCCGACATTTAGTGCGATGAACTATTACTCTATCATCCGAACCCATTCATTTACCTTTGTTTCATCACTCCCAAGAATTTTTTTTTTCCAGAATGGGAGACGTTTTGATTTATGGGTATGAGCAAAGAGTAAACGCTATGCAATGTTTTTCTTGGAAAGGAGTGGTTTCTTTTGGCTTGCGCCTCCAGAGAGCTGAGAGTCTTTGAGGCGTCTTCGGATAGACCTGTCTGACAAATTTAACCCAAATGTTTTGAAACCTCGTTCGACATCTGCCCATAAGTTTTCAAATGGTAGCTTTGTGGTTGCCAGACAAAAACATTGGTATGCGTATCCATAAATCATTGCTTCACAACTCGGGAAGTATGCTTAGGATCGTTGTGCTGCTGGGAAATATATGTAACTAACATATTTTCTGACAAAAAAGGTACAGTGGCATTTTCCAGAATATTTTTATATTGGTGTTGGTCTATTCTACCATCTATGCTGTGTATAGGCCAAACGCTCTACCAACTAAATTCACCTCATACCATCACATTTCTTCCTCTGTGTTTAATGGTCTTTATGGTGTATCTAGGATCCAACGATATGTTTAGTGGCCGTCTTACATAAGCTTTTCCATCCGAACCAACAAATTAATCTTTGATTCGTCGCTCCAGGTTATTTTTTTCCAAAAATTAATCGGTTTTTGCAGGTGCTCTTTTGCATATTTCAAACGTTGTGCAATATTTTTGCTTGAGACGTGCGACTTGTTTCGTGCAATGCATCCATGCAGACCAGCTTCTTGTAATCTACGTCTAATGGTTCTCGATATTCTGCGAGATTTGGTGCGTTCCAATAGCATTAATTTCGATTCAAGTCAAAAATGGGTTGGCTTTAGTGACCCTAGAAATAACTCTATATAACTCATATGCAGCTTCCCGTATTTTGAAATAATTTTACTGCACCAAAAATAATTTTTTTTGAACAGCAAAATCGGTTTGCTATGGCTGAAATTGATTGTTTTTTTTTTAAAGCAGCGCACAATTAATTCGCGTAGTACTGAAGTGCTTGACATTTTTTTGCCACGTATTTTTTTTTTTTTTTTTTTATTTGTACTGACTTGAGTTGGTAATTAGTAAAATGTTTTTTTTTTTTTAAGACTTTATTATGATTTATTTAACATGAATCTTATATTCTAAACGGGGTTAATCCAATTATTAATAATTAGATTGATGTTGAAGCGGGCCTCTGTATCGTTGCGTTTGGGATTTCTTGGTTAATTACAGTGTTGGGAAATCCCCTCCACGTAGACGGGATGAACTTGTTGTTATTCTTAGATTTCTTGCTAGAGCGTTTGTGTGTTGTGAAAGTTTTTGTTGGTGAATTTGTTTGATGCGGTGGATTTTGTCCTTTATTACAGGTATTTTTAAATCTCTATGTATATTCTCATTTCGCATATACCATGGTGCGCCGGTAATTACTCGTAGTATTTTTGACTGAACTCTTTGGATAACTTCGATGTTACTTTTACTAGCATTGCCACATAGTTGAGAGCCGTATGCCCAAATTGGCTTAGTTTAAGTTTCGAGTTCGAATTGAGTAGCCAATGCAGTTGATGAGTCTTCAATTTAATCTGAGTTTTCTTAACTTCAAGATGTCTTCTCCACGTCATCCTGCGATCAAGGTGTAGACCTAAGTAAGTAATTTCGTCACATAAGGGAATCGGTATGTCGTTTAGTTTAATTTGTGGACAGGTTTTTGTGTTTAGAGTAAACGTAACTTGTTTACTCTTTGTTTCGTTTACTCTTATTCTCCAGTTAGCAACCCAAGTTTCTATTGTTTGGAGATGGTCCCTAAGAATTTTTGCGGCTGTAACTGAATCTTTATGGCAGCTCAGTATTGCAGTATCATCTGCAAAAGTGGACGTGAGCAAGCCCGTACTAGTTGGGATGTCAGCTGTAAAGATAAGATAAAGAAAAGGGCCGAGAACACTTCCTTGCGGAACCCCAGCATTTATTTCACGATCATCTGAAATACACTCTCCATATTTGACCCTAAAACTTCAATTTTTCAAGTAGCTTTCAAAGAGGCAATGAGTGTTCGCAGGAAGGTATTTCCTAATTTTATATATTAAGCCCTCGTGCCAGACTTTGTCAAATGCTTGAGCAACATCCAAAAATATCGCACAGCACTACTGCCTTTTTTCAAAAGTTTTTCTAATCTCGTTAGTAAGACGGTTTACCTGTTGTAGTGTACTATGACCCTCCCTAAACCCAAATTGATGATCAGGGATGAAATTATAGGACGATATAAAACCTTTAAGCTTCAATAGAAAGACTATCTCAAAGAGTTTTGACAAGCAACATAATAAGCGTATGGGTCTGTACGACGATGGTATCGTTCTATCTTTTCCAGGCTTCATCAATATCATTTTCACTAAGGAAATTTTCCACGCTTTAGGGAAGTAACTATGTTTTATTATGTGATTGAACACATTTACGATAAACTTTACTCCCACGGATGGGAGTTCAGAGATCATTTTCTGTGATATGAGATCGAAACCTGGTGCTTTTTTCGGGTTAGCAGTTTCCTTTATAATGGCAACAACTTCTTAAATCGTTATCCCCAGTGGTATGGTAGAGGACTGCTTAATAAAAACTAAGTACGAGAGATTAAAATTATTAGTGCATGGGTTGTGGCGGAAGACCTGACTTAAATGATTCGCATAGAGCTTTTTCCTCACCTGCTGTCACCAACTCTCCACTTTCATTCCGTAAGGGAAAAATAGACTCAGCTGGCTTACTTATATTTCTTATGGGCAACCATAAGGAAAAATTGATCGCATTTGTCGTTGTTAGCCCCCCAACGTAACAGGCATGTTGATGGTCATCATCTTTTCTGAGGGCACCTCGTAGACCGTTCGTTGCAACGGTAAGTCGAAGACTTGCAGCTGGTGATCTATAAAAATAAATAAATAAATGGTTTCCCATTACATCCCACGAAGGAATTGGGGAGAGCTTCTCACAACCAGTGAGCTGTGCGCTTTAAAGTTGTATATTCACTAATTGGGTCCTACAGTTTTACTCCGGTTCCGAACTGTATTTTTGAGAAGCATTTTCATGTCTAAGTACTCGATAGTGTCGCCGTCACTAAGCGAGGTGACCGTCGTCGAAAGAAATTTTAAGGTGGTCGGAGCAGGGATCGAACCCAGGATCTCCTGTGCAAGAGGCGCGCACACTAACCATTGCACCACCGATCTATATCTTTGCCAATCCCGTCGAGCTTTTCTCTTCTCATTTACCAGATGTTCAATTTCCCTATTCATGTGAGTGTACACATACCCTAGCCGCTCCTTCGGAGATGGAGTTGCGTGGCAAGCTGCTTCCTCAAGCAAGGAATTAAAATTAGTGACTTGGTTTTCAATATCAAGTTCATTGACAAAACTGGGACATGACTGCTTATAAATTTTTTATATTTCAACCAATTTGTATTTTTGGATGTTAGCCTCCTAGGGGCTTCTATCTCGTGGTGCCCATTAATTGAAAATATGACTGGGGAATGGTCCGAAGACAGTCCTAGGCACGTAGTCGCGGAAACGTTTGACCTTGCAATTCCCCTAATTATACCGAAATCAATTAGATCAGGCTGTTTGTTGCGATCATGCGGCCAGTACGTATGCTGGCAGGGCGATACGTAATTTGTCGAGACATGATGCAATTGTACAACTGTTTGCCTTTTGGATTCACGAGACGGGAGCCCCAATGAGTATGTTTCGCATTGTAATCTCCGGCAGCTAAAAAAATATGTCCGAGACTATGAAAAAAGTTCAAAAATGTATCACTCGATATCGAAAATCGTGGGGGGCAATATATTGCCGATATTGTCATTGGACCATATGAAATTGGGACACGAATTGTAGTTGCCTGCATATATAGTTCTGAGGTGCCCTCTAGGACATCATGCCTCATTCTGTTGCGTATAAGAATACCTGTACCTCCATGGGCCCTACCATCAGGATGATTCGTGCCGTAAAACTTGTAATTGGGAATACTGAAGTTATACCTATCTGTAAGGTGAGTCTCAGATAAGAGTATTAATTAACTATTCCCGAGCAAGGTAATTAACTATTTGAAGTCTGTGTTTAATAACACCGTTCGCGTTCCATGCACAGATTTTAAGAAAAGCGCCTGCTTCCAATAAGAGTCTGAATCTTCATAAAGTCCTGCATCATCGACTGCATTGTCGACATCAACATGTTCATACTCTGAGTAAGTTGCTGAATCATTGATTCCAGGCCACTAACTGGTTGTTGAGGGGTCGGTTTAAGAACGCTAGCGTATGACATTGTTCCAAAAGGAACTGTAATATTGTTGTCCTCTTGCGGTACAGGGACAGAACGAAATTCTAGGGTCGGTGCTGCGTAGTCACGAGCATGAACTCTTTTCAACTTTTCATCAAGTTTCTTCTTAAGACCCTTATATATTGGGCAACCTCTGTAATTCGCAGTGTGGTTTCCACCACAATTACTACACTTTTTCTCCTCTTGTGTCTTTACCGTGCATTCAGGCGATTGGTGAAGGTCACCGCAGACTACACAAACTGTCTGTAAAACACAATATTTCTTAGTATGTCCGTATTGCTGGCAATTTTGACACTGAATGGGGCCCCATCTTTTATGTGGCTCGTCCACAGAAATTCGTCGGTGCAGCAAGTATTGCAGTTTGTAAATAGGGTGGAACTCATTTCTTTTCAGCTTTCGAGCGTCTGGCTCTAGCTCGACCTTAAACATAGGTGTTTCTATTAAAAATATTCATAACAGAGCGAACACTGAACCCCTGTTCTTCTAGAGCATCCTTAATTTCTTTCGATTCCACGTCATGCTCAATGCCCTTAACTACTACAGCTATACCCTAACTGCTCTTTACCTGGTAGGTGTAAAATTTTTTCTTAGATAAGGTGAAATAATTAGATATTTCCCTAAAAATTTTCTCATTATACGTTTGGACCTTCGTCTCGTATATTCTACCTTTCAGCAATGTTACTGCCAATAATTTTCTCATTACTATCCACTAAACCTTTCGAGCTTCGTTCTCGTAAGAATATCGGGGGAGGCCTTACGGTATTCTTTGAAACCGAGTTAGAACCGCTGGGCTGGTCATCGATACTTAGCGGCGCGAAACGATTTTTAGACAGCGGATCCCAATTTTTACCTTCATTTTCAGCTCTGCTGACCTTTTACAATTTCTCTTTAATGGGCTCGATTTCCGCTTAACCAAAATGTAGCGGTCCATACCCGTTTGAGTGGTCCTTACACTTCCCTCCTTATCGTTGGAGGTGTTACCCGTACTTTCGTTTACGTTAGCAATAGATGGAGAACACATTCTATCCATCTGTTGCATTTTGCTCGGAACTTTAGTAGTTGACCTAACATTTTCTTCCAGTGTAGCCATCAGCTGATTGCTGTCACTGCAGTTGTTCTTTGATGCCAAATTTTGCATCAAAGCTTGGTTTTGTTGTAATATACCAACTTTCATGAAGTTTATTCGCCTTATCACTCTCATAGTAGTAAAATGTTGACTACAAAATAAAAAAAATAACTTACATTGAAAATAAATAAAATTTCCACTATTTACTAATGCGTTTCTAATTATCTATCCACCCTCCGAAACACGTGTCACTACACGTCACCATATTGACATCCAACAATTATGGAACTAGAGTGAGTTAACGAAAAGAGATACTCTGTTCGATGAAAATGTTATATATTCTATAACCTTGCTGGCTTTTTTGGTCGCAATTCCAATGTATTAAATAAAACTATTTAATTCAATTGTTTTCCCTACGTTTCGATGCTTTATTGGCATCCTCTTCAGGGGAGTTTTATTCTAAATAACAATGATAACAATTAATATTACATTTAGTATTTTCCGTTCACTGTTCACACTTACTTCGTTTTTCTATATATTTATTTGCATGTCTATTTAGTGTTAATCTAACATAAATGTATATATGTCGTACATGTATGTTTTCTCCACACTATACATGTTTGTCCAGTGTTAGCGTCATGTAGTAGTGACAATTTGTCTTGTCTTTGTCCTCTTTTGTGTTCATACTTATGTCATGTTTTTGTTGAATTCTCAAACTCTCTAGTGTATATCTCCTGTTAGTGTTCTTCTCTCTGTCTATAATTCTGACGTTTTCCATGTCTGGTGTGTGATTGTTCTCCATCATATGTTGTGAGAGTGCAGTGCTCATTCTCCTGTTCCTTATGTCTGCCTTGTGTTCTGTCATTCTAGTTTCCAATGATCTTTTAGTGGTGCCAATGTATATTTGCCCACATGTTTCATCAGTGTTGCCAGTGCATGAAATTTCATATACTACATTGTGTTGGTGGTTTAATAAGAAAGTTGTGAAAAGAAATGTGTAATAGCTACCCCAGACTGCTTAATGGTTGATGGATGAAACTTAGATTGGAGATTTGTTCGCTGGAAATCTAACAAGTCTACGGGTGGCTAGAATAATATTGTGGAATTCTCAATATTTATTTATTTTTTTAATTATTTCAATAACCGAGCCCATAAGGCCATATGTGGTTACAAATTTCTACTAAACATACCTTCAAGTATATAAGAAATTATTAAAAAATATAATACCTAAAATTAAATCTTCAATTAAAGCCTATGATAGTTTTATACAATAGCTTATATGTAATTTCAATGGCATACTGATTAAAAAATTTAAAAATGCAAAAACTATTAACGATTACATATAAGATTAAAGGAATTATGCTCTCGAATTTAAAACTTCAATATAGTTCTAACAAGATTATTATAATATGTGACCTGCTCCACGAAAAGGGACCTCTGCGCCGAAATTTTTTTTACTTTTTGAGTGATTCTTATAGGAAAAAAACCCTCTTTCAAATGCCGCAAACCGCAAGTTTCTATGTCTTTTAGTTTTTTTTTTACAAATCACCTGTAAAGATGAACATAATTAATGAAATATATGAAAAAATTAACGAACCGCTGTTTTTAAACGCGTTTTTCTCAATAACTTCTTTTCGGCGCAGAGGTCCCTTTTCGTGGAGCAAGTCACATATTTGTTTCCACACGTACCACTTCTACCGTTTTCACCATTATACCAATTTTGAATTATATTTGCGTCAAACAAATTTCATTCCAAATAAAAAATAGCAAAAACAGAAAAAGTGTACGTGCGGAAAGAAAGCTATAGACAACAGTTTATACATATGTATGTAATTGCAACTGACATAAATTGAATAATAACTGAAATTGAATAATAATTTGAATAATAAAAGATGTAAATAATAGTTTAAAAAATAAAAAAAAAATCGCTAATGATGCTGTAATATCTTGTACAGTGACAATAGTTAATCATATCCCATATGGCACACAAAATAAAAATATAAATGGAGGTTAGATAAGGTAGTGCTACTAGTTCACATCGATTTTCATGCGTTACTAAACAATCTTAAAATTATTCACCTAACTGTCATAAATATAAGTTAAATCCAGAAAGACTAATGAAATCAGAAATTTATTGGATGTTTGCCGGAATTAGCAAGACGTGGTAAAAAACTTACAAAAACTTACATAGCCTCAAAACCAAGTAATTAAATCAATTAAATCTGCCATCAATCTGATAGCCCAGAGGAAAGAGCTGAAGGTGTAGAGCTTTGTATACTATAGAACATCAAACATATCATTATAATAAGTGGCGGATGGTATGATGTGGCTTAATACATATTTGTTGCGCGCGGATTTTCAAAGTCCAGAATAAAATCGATTCATGGGAGTCTAAGGGCATGTACGAGATTTTCAGTGGCTGGCTCTGCCAACAGTGGCGTGGTTCTAAACCCCGGATTCATCGCCTCGTAATCATAAAAACATGCTATAACAGGGCCACAAAAAATAACAAAGAGCTAAAAAAAATCGAATACGTTTGCTGATAGAAGAAGTGAACCTATTTACAAAGTTACCAATTAAGTGACTTGCTGTCGTGTCACACGGAGTACAATTTTCCCACCCATAGCCCAATTAAGCTACGCCAATGGCAACCAGGAATACTCTTCATTTTACTGGGTGCCCCAAAAAAAAAACGGTTGGGGATCACTGACCACACTTACCCGAGTACATCTACCTTCATCACTCTCAATTAAAATGATTTAAAATTTCATAATTTGAATTCGAATTATTATTGGAACAATAAAAAAAAGATTATAAAGAAAAAACATGGCTTATGTACTTACACCTAATACCCTTTTCACATTTACCGCGTTTCAGCTGAAACGCCGGCGTTTCGCTCTCTTTCGATGATTTCAGCGAAACACACTTTAATTGGCACTTATTTCCATACAAAAAAAAAACTAAAAACATTATGCTCTTTTTACTGTAGTTTGTTTGAAACCACAGTAAAAATGAGAGAGAGCACAGTGTTGTACTCCAATAGTACTTAAAAAAAGGAGTAAAATGAAAAAATTTCCATTGCTGGTTCAAAGCAAATGTCAGAAAAATGAGGGAAAACAACTTTTTTCAAAATACATATGTATGTATCAATGTTATTTTATATTTCTTTATTCACAAATGTGCGTTTGTGTTGTTTACAGTCAATACAGAAAACACAAAACAGAAATGAGAAATGTCACATGAAACCACAGTAGTTAAAAAAAAGTACAATGTGAACACCATGGTTTCGAAATGATCTCAAGAGAGCGAAACGCCGGCGTTTCAGCTGAAACGCGGTAAATGTGAAACGGCTATAACTTATAAATATACTTACAAATACCCTTACTTAAGTACAATTAGTGATAGTGAGTATAATGACGTTGGTGATGTTGATGACGATTTGGGCTGCTGCTGATGATGAAGATGGTGATGATGATGAAGACGGTGATGATGATGAAGAAGGTGATGATGATGAAGAAGGTGATGATGATGAGGAAGGTGATGATGATGAAGCTGGTGATGTCGCGGCAGCGGCTGTTATGTGGTTGATTTTCAGTTTTTTTTTGAATTTTGACTGGGTTTTAACTGTATTAACTATTACACTCTGTATCGTCATTATAGTACATCAATGTCCTAAATTATGTATGTTTATATGTACATATCAGTTGCGTGAGCGTGCAATAAAACTTTTCCCAAAAAATTACACATAACCCTTTTTGTCGGCGCAGCGACGATATGTATGTACGTAATATTGTAATATTTGTATTGTGGTAAAACTGTATTTCTCCTTTTTTTTAAACTGTGTAAGATTGTTTTTTGTTGTTTGGCTTTTTTTTCTATTTCGAGTTCTTTTATTTGTAACAATTTGTGCTTTTTGTTTATTTTATTTTTTTTGTTTCAAAATCGTGGGAAATTTTATTTTCTGTAGTCCTTTATTGTTCTTGGTTTTCCTTATTCATGCCGGTATTACATTTAAAGTTTCCTTTTCCATATCTCCCGTAGAATAAAAGTCTACTGGCTACTCGTAGCCAAGCAAAGTAAGTTTTTATATGTATGGCAGTATGTATCAGGAAACTTTTTGCGCTTAGAATCCGATTTTCTCTAATTTTCACTGGTATTTTTTATTTTTTGTTCAAATGTTTTATTTTATTATTTTGCAATTTATTAGAATATTAAAAGAAAAGTAACTAACACGTTTGGGTTTTATGATAACTGCGTTTGTTGTTCAACCGTTCGCTGTGAATTCAATTTTTCAACTGCCCTTTTTTCTCCTTGTCGTTCACAAGTGGTTGCCGGCTAACAGAAACAAAAAAAAAACATCATGCCATCTGCAGATGTAACGGGATCTTAATTGCAGCGAACTTCAACGGTAATAAGAACATATAGAGATTATGTAAAAGGAAGAATGGACAACTGCTAGAAAATTAATAGGGTTGCCAACTTCCCATAACAAATTAATGCAATATTACCCCTGATACTATATTTCCGCGGTTTCATGTTCTTGGGGAAACAGTGGGCAACCATGAAAGTTCCTAACAAAACTGCTTCGTTATGAGAATTCCCAATTGATGAACGAACAGGAAAAGAATTTTCATATCTAAATGTTCCAAATTTCTCTTTTCCTCCTAAAACAAGGCAACGTGTGGCACGACTCACGACAAGCCGGCCAAAATGAATGTTGGTTCCATGGTCCAAATACAAAGGCATAAATTCTAACAGCCAACGTGTGGCACGACCCACGACAAGCCGGGAAAATAGCCAAAATTAAAAATATATATAAATATTCACTCTAGCGTGGTAATAAGTTCTTATGGTTTCAGGTCCGAGGCGTGGAATCTACCAATCAATTTACCTTGTAGATCTTCTACATCATACAAGGCATTTCCAATTTGAGATCGAATGCGACATTTTACATATTTTGCCGCAAATTTGGCGTTAGTACCCTTTACAAAATTACTAAGAATATGATTTTTCCTATAGACTTCTTGACCAACCCTATAGCGCACAGGTTTAATGCGCGTATTATAAGCCTTGGACGCCTTCTCATGGGCCTTCTCCAAATTTTGTGCAATTCTCTCCCTGATGCTGCACAGTTTGTCTGCCCTTGTCACTACCTGTTAAATTTTTCCAAGAGCGGATAAGTGGACCCATGAATACACATATTCTGGCCAAACATTGCATAGTATGGCGAGCACTGAATTGAAGTATGTAAATCACTTCGCAAAATTTCCAATATGCGTCCCAATTAAGATGATGATATTCGTTTTTAAGATAGAATCGGATTTTCGATTTAATCTCACGATTCGCTCGCTCGGAGGCGTTTGCCTGAGGCGAATATAATCCAGTGCGAATGTGAGTAATCCCGTAAAGTTTAAAGAAGTTTTGCATCTCCGCAGATACGAACTGTTTCGCATTATCGCTATATACAGTGGCTCAAAATTAAAATGGGACACCTATTAATATTACTTATGTTCCCTATATTCTACTGAACTAACTAACAAAAAAGAAAACAAATTTATATAACGTTTTAATGCTAATGCGATGAGTTTATTGACAATATAAACAGAAGTCAGTTTCATTAGTACAAAAAGTAAGAAACAAAAAGAGTAAAGTAATTCATAGTATTAGGGCCAAAGTAATAATGGGACACGAATTAAAAAATAAGTAAATAAGGTATCATATTTAAAACTTCAATATTTTGTTGGGAAGCCCTTTTGTTGTATTACCGCTTTCAAACGTTGCGGCATCGATTCAACCAGCGATTCAACCAGCAATAGTTAGGTGATAGTTTTTCCCATTCTTTCTTAAGAGCAAGTGTAAGTGTGTTTTTGTAGTTAATGTGGTGATTTTTTAATTTTTGTTCCAAACAACTCCACACGTGCTCAATCGGGTTTAAATCCGGCGATTGTGGTGATGTTTCGAGTACATGTGGGCAATCATAGAGCAACCAATTCCGAACATATTAAGCCATATGCTTTGGATCAATGTCCTGGTAGAAATAGTACTCGTTGGAAAGGCCTAATTTTTCGGACGTTTCTGAAAGGTTACATCGCAAAATGTTTAGGTAGTACTTGTGGTCCATAATTCCTTCAATAATATGAAGATTCCCACGACCAGCTGCCGAATTGCACCCTGACCACAGTCGGTCGTAAATTTCTTTCGCGCAGCTCTTCGTCCGGCTTTCTCCATACGTATGACTGCCCATCTAACCGGAAAATATTAAACTTACTTTCATCAGTAAAAATCACTTTGCTCCAAAACGAAAAACCTTTTCCTCTGTGCTCTTTTGCAAATGATAGTCGTTTCAGCTTGTTGACTTTACTGATATGAGGCTTCTTCCTAGCTACTCGACCGTTGTATTGATGCTTTCGTAAAATATTTCTTATGGTTTCGGGATTAGCATTTTTCCCCAAAAATATTTCTGCTTCAGCCGCCAGTTTAGGTGGGCTAAGATGTGGGCGTTTCTTTATTTGCTGTAAGAGCCAACGCTCGTCTTAATCCGAAAATATTTTTCGCTTGCTCGGTTTCCCAATGTTTTCAAAATTTTCTGAGTTTTTATATCTTTTAATAATATTAAACACTGTAGATTTTGGTCGGTTTACTATTTCCGCGATATCTCTCACAGATTTTCCAGACTTTGAGTGGGTAATTATTAATCTCATCAACTCTGGTCATGTTTGGGAACGACGTGGCGCCATGATGGATATTTATTACACAACTGACTGAAATATTCTATATAGAGTTCTCTTAAAAGTGCCAGTAAAAAAAAAAACATTTGGTACCGTTATATAAAGCTAAACTGAAAATGGTTGCCATCTGTCCCATTATTACATTGAGGGTCGTGATCTGTATTATTGTGAATGAATGCTTATAAATTTATTTCAATTGAATATAAGGCAGCAATTATTTCTTTAAATAATAAACACTAACGTGGCAATATGAAATCATAAAAATAAAGTCAAAATTCCGTTACCATATTTTAAAAATAATATATATTTTATTATGTGGGTTAGTGTCCCATTATAATGTTGAGCCACTGTATGTATTGTGGAACACCGAACGTATTAAAAATATAATTTTGAAAAAAATCTATAACATTTATTGATGTGGCTGATCGTAAAGGCTTAAGAAAAAGAAATTTCGTCAAGTGGTCGAGGGCAATGAGTAAGTGGGAATTTTTTTTGCTTTTGAGCACGGATGCGGACCAAGAAAGTCACAGTATAAGCGTTGCATCGGACGGACAGTTTTAAAGGCATCACCCATAGGTGGCCAAAGAATCTGATTTGTAGCTTTGATGACTTTACAATCATCGCATTTGGCCACATATGTTTTTACATCACGCGCCATTGATGGCCAATAATACTTTTGGCGTATTCGGGAGAGTGTTTTGAAATAGCCGCCGTGGCTACTAGAATCATGTCCTAATTGAATAGCATATTCCGTTAAGGATTTTGGAAGCCACAATCTCCATAGGCTGTCTTCCTCATTTTCAACCCCCTGGCGGAACTTTACTCTTTTATAAAAGTGTTTTTCGGACAGACCGACGTCAGAACAGGTCTTTATTATTAGCAATATGGTCTTTTAAGCCGTTATAATCGGGACTATCGAATTCGGCCGATGTCAGTTCGATTTCCGGGAAACTGCGGTCACTTCTAAGGCATCGACATCAAAACGCGATAGAGCATCTGGCACTATGTTCAAAGAACCCTTCCTATGTTCCATTTGGAATGCAAAACCCTGGAGTTTTAAGCTCCATCGAGCCAACCTGCCGCTTAGATCTCTTTGGCCCATAAGCCACTTAAGGCTAGAATGATCCGTTACAATACGAAAAGGCAACCCTTCGATATATGGCCTAAATATTTTTACACACACAACTGCAGCCAGACATTCCAACTCCGTTACGGTGTAATTACGCTGAGCTCTATTGAGCTTTTGCGACACGAAGGCAGTTGGTCTCTCCTTATTTTCGTCATCAAATTCGTATAAGACTCCTCCAACTCCAACACGAGAGGCATCACACTGAATTATAAATTCTCGTGTAAAATCGGGTTGAGCTAGAACCGGAGCTTCACTTAGTGCGATTTTCAGAGTTTCGAAACTATCCATAGCCTCTGGAGTTAACTGAAACCTTCCCCTATCAAGGCGTAAACAATATCCGCAAAGTTGGTAATGAAGCTACGATACCATTTCGCCATGCCAATAAATCTACGAACCTGCCTTGGAGTTTTTGGTAGAGGAAAGCCTATAATAGCTGAAACCTTGTCAGGGTCTACTTTTAAACAGCCCTTACCAATTCGGTAACCAAGATATTTTATCTCTGCCTGACAAAATTTGCTCTTACTTACATTGATAGTGAGACCGGCGTCTCTTAAACATTTCGCGACATCCCGGAGTAATTTCAGGTGTTGTTCATACGTTGAACTGCATACCAAAAGGTCGTCTAAGTATATGAAGACATTTCCCCTCAAACGTGAGGGAATACATTTGTCCATTAGACGACTCATCGTCTGAGTCCGAAGGGCATGACGCGGTACTAGTAGAGCGGTCTACCAGGGACAGCGAAGTCTGTCTTTTCCTTTGAGGACTCCGTAAGAGGTATTTGGAAAACTGCATCCTTTAGGTCGATTCCGCTAATAAAATGCGTGTCCTTCAATCTGTTCAACAATCCATTGATGTGCGGCAGTGGGTAAGAATTCTTCTTCGTAATCAAATTCAACTTTCGGGAGTCTAAACATAGGCGAACCTTTCCCGGTTTTCGGACATTCACGATGAGGAAACACCAGGGTGAATTTGATTCCTCGTACACTTCAGCCTGCCTTGGAGGTGAGAGCGGGTAGTGTTTACACTTAATTGGCGCGGAATCGCCTGTATCAATATCGTGTGTCAGAAGATTCGTTCGCCCTAAGCCCAATTGTTCAATCGATGGAAATTCAGAGGTGACAATATGAAGTTCGAGTTTTTCTTCCGCTGATAAATCATGGAAACAAATATCTTCTCTGTGGGAATGGTCTAGTTCAACAGAATCGATGGCCGGAATAATATTTGGAGCAATTGCGAATAAGCGCCAGAAATCTAAACCCAAATAGACTTCTTGGTTTAGTGAAGGGACAATATAAAAATCAATGTTTCGTGTAACACCTTTGTATGCAACTGGTAAATTACAATGACCCAGGACAGAATTTTGATATAGTAGATTTAAATGATTTTAATGACAGCTTATTACGATCTATGAAGTTTAAGCTGTTCTTGCCCAAAACAGAGACACTGGCTCCAGAGTCCAGCATAACATTCAAATTTTCGTCCAAAATCTTGATATTGGCAAACGGTCGTTCATCAGTATCGTTGCTTAGAAGAGAAGCTTCTATTAATGATCTGTAGGATTTACGTTTTGTATAACGAGCGCGAAGTTAGAAATATGTTTAGAATGGTTTTTCTCAATAATAATATCATCCGAGAACCCTAATTTAGATTCGTCTTCCGGTGGAAGACTCCTCCTTGACCCGGTTAAGTACTCTCGCTCAGATTCCTGTTTCCTGTGTGAGGGTTTTTGCACTTAGTGGTTACAACTCCACGTTCACCACATTTGTAGCAAAACACAGATCGGGTCTCTGCTGAACAATAAATGTAGGAATGGCCTAATGACAGACAGTTCCAACATTTAATTCGTGAATAATCTGGTTTCGAAAAGCGCCCAGAGAACTGTATTGCTTCTAACTGTGGATCAAATTCAAATTCGCTATCCTCTCTCTGATAGGTTTCGATTTCAACTTCGCTAACGTGACGAGATGAGGCTTTGTTTGGAATCGGACCCTTATTCTCCTTCAGAACTCTTTCCGTATTTCTAGCAAGATCTCTCAGACAATGTAGATCTCTGGGGTCTGTATTAAAAAGCATTAGTTTCAACTCTGGGTTGACATTTTTCTTCAATATTCGTATAAGTCTTGAGTCGGATAGTGATTCACTCATCCGAGAGTTCATCGAGACTATAGCCGAATGAAAATCATCACATCCCTCTGTAGGGTGTTGTTTTCTCAAGTTGATGTGCACTAAAATGTCGTCACCGGTGCCAAATGTAGCAAATTCCCTTTCAAAACCTCGTTTAATAAGTTGGTATGGCGGATCATTAGTCTTTTCTATATACTGCCAATACCATGTTTCGGCTCTGCCTTTGAGAAAAATTTGTAAGTTATCTTGCAATTGGTCAATAGAGCATCGAGTTCTCTCAACCAATGTATCTATTTTGAATAGGAAATCAGAAACATTTCCAGTGCCATCAAATGTCACCTTCCATTTCTCAAAATCAATTTTATCCCTGCTCTCCCTTGGACTGGCAGAAGCCATGGCATTCTGAATGGGATTTATATTTGCCGAGTTCCGACTCAAATTAGATACTGTTGCCCTGAGTGAACCTAGTTCCGAACTGAAATTGGACTGTGCCTCTCTGATGCTCTGTAATACCGTCAACAAGTTATCTGAATTTGCATTATCACATGTTATCCCCATTGATTGATTCTCCGTAGATGGCATGATGTTATTTGAAATCGCGTTATCTTCGAATCCGAATCCAAGTAAGTCAGTGGTTTGCCCTAAAGAACTATCTGAAGAGTTTATGGGGGCAACTTGACCCGAACTTCCTACTCTTACTGGATTAACTGTAGGAGTTACAGACTTCTCAACTACAGATGGCAGCGTTGCCGTTGGATTTGAATTCAGAGAATCGTCGTCAAAATGAGAAAGAGGAACACTCGAACAGCGTGGTGGTAAATGAACAACTATCTGTCTAGATGACGGAGAGACTTGTAAATCTACGAAGGATTTTCTTGGTGTCAGTTCAACTCTCTTTCCACTGCCTATAGAATAATTTCATTTAACTGGCGAACTTTGTGCCGAACTACGCAAGAACATACTAAAACGTCTACTGGAGTTAGGTAATGAAATTTATTGAAATTTGTAAAACCGGATTCCAAAATTTTTAGTTTACTTTGGGAGGAAATATGGGAAAACTCTTTTATGAAAAAAGAAACACTTACTTTTATGTAGAAGAAAAAAAATGTAAAACTAATAAAAATAATATGGAAAAATAAGGAAAATTTAAAAATAATAAAAAAATATGTGCAAAAAATTAGGAAAATCAAAACAATTAAGGAATTTTTTACGAAAAACTAACTAAATGTAAACAAAAATAAAAAAAATCTAAGAAAAATTAGTTTTGTGTTTGTTTTATGAAGGGTTGTTGTGTGTGGTTTCCAAAAATTTAGCAATATAATGTTTCCTGAGAGATTCCAGTAAATGCATCTCGTGATAGGTGGTGGTCAGTGATTTAGTTTGAACAAGCAAAATATAAATTACTAGTTGAAAAGCCCGTCAAACGACGGTCAAAACTTAATAATGTATATATGTACATGTGTGTTGCTGTTGTTGAGCGGAGATATAAATTGTTCGTCTAAAAGTATACAATGATTTAAAACATTTTATAACGTTTTTATGTAGTTGGCAACGCATTGACCTTCACCGCAGTGAGGCTAGCAAATTATTATGTAGTATGATTGTTGAATTTATATCAGTGGTCCTCATGCAAACTCGAAAGAGCCTCGCAAACGCGTAAACCTCGCAAACTTACGCGGCAAACGTCAAAACAAAGAAATTTCCCATACAAAGCGACTTGCACAAAAGTGGAAAGTCTTCAAGTCAGATTTGCTGCGCAAACATGGGATGGAGAAACGTGTAAACTTTTGTCATTTCGTTGTCATCTGACTACGATGGATAAATAAGGTAATAGCACTAGAACAGTAGAAACAGTACACATGCATACTACATGCAATTGCTACTGCTACCACCTAATGTATCCATCTTGGTCAGCTGATATGGTTTTGAGCATAACTACGCTGAGCAACTTTACTTGGTGCCGAATGCAACGGTGCGAGGGAAACTTGCCCTGAGCAAAAGTTCTCGGCTTTCACGTTTGCATGAATGCCGCTATCGACTTTGTTCAAAACTACTACCGCAATGATCAATTATCTTATGTAATACTCCAACATGAAATAAAGTCTTTTGCGATGAACAATAAAAAAAATCCTCTTTAAATTTACGTAATATTCCAGAAAAAAAATATTCTCAAACTTGGATTTCCATTTAATTAACCGCATGAAACAAACTTCGATTCATAACTGAAGGTTGCAGACTTGTAAATTGAATGGAAAACTTTATCCAACGAATTAAATTGACAAAGCCGACTAAAATCATCAATCATATGACTCAAAAGTTTTCAAAATAATTATTTGAATATGATGTTACTCAAAGGGGTTTATTAAATCTTGTTGGTTTTGCAATCGGTTCGAAAAAAAACCCAAAATCACGATGTCTTAAACCAAAAAAAAATAATAACAAATTGGGCTATGCTATAGGTCAATTCTTCTAGATCAATTTTCAGCGCTGCACTGGGATTCGTTTAACTTTTTATACTAAAAAAACAATATTTTCCTTTGGCTTTGTCTTTAGCCATTTAATTATTAAAGACAAATAAATCACAAATCACTGTCAACTACACTATTTTCTAGTTGAAATTGATTTGCAAAGCTATACTTGAAATTTGTTCACGTTGGTCTGCAATCGCACCGCGGTTGCTTTACGTTGGGCGCCATTTATGTTACGCGCGGATTTTCAAAGTTCCGAATAAAATCGATTCATGGGAGTCTAAGGGCATGTACCAGATTTTCAGTGGCTAGCTCTGCCAACAGTGGCGTGGTTCTAAACCCCGGATTCATCGCCGCGTAATCATAAAAACATGCCTTAACAGGGCCACAAAAAATAACAAAGAGCTAAAAAAAATCGAATACTTTTGCTGATAGAAGAAGTGAACATATTTACAAAGTTACCAATTAAGTGACTTGCTGTCGTGCCACACGGAGTACAATTTTCCCACCCATAGCCCAATTAAGCTACGCCAATGGCAACCAGGGATAAAAAATAAATAAATAGTTTCCCATTACATCCCATAAAGGGACTGGGGAGAACTTCTCACAATCACTGAGCTGTGCGCTTTCCAGTTTTCACTCACTGATTGGGACCTACAGTTTTACACCGATTCCGAACGGTATTTTGAGAAGCTTTTTCATGGCTAGATACTCGATAGTGTCGCCGTCACTATGCGAGGTGACCGCCGCCGAAAGAAAATTTGAAGGTGGTCAGAGCCGGGTTCGAACCCAGGATCTCATGTACAAGAGCCGCGCACACTAACCATTGCACCACCGACGGCAACCAGGGATACTCTTCATTTTACTGGGTGCCCCAAAAAAAAACGGTTGGGGATCACTGACCACACTTACCCGAGTACATCTACCTTCATCACTCTCAATTAAAATGATTTAAAATTTCATAATTTGAATTCGAATTATTATTGGAACAATAAAAAAAAGATTATAAAGAAAAAACATGGCTTATGTACTTACACCTAATACCCTTTTCACATTTACCGCGTTTCAGCTGAAACGCGGTAAATGTGAAACGGCTATAACTTATAAATATACTTACAAATACCCTTACTTAAGTACAATTAGTGATGGTGAGTATAATGACGTTGGTGATGTTGATGACGATTTGGGCTGCTGCTGATGATGAAGATGGTGATGATGATGAAGACGGTGATGATGATGAAGAAGGTGATGATGATGAAGAAGGTGATGATGATGAGGAAGGTGATGATGATGAAGCTGGTGATGTCGCGGCAGCGGCTGTTATGTGGTTGATTTTCAGTTTTTTTTTGAATTTTGACTGGGTTTTAACTGTATTAACTATTACACTCTGTATCGTCATTATAGTACATCAATGTCCTAAATTATGTATGTATATATGTACATATCAGTTGCGTGAGCGTGCAATAAAACTTTTCCCAAAAAATTACACATAACCCTTTTTGTCGGCGCAGCGACGATACGTAATATTGTAATATTTGTATTGTGGTAAAACTGTATTTCTCCTTTTTTTAAACTGTGTAAGATTGTTTTTTGTTGTTTGGCTTTTTTTTCTATTTCGAGTTCTTTTATCTGTAACAATTTGTGCTTTTTGTTTATTTTATTTTTTTTGTTTCAAAATCGTGGGAAATTTTATTTTCTGTAGTCCTTTATTGTTCTTGGTTTTCCTTATTCATGCCGGTATTAAATTTAAAGTTTCCTCTTCCATATCTCCCGTAGAATAAAAGTCTACTGGCTACTCGTAGCCAAGCAAAGTAAGTTTTTATATGTATGGCAGTATGTATCAGGAAACTTTTTGCGCTTAGAATCCGATTTTCTCTAATTTTCACTGGTATTTTTTATTTTTTGTTCAAATGTTTTATTTTATTATTTTGCACTTTATTAGAATATTAAAAGAAAAGTAACTAAAACGTTTGGGTTTTATGTTAACTGCGTTTGTTGTTCAACCGTTCGCTGTGAATTCAATTTTTCAACTGCCCTTTTTTCTCCTTGTCGTTCACAAGTGGTTGCCGGCTAACAGAAACAAAAAAAAACATCATGCCATCTGCAGATGTAACGGGATCTTAATTGCAGCGAACTTCAAGGGTAATAAGAACATATAGAGATTATGTAACCTGGCGTTTACACGGGACAGTTTTGCTCCGACAGTAGAAATACATTCACACATTTTTACTACCACACTTACACTTCTCTCACTTGCCTGGCCACTGTCTCTGATTTTTCAACGACAGTAACTTCGGCAAGAGATTTGACATAAGCGGCCGGATCATGCCTGAACTAGTAAAGGTTGGCGCAATAGAACAACTGATTTAGCTTTCTTATGACTCCATCTGTTAAATTCAGTGTATTTTGTTGTTGTACTTTTTTCTTTACTGTGTTTGTTCATATACATCTGTGTTGAATTTGACGTTTAGAGTCATGAAACAAAAACTAAATGCCTGTTGTTGGTTCACACAATTAAAACAAATCCTACTGCGTCAACCTCTACTAGTTCAGCCATAGGCCATATCGGTGAAAAGCAAAACTTCGCAAACGACTTTACAAACTGGGAAATATATTTGTATTTGAAAATTTTGCTAATTTTTATTGAAATATTGTTTGACAATACAAAAATATAGACATGAATACATGTCTAATTTTGCATAGTACATCAGTTCTATTGTAATTTGGAGAAGTAAGACAAAACACAATTGCAAAAGAACGAAGAAACAAAAAATCAGAGCACGAAATTTGACGAAACGACACTGTCGGCGGTTGCTTAAAACTGTACTGTCTTTATAACTGGCTGGACGCGTACGTCACACAAACAATTTTTGTCTTTGTGACAACTAATACATATTCTCAACTATCTTGTCTCAAACTGTCCCGTGTAAACGCACCGTAAAAGGAAGAATGGACAACTGCTAGAAAATTAATAGGGTTGCCAACTTCCCATAACAAATAAATGCAATATTACCCCTGATACTATTTTTCCGCGGTTTCCTGTTCTTGGGGAAAACAGTGGCATCCATGAAAATTCCTAACATATTTTGTGAATTTATTGCAAAAGTAGTTGAAGTATTAGTGGGAACTGTATATTAACCTAGTGTTGATATCAATACCTAAGAAGTGCATATCTGACATTGGCGTTGGGTACCCAAAGCCACTATCATGATAGACTTGAACAATAATTACTTAGACTTAGGAAAGTCAGCGGTAGTGAGAAATGCTTGTAGAGGATTAAATTTATCTGTCGTTTATAATTCGGCGACAACTCAGCACAACATTTCGCATGGACCGACACCATTACCATCGTTTTCTGTCTTGGATTCCATAATCAATTATGTACTTTGAACAGAGCTCGCAATAATTGGTCTCTTTCGTGCTTGTTGTCCGAAAGAAACCAATCGTCCACTGACACGATGCGAAACTGTCGCGAAAAACCCCTCAAACTTCGTACATCTTTGGCTTGATCTTCGCTCAACCGACGACCGTTTTCGTTTGCTCGCTCGGCTCATGTGTTCAATCGAGACACTTAACTTCGTAAAAACTTGGCATACGGTCTTCTGAGCATGTCTGTGTACGGCACCACTGGCTATTACCGAATACGCATATGCACAGAAATTAGCGCCCTATCCTCTTCTCCCTTCCCCTTTAATGCTTTGCCTGTGACGAAATATCTAAGGCAACAACATAAGGCAAATGCAACAATAAAAATAAAGACCTTTTTTGGGGACCTTTTGTTGTCTTTGCTCACTTACTGACTCTCAGTAGCTGAGCGGCGAACGTTTCTGTTCGTATCGAGAGGTCAGTAAGAGACCGATTCGTGTGTTATGCTCAACCAGAAACCCGAGAGCGGAACACAAACGAAACAAAAAAGAGGGTTTCTGTCCAGACACTGAGCGATTCCGTCTCATTTTTTCGGTCTTTTGAGGGACCAGACCGCGCAAATAAATTTGGTTGAGCATATTTTGCGAGCTCTGATTTTGAATCATATTATCATGAGTCCATACTCGTATCCATCAAGGTTGAGCTGCCATGGTGCAGGCGTACCATTATCTTACTCTACAAGTTTTATAGCAAGAAAACCTGTCACTAGAATTCGTTTAGTCTGGGCTGTCAGCAAGGAATGTACAAATTGTTAAGTCTAGAACGTCTCGATATTTGAAACACTATCTTTCTTAGGATATCAAAAACAATTAATACTTTTGACCATTAATTGAATACATTTACAAGAAGACTTTACCAATATATGCAATTCTTCATGCATTTAACATCATGTACTGGTAAAGTCTTCTTTTAAATGTATGGAAAGAACAATCACATGTCCTGAGTGTGCCGGGCAAATATTTGTACAACCGTGCTACCCTAACAAGGAAAGAATTATCCATCCAAGATGACATCCTAGGTGTTACAATTTGTCAATTTCTTGTCGATCTTCCAAATTCAATCATATTCAACAAAAACAAGGGAGTTTTAGTTACGCTAATCTTATAAAGATGCAACAAGCTTCTCATGTTAATTAAAAAGAACAACCTAAAAATTCATCCAAATAATTGGAAATATGTGCATGCCAACCAACAGAATATATGTATATACCTCATTACTCTATTAAAAACTAAGCGGAGCTTCCTCAATACATAACCCAAAGTTCCTGAGTATACCTCCATTCCATATAAGAAAACCGGCGTTATTAAAGCATGCACCAACTTTATTTTAACAAACCTTGGAAGGGATAGATCAAGATTGTACAACTTCCTTAAAATAAAATTAACTTTTGATGTTAATGAATTGACATGCAATTCAAACTTAAGTTTGCTATCAAGAATGACACCAAGGCAATCAAAACTATCCACAACTTCAACAGATCGACCATATATAGAGACAGATACAGCATCGCGCTGCAAATTCCCAAAAAACATCACCTTTGATTTCTGAGGGTTAATCAAAAGCCTATTATCAATCATCCACTCAGACAAAACATCTATTGTGAAATTAATAGTACTCTGTAGAACATCTAAAAACACAAAATCACCTTTGAAAACTATCTGTAAGTCATCTGCAAAGGCAAAAGGAAGACAGTTATTGCTCAAAATACGTTCCAACAAATCATTTACAAACTATAAAAAGCAGTGGTCCCAATACAGAACCCTGGGGAACAACACTGCTCACTGTACAAACACTAGACGTAACACCATCGCATGAAACATATTGCTTTCTACCAAACAAATAGGAATACATCAACTTACACGCAGTGACAGAAAATCCGTACAAAAAGTGTAGCTTTTCCACAAGAATAGCATGGTAAATTTTATCAAACGCCTTTTCAAGGTCAAGTGATAGCAGCACGCAGCAGCCTCCATCGCCAACTCTTTGTCTTACCTTGGTCAGTAAGACCAATTAACAATCAAGCAGTACTCCGGTTGCCCCTAAATCCCAACTGATAATCATTTAAGAGCGAGTTACCATCCAAATGGCTGACAATCTGCATTTTCATAATATATTCCACCATCTTCGACAGTATGGGCATTATAGAAATTGGTCTTGGAAATAATGTGGAGCGGTTGAGAAGCTCCCAATTTAGCGTTAGTTATGCAAATAAAAGATAAGTGTTATGTAGTTGGAATTCAAAAAGGGATTTTGTTTCCTTCTGTACCTCAACGTTCCGGTTGCAAGTCCAAAAATAATTGAACGATGATCGAGATAAGTAATAAGATGAAAATGGATGCTGGATAGTTTAGTACATGACTGACATTCATTTATTTTTATTTTTTTTATTTATTTATTCAAATGTAATATAAAAAGCCTTAAAGCCAATAAAACTATATTAAAAAGTATGTATATACATATATATATTATATCATTTTCAATTTAAGAAGTAGTTTTACTGTGGCTCCCCAGCCAAACAAACTATTAATAAATTCAATTAAAGAATAAAAGCCCTGTTAGCAATGCAGTTAATACATATCTATTAAAATTCTAAAACAGTAGAAAGTCTATGTTCTAAAAATTGATGTCTGAATACATCAACCGTGAAAGAGAAATTACGTAAATGTTGCGGAAGCTGACTCCAAAGCCTAGATACTCTTACAAGATATGATCGCCCATATACGCCCAATGTGACAAGAGGTGATGAAAGTTGAGAATTTCCAACAGATCTGCTAAAAATAAATTTACTACAAAGTAAGGAAGGTGTGCCAGACTTTATCAATTTATAAAAATATTGTAAAAGACGAAGTTCACCAAATGTTTTAAATGGAAATCCTAAAAATCGAATTGCATGTTCAGAGACATGGTCATGCCGATGTATGTAATCCGTAAACGTAACGCACAATCATATTAAATAGTTTTTCAAGTCTTTTAAGATTTCCAATATAAGTCCCAGATTTTACTTGAATGCCATAGTTTAAGTGTGACGTTAATAATGCATAAGCAGCTTTCCTTTTAACATAAAGCGGTAAATACAGATTTGAGCAATATAGCCTTCGCAGTACAATGAAAATTCTTGAATACAACATGTTTATATATGTCTTCCGAAATCAAGCTTTGAATCTAAAATTATGCCAAGACACTTTAATTCATTAACAAGTTGTACAGAATTTCCATTAATCTTTATGTCAATGTTGTCGCTTTCTAGAAATGGGCCAAAAAGCAAAGCCTTCGACTTGGTGGTATTAATGCAAAGATTATTACTTCCAAGCCAAACATTTATGTTTTCCAAAGTTGAATTAGCAGTAGATTCTAAAACAGCATTTGAGTTATTCCTAAAAAAATAGATGAATATCATCAGCGTATAACACACGCGTGGAATTGTCATCACAAATAGAGTTAATTATGTCATTGATGTATAATATAAAGAGCAAAGGAATTGGAAAGCAAAGCAGAATTGCAAGCAGAATTGGAAAATTGAAATTTGTCTCTTAGCTTAGAAATAAGTTTACTATGGTCTACGCTATTGAAAGCACTGGGGATTCTCTTCTAGTCTCAGTCAAGTATAAAAAATTAAAAAATGGGAAGTAGCGCCAAAACCGCGTCTAAAACTAAATTGGTCATTTGTAACGAATCGTCTCTCATTAACATAATCAAGTATCGCATCGTTAATCATTCGAAATGGCAGGCAGAATACTAATTGGTCTTAAGTTGTCCAGAAGACACGGGCCTCTACCTTTAGGTATAGGTACAACACGTCCACTTTTCCATGCTTAAGGATAAGTGGAAGTTGTAAAAATAAAGTTAACAAAGTGCAGAATGTGTTTCGAAATAAAAGGGAATATAAGCTTTATAAACTTAATTGGTATGCCATCTACACTAACCGACGAACCTTTAACACGACTTAAAGTACACCAAATATCTTGCTCATAAACGCAATCAAAAGAAAAATTGTAAGAACGATCTGTAGCGCAATCAAATACAAAGTTCTGACCACTACAATCAGGCTTGTCAAATGAAAATGAGTTATTAATTGTATTCACGTCCATGTCAGGCATTTGGAAATCATCATGGAGACAGTTATCTCGAAGAGTCCTCCATATTTGAGAGTCATCCATCTTCCTAAATAAATTAGTATAATGCTTTCTTTTTTCTCTTCTCATGACAGACTTTGCTCTGTTTCTGTAGAGGCGAAATATCCTCAAATCATCATCGGTCGGGTTTCTTCGGTATTCTTTATAAGCAAGATCTCTAAGAGATCTGGCTAGAACAACAATATGAGAGTTTAGATATCCGTCTCTTACATTTCAAATTTTGCGGCGTGCTAAAGGAACAAACGAAAATAATTTGGATATAATTGTATTTAAATATGTGAGTTTAGAATCAACGTGGTAAGAATTATAAGACTTTGCTCTGTTTCTGTAGAGGCGAAATATCCTCAAATCATCATCGGTCGGGTTTCTTCGGTATTCTTTATAAGCAAGATCTCTAAGAGATCTGGCTAGAACAACAATATGAGAGTTTAGATATCCGTCTCTTACATTTCAAATTTTGCGGCGCGCTAAAGGAACAAACGAAAATAATTTGGATATAATTGTATTTAAATATGTGAGTTTAGAATCAACGTGGTAAGAATTATAAAATGAATCAAAGTTAAAATCCAATAAGCAGGCGAATAATCCATCCCTATCAATGTTCTTGTAATCATGGTATTCAATAAACTTGTCATCCCGATGCGAAACAGCGAAATCGATAGAACCAAAAATTAATGAATGATGTGAAATTGTAGGGCATTTGTACCTGCGATGAAAATTGCAAACTAGAAGATGTGTTCAATAAAATGTAGTCAATTAACGAAGTTGAATTATGTGTAATATCAAAATGAGTATGTAGGTAAAAAATTATAAAAAATTGAGAAATTTAATCGACTGCAGATCGTAACTGAAGATTTATTTATATCAAACAGATTACAGTTGTAGTCCCCCATCACTATTATGTTGGTGTATCTACTAAAAAGTTCACCGTGGCTGTTCTCAAACACATCAACATTTCCATGTGGAAGGTACACCACACCAAATAAAAACTTGTCTGAACCATTTACAATTTCGATAAATATTGATTCACACACACCATATTCTACAGAGTGAAAAACAACTCTATGTTTTATTTTCTTATCAACATATAACTATACCGACACCACCTCCTCTGGAGTGGGGACGGTCGTTCCTAACAAAAGAATATCCAGGTATTGTTAATGATCTTGTAGAAACATATCGCTTGAGCCAAGTTTCAGATACACCGAACAAATTAATGTCACCACCCAAGAGAATGTTCTTCAGTTCATCTACTTTTGAATTATAAGCAGATGGGCGAAGGTACCGTGCAATAACTCCCAAATGAAATAACTCCCAATGAAATAACTCCCAATGAAAAAAATTCCAATAAGAATGAAATAACGCCCAACTGAAAAAAATGAAATAACTCCTAAAGGCAAAAATGAAATAAGTCCCAATTTCTGGGACTTTTTTCAAAACGTAAAAATAAAACCCAATAAAAATGAATTAACTCCCAATGATATAAGGCCCAACAAAAATGAATTAACTCCCAATTTTTTTTTGGTTTCCTTTTACAGAACGCTTTTTATTTCATAATTATATGTAAGCATATACATAATCGTAATAATAATTACGATCTAGCCGCCGGACACGCGCCGCGTCGCGCCTCCGCCCCCCCCCCCCCCTCCCGGTTGACATACATACCTTTTCATAATATTCAATATGAATCAAAAGAAGTTGCTTAAAGCATCCAAGCGGTACAATTGAAAAAGTGCCATCGATTAAAATTCGTCTAGAATTGTTGTTTTGCTTCTTTGGAGTGAAATAAATTCCAACAGGAATGCAATAAATTCCAATTAGTTAAAAAAAATGAAATAAATCCCAACATAATTTTGTTGGGAGTTATACGACTTAGAAGTTATTTCATTATGAAATAACTCCCAATTAGAAATTATGACATAAGTCCTAACGCATTGGGATTTATTTCATAATGATATTATTCCCAATTTATATGGAATTTTGTTAATTTTTTGTTGGGACTTATTTCACTTTTTTTTGGGATTTATTTCATTTGGGAGTTATTTCACGGTACCGATGGGCGAATACTCTGACAGTTTAGGTGGCCAAAAGTTAAATTTTCCCTAAAATTTCGAAGTTTATTTCTGAAATAAAAGCCATTGCTAACAACAGGGCCAAGGTTTGTGTTCGAAGACGTCAATTATAAATCTGGGGAACCACAAATACATTACAAAAATTATAAAAAATTCAAAATGCATGATGATATAAATTCAAATTATATAGCACAACTGAACAATGGACTGAATAATACAAAGTAATAATAAAAAAAGAGATCAATACTAGGTTAATATTAGCATTTGCATACTCATGAGTTATAAAAGCTTAAGACATTGACTGTAATCATAGACTACTTGTGAACCGTCCATGCAAGTCAAATGCACTTTAAGACTTTTTTTTTTGGTTTAGAAGACGTCTGGCAATTAGATTTAACTTGCTACAAGCCGGCGATAAGTGGTCGTTTAAATACACTCTACTTGAAATTTCACCGTCCATGAAGTTAGCAAGATTTAATGTCGTTCTTTTGAAGTATTCCTTCATAATATGGTCTCTAGTTTGCACAGAGTTACATTTTACCACCACTGAATGACCTTGATTAATGTAAAAATATTGTTTATGTCTCCGTTAGACAGAGCAGCATCATAATGTGAGGCAATGTTGTTAATGCATTCATGCAAATTATCTATGCAGACTATTTTTTTCAACTTCGAGTTGCGAAAACTTATTATTGGTCTTACATTCCATTGCTGATACGGCTCTATTGCATTCAGAGATGTCATTGCGAAGATTGGTAACAGTTGTAGAAAGTTCACTCTTGATGTCACGTATGGCTGAGTCTAATTTCGTGTTTAGTTCGTTTCTCTCCTCATCCATTTTTCTAAGTATGAGATCCATTTTTACATGAATGGAACGGATATCAATTCCAGAGCCACCTTCGTCATCGTCGTTTACGGATTTGGAGCAGTCACTATTGCATTTAAAATATAGATTTTGCGCATAAGCAAAGGGCAGCGAACGATTTGTCTGATACACCAGCACAGACTAAATGGAACCAATTTGAGCAAACAGAACGTTGAACAGTGGATTGGGTTTTAGTAATATTCTTTTTGCAATCAAAGCATTGTGTTGTTCCCTTTGTAGGCACCATAATTACTTAACCTCAAAAAGCAAAACAACACAGCAGCATCAATTACAGCAACACTCGATACAAAAGCAAAAACAGTAGCAGGTGGCGAACAAAAATTTGGCAATTATTTACACAAAATCCAATGGGAAAATAAATTAAACTTGATGTTTTCCAACTTTAGTCACAACTTCTTAGCAACTTGGTATGCAAATTAGAATTGAAATAGCCAGATATCGTATATTATTCAGTAAATTATCTCAGCTGCAATTTATTCCCGATTAAACAGGCATAGGGTTGCCAAAATGCGAATACAGAAAACTAATGGTTTTCAAAATATACAACTAATAGGTAATTCAAATAGATTTGACAATCAGTGTAAGTTACACAGATTTGAATTCATAATTAACAACTCATTGATATAGAATACATACTATATATGTATATTTCAAATTTAATGTATTAGGAGACGATATCCAAAGAGCTACATTGTGCTAATTTATACAAAATGAATACATCGTTTCTAATTGTATGAACACCACTGTCTGTTATCATCATGTTCATTGAATTTCTTTTTTTTTTGCCAATTATAAATCCAAATTATTTTTTATGTTTAATTTAACCTCCCACGAAATAACCCCCCAAAAATTGTGTAGACCCAAAATTTTTTAGATTAGTTTTTCCGTTTCTTCTGACGCATGTAACATACATATTTAAGACTATTATTTTAATATCTCAGTATCCTAAAATATAGAAAGAGGCTAAAATTGTACCGCTGCCCAAAGGGGGTAATCAGTATCGCCCCCCAATAGCAATTTTGTCTTCTTTATCTAAAGTTTTTGAACACATGATTTATAAACAGATGAGAGAGCATCTCCAAACAAACTCCCTTTTGTCAAATTTTCAATCTGGTTTCAGACCTGATCATAGTTGTGTGACTGCTTTACAAAAGGTTTCCGAAGACTTGAGAAATAATATGGATAACGGTCAAATTTCAATATTGGTACTTCTAGATCACTCTAAAGCCTTTGATAGTGTCGATCATGACATCCTGTGCATAAAACTTAAAAAACTTTTTTAAGTTTTCCATGCATTCGATCATATCTGTCGTCTAGATCACAGTTTGTATTCATTGGTACACAACAGTCAAAATCTTTGAATGTTTCCAGGGGTGTGCCCCAGGGTTCCATACTTGGACCTCTGTTGTACAGTATGTACAGTAACGATCTGCCTTCATGTATTGCTAACTGTAATATTCACATGTATGCAGATGATGTACAGGTGTACCTAGGCTCAACAAAATTAAACTTTGAAAATTGGGTGAAATTACTGAACGATGATTTAGGTAATATTGCAAATTGGGTAGAAGCCAATGGATTGACTCTCAACGCTTCCAAATCAAAATGTATTATAATAAGCAAAAGATCCTTTACTATTCCAGAAAGTATATCCATAAATATTAAGACTACTCCGATAGAAGTTGTGACGAAGTCTAAAAACTTGGGAGTAATTTTTGACAATAAACTAAACTGGAGGGACCACATTGTGTCAGCTATTGGTAACACAAACTCAGCTCTAAGAAATCTCTATGTATGCCAAAAATGTACACCAGTTCGTAATAGACTTTTATTAGCGAAAAATTATCTCGTACCGAAACTAATATATGGTCCGAAAATTAAATTCGACCTTTAACAACATCACGAGATATATTTTTAGACTATCCTAACATGAACACGTTTCAGACTTCTCTAAATCTATATACGGAGTTACGTTTGAAAATTTCTCAGAGATCCCCAAGAGGGTGCCAAATTATTCAATTAAGTCATAACAAATCACTCTCTGAAAAATTCATTTTCATAAGTGTAATTCGACTTTGGAATTAAGAAATGACAGTAAATTGTTGTTTTAATACTGTGTTTTTTTATTGAATCTGCTCTTAAAGAGCCTAACACTAAGTATTAGAATCTTATATTCTAATCAGTTTAATTCAATTATTATTAATTAAATTGTTGTTTAAGCAGGCCTCTGAATTATGGCGCCAGGGATTGGTTGATTTATAATACTGATGGGAAATCTCTTCTTCGTAGTCGGGGTGAAGTTGTTGTTATTATCAAGTTTCTTGCTGTTCCAGTTTTTGATTATGACTCTGTTTGATGCGCTGGAGTTCGTCTCTTACAGCAGGTATCTTTAAATTTTTTTGTAGGTTGTCATTTCTAACATACCAAGGGGCACCAGTAATTAATCGTAGTATTTTAGACTGCACTATTTGTATTACTTCGATGGTACTCGTGCTAGCGTTTCCCCATATCTGGGACCCATATGACCAAATAGGCTTAATCACAGTGTTGTAAATCTGGACCTTATATTCTAATCCCAGCCTTGAGTTCGAGGTAAGTAGCCAATGCAGTTGATACGTCTTCAGCTTTATTTGTGTCTTCTTGTCTTCTATATGCCTTTTCTAGGTCAGTCTACGATCTAGATGTATACCCAGATAAGTAATATCATCACATAAGGGAATTGGTACACTGTTTAATTGTATTTGTGGGCAAGTTCTTGCATTTAATGTGAACGTAAGTTGTTTGCTCTTCGTCTCGTTTACTTTTATCCTCCAGTTAGCAATCCAAGATTCGATTGTTTGGAGATGTCATCTTGAGATTTTTGGCGGCTTTACATGGGTTTCTATGAGAGCTCAGTATTGCCGTATCGTCTGCAAAGGTAGACGTACGCAGATCGCTTCTCGTGGGGAGGTCAGCTGTAAATATAAGAAAAAGAAAAGGACCGAGAACACTTCCCTGCGGGACCCCGGCATATATTTTGTATTTATCCGTAATTATCTCTCCCTGCTTGACTCTAAAATATCCATTTCCCAAGTAACTTTCGAAGAGGGAATGTGTATTAACTGGCAGATTTTAATTTTATGTAATAGATCCTCATGCCTGAGCAACATCTAAGAATACAGCACAACAATATTCTCTTTTTTCATAAGCTTTTCTAATCTCGTTGGTCAAACGATTTACTTGTTGTAGAGTACTATGGCCCTCCCTAAAGCCAAATTGGTGATAAGGGATGATATTATGAAGCGAAGTGAGGCTTTTAAGTTTTGAAAGAAATGCTCTCTCGAAGAGTTTTGATAGGCATATGAAGAAGCTAAAGTTTTGTCCTTTTCTGGCTTTAATATCATTTTCACTAGAGACATCTTCCACGCATTAGGGAAGTAGCTATATTTTATTATATTATTGAACAAACCTAAGAGGAACTCGATAGCTATTAGCGGAAGTTCTGATATCATCCTCTGTGTTATTAGATCATAACCAGGAGCTTTTCTTGGATTTGCTGTTTGCTTTATAATATTGACAACCTTCCTGAAAATTATATTCAATGGGACTATAGATGTCTCCGTGTTGCACGCTACATTCGATAGACTAAAATTGTTAGTACATGGATTGGGACGGAAAACTTCACTCAAGTGCTCTGCAAAAAGTTTAGCTTTTCCCTCATGTGTTGTAACCCAGTCACCATTTATGTAACGTGAAGGAAACTTTGTCTCAACTGGCGTTTTAAGATTTCTTATTGACTTAAACAAAGAAAAAATTGTGGATATCGTGGGAGTCAATCCCTCAACATATTTTCCATGTTGAAGATCATCGTCGTTTTTCAAGGCTACTCGTAGTCTTCTTGTGGCAAGTTTGAGTCGAAGATTTGTAGTAGGGGATCTATATGCCTGCCAGTCTCGCCTGGCCCTTCGTTTCTGATTTACCAAATATTCTGTGTGCTCTTGTTTATCGTCCTTTAGTGGGGTTGCGTGAAGGGTTGCACCCTCGAGCAAACAGTTAAAATTGGTGATGTGATTTTCAATATCAAGCTCATTGTCTATACACCCAGAAAAAAATTAACTCGAAAATGAGTAAAAATTAACTAAACTAGAAGAAAATTGAACATCATATAGCACTAAGGCAATTTTGCCTCCTACGTAGTTCATATTAGTCTTTATATTTACGACATTATTTTTAGTTGCCTATAGTTCAATTAGATTTTTAAAATATAATATTATGTACTTAAGTTTTTTTTTATTTTTCCGCAGTTTAAGTTAATTTTTACTGTATTTGGGTTGGGTAGATTTATGAATGAACTAAATATAAGTACCAATTTGTAGACGATAGTAATTAAATTACTTGGACGTCAAAAATGAATACAACTTTTAAGTATTTTATCCATAACAGCGAGTACATACCTGTTTAAAATGTTATTATGAAAGAGCATGAATGAACTTAGTAGTAGTTCATATGTACTCATGCCAGCTAATAATAACTGGTAAACTTTTTAAAATATATAATAACCAAAATTTAGAACTGAAGTCATCTGTAGTTCATACATACTCTGAGTTAGTAAAAATTAGTTTGGCTAGGTCGAAAAAGTAACTTCTTTGTAGTTTGGTTGTACTCATGGTAAATAGAATTTTCTTATAGACAAGAAAGGTTTCGTAGAAATGTTTACAAAATTAATTTGGAATACGCAAAAACTGAACTTACTCCTAGTTGACATACACTCCCAGTAAAAAATTTGTGAAAGTTAACTGAGGTGTAATTTATATTTTCTGACAAAAGACAGAATTTTACTAAGGCCAGGTAAATTTTACTTATATTACAGGATGCTACAAAATTAATTCGTAGGAGTAAAATGTCAATTTAGTAGTAGTTCATCTCTATGCGCATTAGTTACTTATAGTAAGAAGATTAGTAAACTATACCAGAGTGTAGTTCATAGGTACTCATATAAGGTAAGTGGTAAGTGGTCGTGTACCACTTTTCAAAATTGACTACAAAATGAAATGGAATGCGTAAGAAATTAACTTGGTAGTAGTTCGAACACACACCGATAAAATCGTCACAGGAACAGAATTAGTACAAAATTTAACCTAGGCGTAGTTCACATGTACTCAAGTAACATAAAATATTTGTGTGGATGAGAATGTTTTTTTAGAATTGAATTTAAAATTAATTGGATAGAGAAAAAATTATTAGTTCAAATGTATTTATAATTAAAAAAGTCCTAACGATAAATTTCGATGTTCTTTAGGCCTAATTCTATAAGATTTGTTTACTATGAATATGTAAACTCATAGAAAGAAAATAAGTAACTATTAACTCGGTTGAAGTTCACAAGTACTCAAATACGAGTATTTACTTTAACGGTACTTTTATTGTTATTAAATTTTGATTTACATTTTAAAATATTGCAATCTGATCTGATTCTGAGACATCTCCGGTTTAAAATGTTGGGATATCATATTGCAAACCACTCTTAGTACAATCCACTATAAAAAGGAATAAAAGGAGTATTAATTTTATTATTTCGCATTATAATTTTTGACTTACTGTAGCATTTTATACCCTCGTAGTGTACAGGTGTATAAATAAAAAAATAAGTATTTATTTCGATATTTTGCATTATAATATTTTCTTTATTATAAATGAAATTTGTTGGCAGGGTAACATATTATTACAGGTTACAGTATTACAACTAAAAAGAATAATAATTTCTTCTTTACTTTACTAATTCCGTATATGTATATGTACTTATAATTGTAGGGTTTTCATTCAAATTCAAAAATTATAGG